>CANSZD010002789.1:0-284165 GCA_947648045.1 Beta corolliflora | reverse complement strand
CTCTTGTTGGCATCTACTACTGTCAATTCTTCCATATTAGGACACATTGGCAGATATACCAGCTTTGGACAACTTTCTATCCGCAATTTTAATAGATTAGAAAAAAACTTGGATGATAGACCTTGTTCCCCTGATTGGTATGATGCTTCTTTCCTATTGCCATCAACAGATGTTTGCTCTACTTCCTTCCACCATCCCTTCAAATTATCCATAGACATTAGTTTAAGTTCTTGAAGAGATGGGAAGAAAAGTGTACCCGTCACTGGTGATTTGGATGATGAGGAAAGATTATCCAACCCTCTCTCCATGTATTCCACACTTTGTACAGATACAAGACTAAGGCGCTTCAACAAAGGGAGCTGGCTAAAATAAGGAACTTGCTCACATCTTCCACAACGCAGAAGTGTAATCTCAACCAGATTTGGAAGATTAATACACAAATTATCCATCCTTGCCCAACTTGGGAGCTTTTGACCTCTGTACCAATATATCTCCAGCTGTCTTAAGTTACGATGTGGTTTGAGATATTCCAGCACAACTTCGTCATGACTAATACCTCTAACATCTTCATATGATCGTTTGTCCAATTCAATATGCAACATGTTCAAACTTTGTTTACTACTCAACTCAGCATGGCGTGCTTCTATGTCTGGATGTTTTATCTCTCCAAGAATTTGAATATGCAAATCACCTCTTAGGCTGTTGAGGTTCATTAGCTCACTCAACTTAGCAGGATTGTACTTAAATTTTGGAGAATGTTTACAATTAACTGTAAATCGAGGTAACTTCTGGAGAGAAGTCAATTCTCCTAATCCTAAAGGCATATGCTCTAGGTATTGACATTGACTAATATTAAGGCTCCTGAGATTGACAAGTCTTTTGATATTTCTAGGTAGTGTTTCTATATTTGAACTATTATATAGGTTGAGTGTTTGCAGATTTTGGAGTTCTGTGATTGAATCAGGGAGAATTCTAATAGGTGTATTAGAAAGGTTAAGGTACCTTAAGTGAATTAGCTTACCTATTGATCTGGGCAAACATTTGACTCCAATGTTGTGCAAATCCAACACTCTCAAGAATCTAAAGTTTGATGTCAACTCTTGACAAGTCGATTTGTTGAACGGTGATCCATCTTTCATTTGCTCTGGCAATAGAAATGTTCGTAGATTCTTCAAATCCAACATCCAACTCGGTGTCTTCCACCATGGAGTCAATTGATAACCCAAAGACAAGTGATGAATATCATTGTTTGAGCTGCTTTCTGTAAACTTTGCAACCTGGCAGTTGATTCCAGCAACGTGTTGAGCAAGTTCATGCATGAAGTCATGCATTTTGCAGCTCCTAATGGCCCCCCATTCATCTCTTTTTATATCCTGGAAGAAGCACCTTTGCAACAAAATATGAAAATAATTCTCACCAACTTCTTCTAAACCTTGGCCTTCATTATTTTTATGAACAATAAAACCTTCAGCCATCCAGAGATCTATCAATGTTTCCTTGTCAAATTCGTAATCTTTCGGAAACAAAGCACAATAAGCAAAACAATTCTTCAACGGTGACCGTAAGTGCTGATAGCTAAGCTTGAGAATATCCATGATACCATATTTGTTGTCTGATATATTGGGTAGACCTCTATCCTTGAACGATGACCACTTGTCCTCATCCATGCTATAAAGAAGACTGCCTACTGTTCTTATGGCCAAAGGAACATTTGCACACTTCTGAACAATTTGCTTCGCGACCTCCATAAGATGTTGTTTATGTTCAGCTTGTCCTGGCACAAATGCCATCTTTTGAAATAATTCCAGTGACTTTTCTTCTGATAGGCCCTGTAATTCATGAAAAGGTACAGCATCCATTATCGTCGCCACCTGTTTTGATCTAGTAGTTACCAGGATCTTACACCCCTTTCGACCGATCTTCAAAAGAGCCCTTAGCTTGAGCCACTGTTCACGATCTTCATTCCAAACGTCATCCAGAACAAGTAAGTACTTTATATCAGCAATTGCATTTCGTAAATGACCTTGTAGCTGCTCCATCTCTAGATTTTGAGCTGCTTCCTTGGTTACCGACATGAGGATCTTTTCTGTGATTACCTTGATATCAAAGGCATCTGAAACACACACCCATAATTTCAACTGAAAGTGCTCCTCAACTTGAGAATCATTATATAGAAATTGAGCTAAAGTCGTCTTCCCCATGCCTCCAATACCCACAATTGAGATGACAGAGAGATCATCATGCTGTTTTTCAGGATCATCATTGTTGGAAGAGGAGGCGAGCAGCATGCCTAAGATGGCTCTCTTATCATCTTCCCTGCCAATAACTTCTTCTGTATCTACAAAAGAATAGGTCTGATCCCTTCCTCTACGACTTTTTGTTGCCCCCTCATCCTCATGAGGGCGGATAACGAAGGCAAACTGGGTACTGTCTTTGACTATGTCATCCAACTTTTGCCTAATTGTTTTGATCTTCCGGGAAACGTTGAAGGCAAATGCAATCTGATTGGAGCTGGAGAAGAAAGCGCGTACCTCCTTGGACACTTTGTTTTCACCCATCAGTTGTTTGCGCGCAGCAACTGTAGCGAACTCATCAAACAAATCATCAGCAGCATAGACAGCAGCGGCAAGTTTTTCAAGCCAACCGCGAACAGCATGGCTATCAAATTGCCTGTCCTCAGCATCCAGAAGCACATCTCTGATGGTGCTGATGGTGTTCTTGAGCTGCTCAAGCCGAGCCTTGAAGCCCCAGGCAGAGGCAATCTCTCGAAGTGCATAGGATCCCAGATTTTTCAGGACTTCCTCTGCAATACCGAACAATATTGACTCAGCCATCCTTTCCCCCTCAATCTCTCGTTTGTGGATTTCTAACTCTACCTTTTTCAAATATTTCAAGGTCTTTCATTGTTTGAATTGTAAGGTGTGGAGCTGCTTACTAGGCTAGACCTCAATAATTTTTATGACACAGGAGTTAAAGACTGTTGTAGACTTGTAGTTGCAGTCAATTATTCTAATTGACACGGATTTTCCGTTTGATTTTATAGTCAATCTTTAAATGTACCAGCTAGAACCACATCAGGAAAAGAATATACAGTAGAACTTTTTTTTTGAGGGGAAAAGAATATAGAACTTGGTACTTGGTACTTGGTACTTGGTAGTAGGGGCAAGAATCATGATGCATATTGCAGCCATCAAATTTGACTAAAATTCATCCCTTAACCTGTGGTCCCACCATGTGAGATCTTCTTTTAAGAATTACTAATCCAAAGTTATACTACCTTCTTTTCATAATAATCTACCCACTTTGTACTTTAACGCCATTACATACCTCACTTTGACTATCAGTTCATCAGTTGTATATATACCTAAACAAAACATACCCATAGTGGGATCTTGTTAATTCGTCTCTACATAAAGTTCCAAATATCAACCTTTTACAATTTTTTACTTGTTCGTAACTAAAAGTATTAATAGTCAAAATTCTTTATTGGCAAACATGAAAGTCAAATTGTTTAGATTAAAAAAAACGGACATAATAATATTTTATGTTCATAAACGAATTCATGCAAAATTTTCCCTACTGTAATAAAAACACTCATTTTCCATCACTATATTTTCATTTGATGAAACTTAATTGCGTATTTTTCCAATTAAAAAAGGAGTAGGTAATAGCATTGCACATATTAAACCCAATGAAAATTAACACAAGAAACAGTTCTTATTAGCATCTATTATCAATTACCTCAATTATGTTCCCAATTTCAAGAGTAACAAATGGAAAAATAGATCTTAATTTAAGATTTTTTTTTTTTTAAAAAAGAATCTCGAGAAATTGGTCGGTAGTAAAGACTAAAGAGTGTAGCAAACTCACGGAATAAACATGAACCCCCTATTATTACATCTGTTCAATTAAAAAGTAGTCGAAAAATAATACACTATAAGAGCTGATAAATTAATAGTATGACGAACCAACTTATCTTAAAGCAAGAGATAGAGATATATAATGCACATTTTACAACTAAAGAAAATTAAAGACAATAAATTAGTTTGTATGGTAAGGAAGGTGCGCACGATGAACATCAAGCACTAGGTTATGAACATAAAGACCAATGTCAATGAACATATACTGACAGAGATGTATTTGGCTTGTTAGCCATGTACATGTGTTCGACTGTTATTCATGTACATTTGGCTTGTTACCTCCATGACGCACTGTTTGATTAATTCTTAATTTCAAAATTTAATCATCATGATTAATTCTTAATTTTGGAGTCATTTCTTGAAACTAGTACTCTGTGTGAATTAATATACAAATAACAAATAACTACTTCTTAATCCTAACTATCTCGTGCATTATAACATAACTCCGACAACTTAAGAAATAGTAAAATAAAGATCGAAGTAGGAACTACATACTAAACATTAAGGAAAGAGGAGAGAGTGTAAATTTGATCCAAATGTCCATCCTTTTTGCACATGTGAATAGGTAAAGTGAGGATAAAATGGTCAAATTAAATTGCTCCAAGACCTTTACCAAGAAAGATAATGTTGCATCTAAAAAGCACCTAAAAATGAAAATTATTGCAAATAAAAAAAAAGAGGAAATATATTAAGAAAATTCATGATTTTATCATTTCGATAGGTATTGAATGACTGACATGTCAATTATATAATGTCAATTATTTAACCTGACTCATTGCTTTAAATTCCAGTGTGAACCACTTGTTTATCGGTGAAACATTGTCGGCATAGATACTAAATGGCTAAAAAATTTAAGTTGAGTTTGACTCTTTATTATGGCTTAATTTCATTCATAAGATTTTGTATCAACCAATTACGTCACATGTCAAAGTAAGTTACAATCTTCTCACAACAACAAAATTTAAAGGAGAGATATCAAGGGAATTGTACTAAAATAAAACAAGATTAGTAATCATTTACTCCCTCCGTTTCAAAATAGAAGGCATTCACATTTTAAATTTTTTTTGCTTTGACCACAAAATATCTCTCAAAATATGATAAATAAATATTATAAAAATTATTCCGTTGGATCCGATCTTGAAAAATGATATAATAACATTTTTTTTAAAAAAAATTTATCAACATAAATTGAGAATAATTAACGGTCAAAGTTTGACCTCAAACATCGTGCGTGACTTATATTTTGAAACGGATGGAGTATGTAATTAATTAATGGATAATTGATTGCATCACGTATGATATACAATGATTACTCAAAGATATTTCATGGAATGCATGGGATCAGGCATCATCAGTAATTTGTTTCCCTTGGGACAACGAAAATGCCAGGTACATGCAATTTCCCCAATTTATTGTGGTTGATTTGTCATTGTCGATGAAGGTGCAAACAATCTCCCAAGTCCCAGCCACCACCCCGAGAGAGATAAAGAACAATTAAAGATACAGCTTTTATCCGCTCTGATAAGAAATTTGTGATCTTCCAAGAAGCAACGAGACTATATACGTACAAATACCCCACCTCAAATTTTTTGTGAAGCACATTCAAAATATTATTACATGGTCCAAAAAATTGATTTTAAAAAATTTGTTAAAAAATAAAAAAATATGTGTACAACGGCTGCGTTAGTTAGCGGTCACTTAGCGGTTTTAGGCAATTAGATAACAGTATAACAAACTTTCCAAAGTTAACATGCTGCAAGTTTGCAACGAATACGTAGACTAGGAAGGTTGCAACAAATACGTAGACTAGGAAGAAGAAAGGTAGAAATTCAAAAACTGACGCCGACAACGACAACACAACACACATCAGCAGGTCAATATATCTTTTTGTAATTCGATTTTCTTTTCGAAGATTCCAATATATATTTTTATTTATTCTGTACAAAGTTCCGTTTTTTATTTCAAATTCTCGGTTTTCATAGCTAATAATGTTGATTTAATTGAATAATTTTAATTTTATGTTATTGTTTGTTATCATTATAAGAAGCATTTGATAAAAATATATTTTAATTACAATTCTTGTAACATTATTTTTTGGGTAATTTTATGTAATTTTGGATTTTTCTAAATTCTCGTATATCATTGGCCCCCTAGGTTTAATATCCTGGATCTGCCCCCTGCCTCTGATCCTCTCTACATATTGACACACTTTCTAAAAATATACTCTCTATATATGGCCTACCTTACCTTCAAAAAAAGTTTTATTGTGATTTTATGTCATTCCTTTAATCTTTACAAATCCCTTTTATATTAATGGTCATTTTTCATTACTTATATGACACATGATGGTCCTTATCACCTTATGTTAGGTTAATTAATCTATGATAAGTATATGTTTCTAATGTTAGCTTAATCAGATAACAATCTTATGTCTTAATCAATATATTTATAGGTTTTTCTTGTCCATAATAATGTAACTTCCTCGAAATTAGTAGTAAATAACAATTTCCTCCCTTCTCAACTTAACTAGAAACCACTTCTCAACACAAACTTTTATATGAGGTTGGCCACACCTTGAATAAATGGTGTGGCCAACTAATATAAAAGCCCAAGCCACCTAGTGATATAACAGAGCCCAAGGCAAGACACGAGAAATTGAGCACATTTCTCTCTCTCTTTCTCTCTCTCTTTTTTTCTTCTCTGCCAGTTGGTAACCGCCATTTCTAAACCAAAATTTGACTTTGCAAACAATCATCATCAAGGTGTGGTTTTGAGATCAGTTGAGCCCATTTCTCTCTCTGTTTTTTCTTCTTTCTTTTTCTGGCAGTTCGTAACCTCCATTTCTAAACCAAAATTGGACTTTGCAAACAATCATCATCAAGGGTTTGGTTTTGATTTTCGTATTTGAGTTTTAGGCTGTTCGAATTGTTTGCGGAATTATGGCTAGAGTAAAGACTACAGCTCGTCGTCGTCCGAGTGATGATGGTCGCAGTGATGGTGGTCGCAGCAATAGTGGTCCGAGTGATGGTGGTCGTGGTTCAAAAGGTAATTTTGCGTTTTTGAATTGTTTTTTTTCATTGTTTTCATTGCAGAATTATGGTTATTTTGTTTGATTACGATTGTTTTTTCATCTTTTTTTTTTCTATTTTATAAGTTTTTCAGTTTCAATTTATAGTTGATTGTTGGTGGACTTGCAAGTTTAGTTGAATTTTAGTTGATTCTTTTGGTTTTGAGTTAAATTGATGATAGTTATTCTTTTTGTTTTGGCTAATTTGTTTGTAACCTTTGTTTTGATTTGTTAGTAACCCTAGGTTTGAAGTCTTGTAACCGTTTCTTGTTTTTGTGTCTCTTATGTTGTTATGTGATTAGTAACTCTAGGTTTAGTTTTTAATTGATTAGTAACATTAAATACTAGTAAGAAAGAGCCTGCTTATCTAAAGATCTACAAGGAACACTATGCAGACTACAAAAGGAAAAGAGAATGATCAGCTCACACACACATTTTCATAGGAAGTCAAAGCAAACTTACACATTGATAGCATTTTACTTTTTTGCATCCCATGTATGCATTGCTGTAATATCGTTGCATAGTTCGTATTAATTCTTGGGAATGGGTTGCTGCTCTCCACTGACCCCTTCTTTCAGAAAATATCTATAATTGCAAAAGATTGATAGCTCAAGTCATGTGTTTTTTCCCTCTCTCCAAATCTAAAAAAAGTCGGTGTTTATATTGTGGGAAGGGAAGGGTGGATATTTAAATTTTGATATCCAATCAGACAATCAAAAATCATCAAAATATGCTTTTACACGTCATATGATCAAGTCCTTTTCTTTTTCTTTTCTCGGGAGGGTAGGGGGTTCCATATAGTTGTGCCCGTTAAACTAATGATTTTCCTTTTTATTGGAAGCTCAATTGTTAGTGAGCAGAACCTCAATTCTGCAGAAACTGAGAGAACAAGATTGCAAACCTACCCTGAGAGTACATAGATATTATGTTTAAGATGACAGCACCCTGACGAGCCTAACAATGAAGAAAAAAAAAGACCTCGTAAGAGATTAAACAACACTCAGCGCACCAGTAATATAATATAATTTTCTGCTTACAGTTATGTAATATAGCAGTACAGAACATTAAATACCAGTAAGAAATTCCATTTCTGTCTTAACCAATCACATATTTCATATTTTCCATCATGTACTTGCGTTTATTTGTTGGAAATTTTATGTTTGACATATGTGGTACATTATATGAAATAACGAATTTGATCATCTTTTTGGAGTTGTTATGTTTATTTGGTCTTAGTAGCTATTATATGATCTTGTTATGTTTATTCTGGGTGGCATTAAGTTGGAAATGGTATTGCGGCGTAGAATGAAGAGTTGGATAATGATGCGTGTATATGAAATAACCTTAGCTTTGAAGTTTTGTAATTGTATTTCGCTCTATGATCTTTGTATCTATTAGTAGTTGGATATGTTGTTTTTCTGTCCCTTGTGCTGTTATGTAATTAGTAATCGTAGTTTTCTATCTTATTATTTTTTGTGTTTCCAAGTTTGTTTTTTGTTTTTGATTTTCTGGTTTGGTCACTTTTGTTATTTATTTAAATTAGTTAGAATGTTAAATCTCTTTATTAATCATGAAGGTAATACAGGAGATGAGTCTGTTGGGAAAGATGTTCCTAATCGTGAAGGTAATACAGGAGATGAGTCTGTTGGGAAAGATGTTCCTACGATCCCTGAGGAGGATATAGCTGATTTTGTAATAAGGCGGTGTCCAACTAGGAGTAAGAAGAATACTCTTGCAGGAAGGGATAAAGGTCCATTGAGGACATGTAACAGTCAATCTATTGGTGAAGGTGAAGAGGAGTACAACCCTCATAAAAGACGTCGGGTTTCTGAAAGTACTCCTTCGAGTATGTGTTTTTTCCCTGTTCACTGTGTTTTATTATAAATTACATTTCTGTTAAAGGGGTTACTATTCTTACATGCTGTAGTTACTTTACTGATTTATGAGAGTTATGATTCTTTTGTGTTGTTAGAGTCTTCTTGAAGAGGGGTTTAAAGTGAACCACATCATAACGGTCCCAGAAATATCAAGATAGATTTAGGTTTCTGTATACCGTTTGGCTTGGGAAGTTGGCATCAATTATACTTTATGGAATGATGGCTTACTACTATGAGTCCCCTACATAAGTATAAAGTAATCCCTTGTATAAACTCTAAAGTAAGTCATCGATTAATATAAAGTAACCCATGTATAACTGTAAAGTAACCCATGCATAAGTGTAAAGTAACTCCTTACACAAAGCCTAAAGTAATCCCTAGATAGATATCAAGTAACCACATTATAAATCTAAATGTAACCCCTAGCACAAGATATGAAATAGGTAACCCTTTATATAAAATGTAAAGTAACCCCATCAAAAATCTAATGTAACCCCTACATAAGTGTAAAGTAAGCCCTTGTACAAATTCAAAAGTAAGCCTTGGATTTATATAAAGTAACCCCATCATAAGTGTAAAGGTAACCCCTTGCACAAAATATATAAAGTAACTCCTAGCAGATAACAATAATAACCCTTGCATAAGTGCAAAGTAACCCCTTCCTAAGTGTAAAGTAACCCCTGCATAAGTGTAAAAGTAACCCCTTGCACAAAATATAATTTAATTTAAGAAGTAGGCAATACTCCTCTAGTTGTCATGTTGCTGAGAAGAGTTGAACACAGGCCAAAATTAGAACAAAAAGTTTATCTTTATAGGCTACACCAGCTGAGCTAAATACATTTTTATGCTTTTACATTTAACATCTAGCTTAAATACCATAGGGAGGCCACTGCCCCTGCCAGCTCCCTCTAAGTTCTGCCAGTGTACTTTAGGAACCAACATCTCTGAACCCTTTTTAGAACTGAATTATCTTAACGAGTATGTCTAGACATTGGAAATACCTACTAGGTGCCACATGTGACTGGATTTGGCACAATTAAGGGGCTGCATAGGAACATGATTTACACTTGCCACAAATGGGATAATGAAAGGGACTTAGTAGGGAGTTGCCATTGCATCTTTAAGAAAGATCCGTAAACCTTGTTGGATTCTACAAAGCGAGCAACCAGTAGTGCCCCATCATGCTTTTTAATTTTCTTCCCATATTTCTTTACAATCTGAAAATGAAGGCATCAACCAGTAGTGCCTCATAGGTCTTTAAAGTATCTTATAACGAGAGTTGAATCTAAACAAAATAGCATGAACACCAAACGGAGACTAGACATGAAAATCACTAGGTGTATATAACTACATACTAGAATAGATGACCTCCCCAGAACTTCCATCATTAAAAAACCTGCTCTTAACAAGTTCATTAGCTAAACCCAAAGGCATCTCATCCCATGTCCTGAACTTAGGCAGTTTCAATGGTCAAAAGAAGCTATGATGTCCATGTCTATTTTATAATTTTCAAAGCCACTTAATTTTGAAACCATGCCTATTATGATACGAGAATAGACACAACAAAATCAGGCAAAAGAGAAAGTGTCTATAAAGCTTTTGATTTCATTGATTCGAAATGGGAACAAGCTAATATCAGGAACCCAGAAACTGTAAATTTTTACAGCTTTTACACTGTTAAGACTTTAAAGATTGCAAATAAAAACTGACTATACAGAAGAAAAATGAATGCAATTTTTAGAAATGCCTTTCTACTTTATTGAATTTTGGTGGTTACTTTATTGAATGTAGAGTGTTATTTATTTTCAAATGCTAATATAAGTGTTAGTTTTGTTTTTCTGATATGTATTTTTAGGAAGTGTTATTGTTCTTGTTAGTTATTCTAACTAAAATGTTTATTGATTTTAGGAAAAAGGAGACTATTGTGAGATGTCGGCCGGCAACACTTATTAATCTTTTCAAGAATCTTTCGACTGAACGAAAGGAGGTTGTACGCAGTATTGGTTTTGGTAGTTTGTTTCAACTAAAGCTAGAGGAATTTCCTAGGGATATGATACGTGTGTTGTGTCGTAATTTCTGCCCGAAGGATAAGGTTTCGATGATAGGAAATCATCGAGTTCAGTTGAAACCTGCCGATGTTGCTGATGTGTTTGGAATTCCAATGGGGAAATTTAAATTCCAATATCTAAAAGAGATGATGATACAAAATTGAAGAGTTTTTGGGTTGAAAACTATGGTCATTCATCTGGGGTTGTTACTCCAGCATCAATGAGGATGCTAATGGAAATGGATGATGATTTTTTTAATGGAAATGATGATTTTAAGCGGTGTTTTGTAATGTTTGCAATTGTTACATTGATAGCACCTTCATTAAACACTCAGGCAGATTTTAAAATTGTGCGTGCATTGATTGATGTTGGTAGAATTAAGGAGTATGATTGGTGTTCATATGTGTTGGATGACTTAGCAACACGCATGCAGAAGTATGAAGACATCAAGAAATATATTGGTCGTTGTGTACTGTTGCTTCAGGTTTGTTATGTACAAAGATTGAAATTTCAAGGTCTTCCTTCTCCTAAATCTTTACCTTTGATTCAACACTTGGACTACTAAGAAATCGAAGGAGAGAATTACCCTCGAAGCGGGTAAATATGGTATTGGGTTATTGGAAGATGGTTATCCTATAACCCTTGACACAAGGATTGAAGTTCTCGAAGATGACAGAGAGATAGAGGTAGTAATAAGTCATGGCGATGAGGGTGAGCATGAGTATAAGCATGAGCATGAGGATGAGGATGGGGAAAATGATAGGAACGTGATCAAGAATATGGATGGTCAAGTGGATGATAATGCCATTCATGTTCGTCGGCGTTGTGAAACTTTTGATTTAGCTGATGGAGTTTTTTCTAATCAAGATATTGAAGCGATGGCTAGAAATGTAAGTTTATGATCGATTACTTTTGATTTTGGGTTACTTTTGATTGTTTTTTTTAATATTGTTCAAGAGTTGCCTTTTGGTCTCAAAGGGGTTATTTGGGTCACATGATGGCTTACTACTACGAGTCCCCAACATAAGTATAAAGTAATCCTTTGTATAAACTCGAAAGTAAGCCATCGATTAATATAAAGTAACCCCATCAAAAATCTAATGTAACCCCTACGTAAGCGTAAAGTAACCCCATCATAAGTGTAAAAGTAACCCCTTGCATAAAATATATACTTCCTCCGTTCCAAAATAAGTGAAACACTTGTCTCAAAAAGCTCTCACATAAATGAGAGAAGTGTTTCACTTATTTTGGAACGGAGGAAGTATAAAGTAACTCCTAGCAGATAACAATAATAACCCCTGTCTAAGTGTAAAGTAACCCCGTCATAAGTATAAAAGTAACCCCTTGCACAAAATATAAAGTAACTCCCAGCACATAACAATAGTAACCCCTACTTAAGTGTAAAGTAACCCCTTGTTTAAAGTAACCCCTTGCACAAAGTCTAAAGTAATCCCTAGATAAATATCAAGTAACCACAATATAAAACTAACACAATGTAACCCCTAGAACAACATATGAAATAGGCAACCCTTTATATAAAATGTAAAGTAACCCCATAAAAAAACTAATGTAATCCCTACATAAGTGTAAAGTAAACCCTGGATTAATATAAAGTAACCCCATCATAAGTGTAAAAGTAACCCCTTGCATAAAATATATATAAAGTAACTCCTAGCGAGATAACAATAATAGCCCCTGCCTAAGTGTAAAGTAACCCTTGCCTAAGTGTAAAGTAACCCCGTCATAAGTGTAAAAGTAACCCCTTGCACAAAATATAAAGTAACTCCCAGCACATAACAATAGTAACCCCTGCATAAGTGTAAAGTAACCCCTTGTTTAAAGTAATCCCTTGCACAAAGTCTAAAGTAATCCCTAGATAAATATCAAGTAACCACAATATAAAACTAACACAATGTAACCCCTAGAACAACATATGAAATAGGCAACCCTTTATATAAAATGTAAAATAACCCCATAAAAAAACTAATGTAATCCCTACATAAGTGTAAAGTAAACCCTGGATTAATATAAAGTAACCCCATCATAAGTGTAAAAGTAACCCCTTGAACAAAACATAAAGAAAATAACTCCCAGTAGATAACAAATTTTCTCTATGTTCTTTAGGTAATTCCGCATACATTTATGTTCTCTATGTAGGATTTTATTAATTTAAGTTTAGATCTGCTATTTTAACTTGAATAAAGATGTTCGTTAAGTATCGATTTACCATAAAATTATAACTAAAAAGATTAATGAAGTAAGAACATAACTTGAAATAAGAGAGGGTAAATTCCACAATTTACAAAGAAAAATAAGATTGGAAAATTTTGATAGAATAGAGAGGTTGGAAAAAATTTCAGATTACTATTTCTGGGTATTTTTATAAGACTGAAAACAAAATAAATCTATTACTATTGAAACAAATTGGAGTAAAGGATGTGAATTAGATGAGTGAGGATGTCTTTCACTCTCGAGCCCAGCGTTCTCTGTTTTCTTAGCCATTTGTTTATTTGTTCACCTCGTCATCTTCTTTATTATTCTGGCTCTCTCCTGCCACATTTTTTATAGCCCCTATAATTTATTTGTTCCTCTGCTTTTGTTGATGTAATTGTGAAATGTGACTTCTTCAATGGTTACTTAGAGATACAAGGAGGTTACTAATTTGCCTTACTTTAGGTAATAACGAATTATGGTGTTAATTTTCATATAATTGAACATAATATATTGTTAGAATTAGAATACCATATACAACATTCATATCTCATCTCAATATGCATAACTAGACAAAGCATTCAAAATGTGTAAATTTGTGAAACAATGAGAATATATTAGTTTGTGGACAACAAAAGATGTATAAGTTCAATTATTCATCCTTAAAGGATTAGTTTTCTATTAACAAAATAGAATATTTTAAGAAAGAGTATTTGACAAAAGAAGAACGCAATAATATTAATTATATATTATCATAATCAGTATCAATATATTAGAATAATGTAGGCTTTTGAATTGGTGTTATAGTTCCATATTCTATTCCTTCTCCTTGCACGGTCATTGCTTTAGTCTTCTTCTGTTTGGTTGTTTTCCTTTCTCAAAAAAACCTTTTATCCTCTTGCTTCTCCCTTTTGTGTTTGCTCTTTCTGGATCTTCAACCACCGGTATGTTCATTTGGTGTTCTTCATTGTCTTGTTGTTTGTTGTGGCTCTTGTGCTTCCTCTGAGATCTTGTTCAAAATGACTTGTTCAATTTCCTGTTTTCAGAAACAAAAAAAACCCTTGTAAGAATTTGCAATTTTGATAAATTAATAATATCAGTTGGTAAGTTTTCTATGCATTCCACTATGCAGCTTGAGTTACTTGTATTATTTATAGAGCTTATTTAGCAAATTCTCAAGGGTCGCTTTTTGATGGTTACTTTATGTTTGACATGATGTTACTTTTAAGTGCTTTATAAGTATAAAGTAATCCTTTGTATAAACTCGAAAGTAAGCCATAGATTAATATAAAGTAACCCCATCTAAAATCTAATGTAACCCCGACGTAACTGTAAAGTAACCCTTGTCATAAGTGTAAAAGTAACCCCTTGCATAAAATATATATAAAGTAACTCCTAGCAGATAACAATAGTAACCCCCTGCATAAGTGTAAAGTAACACCTAGTTTAAAGTAACCCCTTGCACAAAGTCTAAAGTGCTTTAATGTAACATTGTAAGAATTATTACCTTTGCTATATCATTGTATTTTAGCTCCAGTAGTCTTCTTGTTTCTTGATATGCCTGACTCTTTAAGATTAAGTTATATGATTTCCTAGCCATCACTGTTCGCCAAGGCATATATTTTTGTTGTTGAGCTTCACTTTGTGTTGTTGTTTCTTCCCTTCTTTTTTAATATTCTGCTTTTGCTAGCTTTGTCCATCTCTTGTAAATGTATTTGTTAGGTATTCAGTTGACTGAATGTATGAATAAAACTCTGAAGCAGTGATAGCATAACCAACCAACTTCTTCAAAATTCTTGCAACTACATTCTATTGTGTTGTTAGTCATGTCAAAAGACACTAGTTGCTTTGATTTCTCATTTTCCTCAATCCATACTTCATACATAAATGCTGAACCAACCTCATCAATGCATTTCGTCAAGCATTTAAGTCCATGACTGAACTCAGTCTCAATTTCTCTAAACAGAGTTTGAGTGTATACTTCAGATGCATGTTTTAGTATGCCACACATTGGCAAATTAGAGGATAGCTTTGAATTTGCACATCTGAAATCTGCGTTTGCTTCATTCTTCCTCCACCGTTGTATAGTGTTATCAAAAATCTTAAAGAAATCAATCAAGCTAGTACTTTTCCTAGCCTTAAACCCAATTGCGTTGTTTGTGCTCTCACTTCTCTGTGATGATAAAATTCCAGTGAGAAGAAATCTTTGCTTAATGCGATGCACCATTTCTTCTTTAACTTGTACAATCTATTGAACCACTTGCTTTTTCAAGCTTGTAATCTTTTATCATTTTTTCCCAACATTGTTCAAATTCTTATGGTGTTATGCATCCTCTTAAACATTTATTAAACGCTTTCTTGAACTCAGGATCCTTCTTCAAAGCTCCAAATCTTGACACGTCATTCTTGATAAGATGCCAAATGCAAAGCCTGTGTCTTGTATTTGGAAGAACCTGACAAACAATGAATTTGTTAGTCTAGACAACAAATGGGGTTACTTTTACATGTCCTTCTTTGTTGGGGGTTACTTCTACGTGTTCAGTATCTTTATTGGGGGTTACTTGAAGATAAATGATGGTTACTTTAGGGTAATGATGGGGTTACTTTAGTTAAATTATCTTTTTATTTAAAATCAATATTGCTGTTACTTTACATACATTATGGCTTACTTTAGATGAATAATGAGGTTACTTTATCTAGATGATTAATTTTTTCAATTGTTTTCTTGGGGTTACTTTAGGCACATGATGGGTTACATTAGACATGTGATGGGATTACTTTTATATATTCAGTATGTTTTTCAAGGATTACTTTACAGATACATACATGTTCTTACTTTGGGTTAGTTTAGAGGTACATTACAGTTACATCATATTGATTAGGGGGTTACTTTACTGAGTGAAAGAGATACCTTTTCAATTGCCTTTGACATGGCCAAGTCTTGATCAGTGAATATTGAAATAGGGTTTGATCCACCCATTGACTTCTTAAATGTGTTGAGAACCCATTCAAATGTTTCTTGTGTTTCATTTGCAATAAATGCACAACCAAACATGACATTTTTCCAATGGTTGTTGATACCAACGATTGGTGCACAAATAAGATTATACTTATTTGTGCGAAATGTTGTATCAAACACTATCACATAGCCATATATCTTGTAATCTTCCATCATTTGAGAGTCCCTCCAAAATATTGCAGTCAATTTGTTTCCTTTATCCCCTCCTCCCAACTTGAATCTGAAAAAATGATCTTGATCTTTCTGTTGTCTTTGATACAAATTATCTATGACATTTTGTGCATCTCCACCTTCAATTTCTTTCATCTTCTTTCTTGAGATATAGTTGAGATGATCTGTTAGAGTATGACCTACTGATTGAATGCCTCCTGCTTCATGCGACATCAAATTGTATGCTTAAGCAGGTCTTAGTCCACTTTCAAGCATTAGGTCTATTGTTTCTCCTTATTCTGTCGTTATTCGTCTCTCAGACCTATGCAAGTGTTAGAATTTCTTTTTTGTGAGCTCATGATTATGCTTCACGACATGATCATCAACTTCCCATGTGCCATCAGGGTTTACCTTTGCTCTAAGATAAGCTTTGCATCCTGTTCTTGTAATTGGAACTTGCTTCCCTTTTCTTGTCTTTTTTATTATTATTTTACTGCATTTCTGGTGTAATTGTTGGTGTACCTGCTTTTTTGGGCTTTGTTTTGCATCGAAATCCTTGTTTTGAACACACAAATTCTTTTCCTCTTACCTTTCTAATTTTACCTTGTGTGTATCTTGTTGATGACTTTCGTACTCCAAATCCAACTGCATTTGCATGTTTCTTGTATGCTTCATAAATTCCTTCCCATGTGTCTCCTGTAAATCCAAGTAAACTACCTCGAAACTCTTCTTCAATTGCATTATCTTTGTGTGCCTCTTCAATCTCAATGCTTATGACTTGTTGTGCTGATAGGTCAGTATTATCAATTGGTAGAGGTTGTTGTTGAACGATTTCAACTAATATCATAAAAAACAAAAATGTTTAGTCTAATTATTTTTAAAAACATACAATAAATTATGTAATTACATTTTATATTTTAGTTGGTTTAAAATTTTCAAATGTGGTTTGTTTGAATGTATGTAGGGGTTAATATCGATTTATGCTGGTAGTTACTCTATATTTTGGGCAAGGAGTTAATATATATTTATCTAGCACTTACTTTACATTATTGCACGCAGTTACTTTACCCTTTTGCATGGAGTTACTTTATACTTCAGTAGGAGTTACCTTAGATTTATCCGAGGGGTTATATGTTGTGCACAGGGTTATTTTTATATTAATCATAGATGTTACTTTATACTTATTCAGGGCTTACAATGGAGTTATTTTATACTCAGTAGCAGTAACCTTAGATTTATGCAGGGGTTACTATCGTTAACTGTTGGGAGTTACTTTATATTTTGTGCAAGGGTTACTTTTACCTTTTATACTTATCCAGGGATAACTTTGGAGTTTATACAGAGCCTTAATTTACACTTATGCAAGGGTTGCCTTAGATTTATGTAGGGGCTACTTTTTATAATGTTAAGGGGTTACTTTTACTGAAAGTAAGGTTACTTTTTGTAATTATAAGGGATTATTATGAGTTACTTTAGATATATGGAGGGGTACTTTTATTGTCTCTCCCTTTTTACTTTCACTCTTCCATTATCAGGCACTTTCTCTTTCCTCTTTTTCTCTCTTTACGTTATAAATAAATTCCATCTTTGCCATTTTTGTTGCCATTTTTTCATGGTTGAAAGCTTGAATTATGAAAAAGCTTTCAATTCAGTGCTAATATCATCTTCATCAAAGAAGACGACTACATCAAAGCAGACGAAGTTTCAAAAAAAAAATTATGATACCTATTTGTAAGAATTTGTTGATAATATCATCTTCATGTTGATGTTTTTCATGATTTTCCAGACCCAAAAGTTGCAACGAGTCTTCAATTTCTTCGATTTCCATGGATTGTATTAATTCTTGAGATTCATGAAATTCGAAGAAAATCTGGTTTAAATCATCCGATGATTCATCAGATTGTGTTAAATTATCCGATGTTAAGATTGATTTTGAATTAAGTGCTGGTTTCGACATTGATATTGGGAGAAAATCGTGGTCGAGGTTTAGGGTTTTGAGAGAGAAAGCAATAAGAGGAGCGAAGAGTGAAGAAGGAAGATGGGGAAGCGCGCTGCATTTGTTTGATTGTGACGCGCCAGCCACACGGTTTCCTTTCCGTGTGGCCTGTGTTACAAAAAACGCACTGACTTCTCAAACATTTCAAAAAAACGAAGAAACTATTTATCAAAAGATTGAAAAACATGCACTCCTCGAATATATTAAACTCAGGAGGAACTCCAGTGAACTACAATATTTAGATTGTTTCTTAGCACATCCTTATTTCAGCCATAGAAAACATGTTTGGTTTTACTAGCAAAAAGGACGCTTTATTAAGAAAGAAAAGGAGTGGTTTCCAAGAAGTTGCATGCTTCTATATCAAGAGTAGTAGTAGTAAGAGAATACGATGTATGTGATGTACTTGAAAATCGACCTTTTTTTGGGGGTACATGATTGATTTTACTGCGCATAAGTGTTAATTAAAGAATTACCAGGCACAACGGAAGCACCAGAAGAAACACCATCATTATCAGGCAGCACAGCAGCATTATCATTAAGACCAACATTATCATACAACACAGAACACACCATCATCAAAATCATCATCCCATAACCGAGGTTGGGAGAAATAAGCCTCCCATTGTTGGCGAGCAGAGTCCGAAAGAGAGGTAAGATATGGAAAAGTATCCTCAATGAAAACAACATCCCGACTAACAAAAAAATCATGAGACTCCAAATCATAGAGACACCACCCTTTTTTCCATGAGGATAGCCAACAAAAATACACTTACGAGACTTCGAATCAAATTTATCCTTCACAAGAGGTCTATGGGCAGCATAACATAAACAACCAAAAACCCGAACATGAGCATAGGAAGGGGCAACACCAAACAAGCACTCATAGGGAGATTTGCCATGTAAAACAGGAGTAGGAGTCAAATTAATTAAATGAACCGCAGTTAAGAGACACTCTCCCCAAAAATATTTAGGCAACTTAGCTTGAAACCTCAAAGCTCTAGCAACATTCAAAATATGCCTATGTTTGCGCTCTACACGACCGTTTTGTTGTGCCGTATCAACACAAGTAGTTTGATGCAAATGCCCTTTTGAGTAAAAAATGACTTCAAACACAAAAATTCTTGACCATTATCACTCCTTAACACCTTAATATTCTTATTGAATTGAGTCTTAGCCATAGCATAAAAGGATTTAATTAAAGTACCAACTTCATATTTTCCAACCATCAAATAAACCCAAGTAGCACGGGAAAAGACATCAACAATAGTGAGGAAAAAACGAGCATTGCCACTAGAAATGATGCAGAACAAGAAGATCCTACGTAGTATAGTTCAGTTAAACGTAGTATATTTAATGAGTCATGTGTTTTAGTTAGTTCAATTCGTGTTTTCTTTGTGTTTTGTTTTAGTAGGAATCATAGTTTTGCCTACGTTCTTAAAACGATGGATTTTACATGATTCAAGTTGGTTAGGAGTCGTTGTAACTAATCCAAGTTGGATTAGGAGTCTAGTTGTTCTAATTTCTAGTTGGATTAGTCTAGCTAGTTGGATTAGTCTAGTTGTTCTAATTCTAGTTGGATTAGACTTGTTCTAACTCTAGTTGGATTATGACTTAGGATGTATTATATATTCGTTTGTTTTCATAATAATACAGCGACGTTGTTGATTTTGATTAATAATTATCGAGAGTATTGCTGAGCATACTTGAAATAAAGTTTAGAGACTAGCTTGACTAGTGGACCAAAGTCGTTGCCTTTGGACCAAACTTGAAGCCGTTGCCTTCAAGATTCACTCCATCTTCACCTTCAAACACAATCCATAACCGTTTCTTTTAATCAAGAAACCTCCATAACTATCTGGAACATCAAGTTCCACATCAAGTGGTATCAGAGCTTTGCCCAAGATCCTAGGGCGACGCTTGTTTTTACTGCCCGAATTCATCCCGAATTAGCAGTAACTTTGGAGGACTCGTTCTCCCAGAATACTTCGACTTTTTCGGAGTTTCTTGAGCCTATACTGGACTAAATCTTGTCTAGTTTATTGTGTCAAAATTTCACGAAGTTTCGAGGAGTTTTGATATAGTTTTGAGATCGTTATTTGAAGGCATGCAAGAATCGCTGGAATCAAGAACAGCGATATTAAAACAAGGATTACCAGCGTTTGAGAACGAATTTTGCCACGAAATTTTAACTGGAGTCTTAAAACATACGAAGCTAGATTGTGTCCATATTTCACAACATTTGGCCGTGTTTTGAGGAAGTTACGAGTTTCCTAAGTTGGGTCAGTTTGTTGGGAATTCTTGATGATGGGGACTCCTATAACTCGAGAAGAGTTGCAGGAGATGATGGCGAATATGATGAGGAATATTAATGCAAGTTTTACCTCCATTAATACATTCATACAAACCACCAATCAAAGGGTTGAATCTTTGGCTGGAAATCTGGAGGAACAAGGAGGACGAGGGCGTCCAGTTAGAGAGCCACCAATAAGAACTCCTGTAGAAAGTGATAAGGACATCAACTCATGGAGTTGAAGGAATTCACGTGTGAAGGAGACGTTGAGGATCTCCAAGAATGGATTCGATAATTTGAAAAGCTTATGGACTATAAAGGCTTCGATGAACAAAAGGCTTACAAAGTTGCATACTTGAAGATTACTAGATATGCTAGTATTTGGTTCGAAAGCTTGAGGAACAAGAGAATCATGGATGGTGATCCAAAGATTGATACTTGGGCCGTATTGAAGAGGCAACTCAAGAAGAGATTCATCCCACGTGAATATCTTCAAGAGCAGTTCTTAAAGCTTAACCAAATTCAACAAAACTCCAAGAGTGTGGCTGAGTATACCAAGGAGTTAGAGAAGTTGTGTTTATTGAGCGAATTCGAAGAAAAAGAGGAGATGAAGATTGGGCGTTTCATCACTGGATTGAGGCCCTCCATAGGCAATAAGGTAGAAACATCTAACTACATTTTTTTTATGATGTGCTTAGGTTGGCCGAGAGATTTGAAAGGCAAGAGAAGGAGGTGAGTAAGGGTAAGGATAAAACGTACTCTAGCAGCTCCTATTCCACTTCCTACAAAAATAAGCCTACCTTTAATGATTCTACACAACCATCATCATCCTCGTCCGAATTTGAACCAAAACCGAAACCTAAAGTGTTTATTAGTCCTGAACATGCGGCTTTGGCTAAGAAACAATGTTATAAGTGCCAAGGGTTTGGTCATATCTCACGTGATTGCCCACAAAAGATCACTATCACCCCTAAGGATCATAGAACCCTCGTGAATTTCCTTGCTCAACAAAGGGAAGAGGAGGAACGTGCATGCCTTGAGGAGGAGGAGGGAACTAAAGAAGGGGAGTCGGATTTTGAAGATGATAATAAGTGGGAAGATCAAGAACTACAAGTAGCTGCTCCAGATAAGGATACCCTCATCTTAAGGAAATTACTTAGAGCCCAAGCTGCACCATTAGAGGAAGAAGCACAAAGGGAAAATCTTTTCTACACACGCTGCTTAGTTAATGGGAGATCTTGTAAGCTAATCATTGACAGTGGGTCTTGTGCTAATGTGGCATCTTCAAAGATGGTGAGTACCTTGAAATTACCCGCTAGAGAACATCCAAAGCCTTACAACCTTAATTGGTTGAATGATAATGATTCTATCAAGGTGCAGAAACAAGCGCTTGTGGCTTTTTCTATAGGAGATTACCAAGATGAACTTTGGTGTGATGTCATCCCCATGAGTGCTTGTGCGGTACTCCTAGGAAGACCTTGGCAGTGGATGAGAGATGTGAACCATGCGGGGAAGAGAAACATTTATTCGGTTGCTAAAGAGAATAAGAGGTATAGATTAAAGCCTTTACCTCCCAAGACGTTAAATTTTGAAACTACAAGCAACATGCTCGTAAAGGCTTCAGAATTCAAATGTGAGTTAAAGGAAGGCAAGGTGCACTACATGTTATATCTTAAGGAACCAATGCTAGATTCTTCATCCCCACCGAGTTCATATGACAGTGTTAGTACCACTCTTAAGAATTTGGATAACTTAGCTCCTTACATTACCGACGAGAATTTGTGGACAAATTCTTTTCAAGAAGGGGAGAATGAGCGGAACAAGAAGATCCTACGTAGTATAGTTCAGTTAAACGTAGTATATTCAATGAGTCATGTGTTCTAGTTAGTTCAATTCGTGTTTTCTTTGTGTTTTGTTTTAGTAGGAATCATGGTTTTGCCTACGTTCTTAAAACGATGGATTTTACATGATTCAAGTTGGTTAGGAGTCGTTGTAACTAATCCAAGTTGGATTAGGAGTCTAGTTGTTCTAATTCTAGTTGGATTAGTCTAGCTAGTTGGATTAGTCTAGTTGTTCTAATTCTAGTTGGATTAGACTTGTTCTAACTCTAGTTAGATTAGGACTTAGGATGTATTATATATTCGTTTGTTTTCATAATAATACAGAGACGTTGATTTTGATTAAGAATTATCGAGAGTATTGCTGAGCATACTTGAAATAAAGTTTAGAGACTAGCTTGACTAGTGGACCAAAGTCGTTGCCTTTGGACCAAACTTGAAGTCGTTGCCTTCAAAATTCACTCCATCTTCACCTTCAAACACAATCCATAACCGTTTCTTTTAATCAAGAAACCTCCATAACTATCTGGAACATCAAGTTCCACATCAAGTGGTCATGAGTCATGTGTTTTAATGATGCGGAACAAGAAGATCCTACGTAGTATAGTTCAGTTAAACGTAGTATATTTAATGAGTCATGTGTTTTAGTTAGTTCAATTCGTGTTTTCTTTGTGTTTTGTTTTAGTAGGAATCATGGTTTTGCCTACGTTCTTAAAACGATGGATTTTACATGATTCAAGTTGGTTAGGAGTCGTTGTAACTAATCCAAGTTGGATTAGGAGTCTAGTTGTTCTAATTCTAGTTGGATTAGTCTAGCTAGTTGGATTAGTCTAGTTGTTCTAATTCTAGTTGGATTAGACTTGTTCTAACTCTAGTTGGATTAGGACTTAGGATGTATTATATATTCGTTTGTTTTCAAAATAATACAGAGACGTTGATTTTTATTAAGAATTATCGAGAGTATTGCTGAGCATACTTGAAATAAAGTTTAGAGACTAGCTTGACTAGTGGACCAAAGTCGTTGCCTTTGGACCAAACTTGAAGTCGCTGCCTTCAAGATTCACTCCATCTTCACCTTCAAACACAATCCATAACCGTTTCTTGACCGTTTCTTTTAATCAAGAAACCTCCATAACTATCTGGAACATCAAGAAACAACTTTATTCGAACCCCAAATATCACAATGAATTAATTCAAACACACTCGTTATTGATACTAGTTGGAAAAGAGTTACGAGGTTGTTTACCCATAAAACAAATAGAACAATCCAAATCACAATGTTTAGAGGAACCTCTACTACTATGACTAGCTAAGAAAGATAAAGACGACACTACTTTCATTAAAGGGTGTCCTAAACGCCGATGCCACAAAATTCGTTCATCACCAACGCTGACCTTATTAGCTTGCCGAACATGAGCAGGAACAGGCACAAAAGTATAGACCCCATTAGACTGGACCCCCGCTCCAATCAGGTTCCTCAAAGTGCCACTAGGGGAAAAACATCAAGTGCTCCAGTTAAAAACCGTACAAGTGCTCCGTATTTCACCCGTACCAGACGTCATACGAGCACTTGAGCATTTATCCCGGAGCACTTAGATTCACAAGTGCTCCGGTTGTATTAAAAACCAGAGCACTTGTTAATTTTATATGCTCAAAATAAGTCAAGTGCTCCGGTTGATAAGGAAAAACCGATTTTTCCTTATCAACCTGAGCACTTGACTTAGTTTTTTTTTTTAAAAAAAACCTGCTACCCCTGCTGACCAGCAGCATGGGTAACAAGGAAAAAAGCCAGTGGCATTCATGCCTCTACCAAATAGTGAAAATAATAATGAGAACAAAAAAAACCCAAAAATAGACCTGAATAAAAACTGAAGAAGATGCACAAAATCATAAAAGAAAGATATTATAAGAGTAGCATTTTTGTACTAGAAATAGAACACTACTTGCAAAATAAAAAGTGTATAGTTTGGTTGACACCCTTAACCCCAAAGTCTTTCAAGCAATCCATAAGATCATAGCCAGATGCCAATCCTAATCCACACTTCAAAACTTATAAAGGAAAGTCTATCTATAAAATTGAGAGATAAAGATGAAGAAATTAAGAAACATGTAGTATATTGTACTTGGACATCTTGTTCAAGTATTCACCATACTCCATGGGAACATATTCCTTGTAGGACTCTGGTTACGACTTGGCTGAAAAGCACAACTGATACGCCCAAGTTATACGTAGTATTTACGTTATTTTGGGTGCACTTTGCTAAGGGTTTGATTGTAATTGTTAACATTCGTGTTTTATTTAACCCTTAGCGGAAGTTCGGAGTTTTGCGAGATAATTTGTGTTAATGTCATGTATTCCGAGCTTTCAAGGTGAAATGCATTTGAGCCAAGCAAAGTACCAAGCAAAGATCGCAAGCACAACAAAGAAGCCCAAGCCAAGCATGCGAACAACCAAACTCCACCGCAAGCTCGCAAGAAGACCGCGAGCTCGGGCAAAGATCGCAAGCTCGGCAAAGATCGCACGATCATCGCTCGGCAAAGATCACACATCCATCGCTCGCGAAAGATCGCCCATCCAACCTGCCCGACGAAGAATGTGAAGCCTGCCCAGCAGCAGCTCGCGGCTCGCGAAGGAGGTCGCGACTCGCGATCCCCCTGCCCTCGCGACTCGCGAGGCCTGTCGCGACTCGCGACCCTTTGCCCAACCAATTTGTGCGGGAAGACAGTGTACCCTTCGCGACTCGCGATCAGTATCGCGCCTCGCGATGCTTATGACGGTTTGGGTCCATTTTTGTGCGTGGTTTAAAAGCCTCCCAAAAACCTATTTTTGAGAGAGGACGAAGAGGAGAGCCGAAATGTAGGAATTGGAGCAGCAAACTTGAGGAGAGAGAGATGATACTCCTCTCTTCATCTTTCCTTCTTCATACTCCTCTTTTCATCTTTCCTTCTTCATTCCTCTTTGTTTTTCATTTCCTAGTTTAGTTTTTAGAGATTTCAATGTTGGATTTGGTTTTTGCTATCGGATTATAGCTTGAACTGTTCTTGAAGAAAATTAACATGAAGCTTCAACCGTTATTGTGAGATCTTTCCTCTCTATCTATTTTCCTTGATTATGATTTAATTTCTATGATTATACTTTATGATTATTGCATAATTATGCTAGGAACATTACTAGTTTGATTGTGTAATTAATCTAATGCTAGATTTAAGAATAGAATCGGATCGTTTTATTCTTTTATCTATTTGTAGCAAACTAGGGAGTAATTTAGATGCAGATCGTCTTGGTTATTTCTTAGGGAAATTGAATCAACTGTTGAATGTTTATCGCGTGTATGACATTAGCAGGTATATTGGTTCTCAGTGTTTATTGCTGCTATTGGATTGAACTTAGACGCTGATCGAACTAGGTTATCCTTTAGTTAGGGTTTTATAGTCACGTTGATCGTGCTATTCAACTAAGAATAAGGAGAATGCGAGATTAATTCTCAACAATAGATAATTATGGAAATAATTAGAGTTGAGGTTCAATCATCGATAATGAATTGAAGTGGATGTTAATCGGATTCAAGATCTTCCCATATTGATTTCTCATTTTGTTTAATTATGCTAGTTAATTTTAGTTTGTTTATAATCTACTTGAAACCCCCCTTGTTATTAGGTTTCTCGGCCCTTAGCTTAATCTAGGTATTGGATCCCGCTAAATATAAAGCTCGTCCCTGTTTCCCTGTGGATACGACCCCTACTTCCATTATACTTGCTTAGTGTGCATGAGAGTAGGAGAAATTATATCTTTGGTTAGGTGTACACGACAAATCCGCACCCACCAAATTTTGGCGCCGTTGCCGGGGAAACGGTGTTACTTGTTTGTATTTAGCGTGATTTTTGGATGGTATTGTTTGTGCTCTTTATTTTTGGTTGACACTCATAGCGCTAACTAGGGATGGCAACGGGTCGGATCTGGACCGGGTCCGCATGGACCCAGATCCAAATCCGTTTTTAGATGTTGGATCCAGATCCGACCCGGATCCACCGGGTCTACAAAAATAGGACCCGGATCCAGATCTGACGGGTCCTACGGATCCGGGTCCTAAACGGGTCCAAAACGGATCCTTAAAAGATTATACTATTTTGCCTAGCAAATTAACAAATTCAATTAAACAAATGTAGATGGTATAAAGGCGCAACTTGGGTTGATTTATATTGCTATCTTCACCCAAAAAAAAAGAAAAAAAGAAATGGATGCATTTTCCCTTTAATGGATCCAATATTTACAAACTAACAGGGATAATAAAAATGAAATGTGCGAAGCACTCAACTTGATTTACATAAGATTACGCTTCAAATCAATAAAATCAAAATTACTCCATTTTTCTCTCTCCTCCCTGCAATAAGACCCTTGTCTTCTTCTTCCAGTCCTTACTCTCCTTACCCACTGGTACCAGTGATAATAGTGGCAATAGTTTGGAGGGGATGAATAAAACTAAGAGAAAATATTATTAACTCTTCTTATCTGAAAGAGTAACTATGACAGAGAATTTCAACCTAATTGAAGGCAAGCAAGGTGAAGAAGGTGAGTAGAGAAAACAGCAGAATAATCTTCAAATTCCCAACAGCAGAATAATCTTCAAATTCCCGTGTTGTGGTGCAGACGCGGAAGTCGTCGATTAAGGGAGATCTGCGGCTCGCTGCTGGGTAGTGGTTATTGGTCAGTGGATGGCTGGAGAGAGAAGGAACTTAGGGTTTTTTGCTAGAGGCTAGAGTGAGAAGGGTTTTACACTTTTACAGTGAGAAGGGTTTTTTTGAGGTTAGAGTTTTTTTGCTAGAGGCCTGCGTGTAATTAAGTAGAGCCCAGCCCACTGAGGCATTGTATAGCTGGTTAAAAAAAAACGGATCTACGGATCCGGGTCTTGGGATCAGACCCGGACCCGGATCCGCATGTTGGGGACAGGATCCGGATCCGACCCGGATCCAATGGGTCCAAAATTTTAGGATCCAGATCCTACAAAACGGATCCGGATCCACGGATCCGGACCGGGTCCAGGATCCGTTGCCATCCCTAGCGCTAACAATGCATTGCAAGAGTTCTTCTCAATCAATTTTGCAGGTACTTGAAGTGGAGATTGACATGGAACCACCATTGTCACACATGGAGCACAAGCCCAATGATTAAGCTTAAGGTACTAAGTCGAGCTAACGACTTTAAACAACAGCGCTTCTCGGGAGGCAACCCGAGACCCCTTTTATTTTCTTTCTTTTCCTTTATTTTCTCATCAAATTTCCACCACCACAACAAATTTTCTTTCAACCACCGCCCACCCACTAAAAAGATCCACAACCAATCTTAATCCACTTGGAACCAAAATCCACAAAAGTAAACCCGTTGGGAGGAGTTCAATAGCTAGGAGTTGGTACAACTAGAGGGTTGAGATTGTGAATGAATCTTTTCGATCTCTTAAGTTAGGTGCAAATCTCAAAAATTTAAAAATTTGAATTTGTCATTTGTTTGAGTGATTCGAGGGAGCGGGTTGTGAGTTGATTTATGAGATTCGAGTTGGTGTTGTTAAGAAATTTGAGTTTGACGGATTGTTTGTCATGAGTTTTGAGCATTCGATCTTCGATTTACCCGATTTTCAAATTTCCCCCCCATTTTCAGTTTACTTTTTCTTCTAATTGTCGTCACATTGAGGACAATGTGTAGTTTAAGTAGGGGGGAGGGTATTCTCATTCTCATGTATCTATGTTGTATTTATTACTTTCAATTTGAAAAAATGAAAAAAAATGAAAAAAAATATAAAAAAAAAGAAGTGATGAAATGAATCCCGCTGAGTTGAAAACCCGCAAGGGCGGGCGACTCGGGCAAAATTGGGGGCTCGGATAGGTCGAAAACCCGGAAGGGCGGCCTATGCAAAAAGGGCTAGTTGAGTGGGTGAGTTTTGTGAGCCGGAAAAAGAAGAGAGATGAAAAAAAAAAATGTGAGAAGCTAGGATGAAAACCCGAAAGGGCTCCTAGGCAAAATGAGAGATTAAGAGAGAATTATGTATTTTGAAAACTCATTTACCGGATATGGTGTCATAAGGCGGAAGGCGCTTTCGGGTTGGGTTGGTTATTTCATCCTTGATTTTGTGAAGATTTGTGTATAATTGGCTTTCACATTCTTTTGGTTGATTGTTTGTTTTTGGGAGTAAGCATGGAATTTATCCCTTTTTGTCTTTGTTCCATGGCTTGCTATTCTAAGTTAGTTGTAGTAGTAGTAGGTCTTCTTTTGAGGTTTGGGAGAACTGATAGTTTAGTGTGTCGTGAGCTGACATTTTGATTCTTGTTGGTGTTGCTGGTTAAACTTGTTGGTGTTGCTGGTTATTATTGTTGTCGCGTCTTTGTATTTTTCAGGTGAGCTCGAAGCTAAGTGTGGGGGGAGTCATTGTCCCTTACGTTTAGGTTTTGAGCGGATGTTGTTAAGATGTGATGATGATGATATAGTTGATGGAGAGTGTAGGTTGGTGTTGATAATTTGGGTGAAGATTTATTGGGTTATCCTCATTTTGAGTTTACTCGAGGTCGAGTAAAGTTCAAGTGTGGGGGTATTTGATACGCCCAAGTTATACGTAGTATTTACGTTATTTTGGGTGCACTTTGCTAAGGGTTTGATTGTAATTGTTAACATTCGTGTTTTATTTAACCCTTAGCGGAAGTTCGGAGTTTTGCGAGATAATTTGTGTTAATGTCATGTATTCCGAGCTTTCAAGGTGAAATGCATTTGAGCCAAGCAAAGTACCAAGCAGCATCGCAAGCACAACAGCAAGCCCAAGCCAAGCATGCGAACAACCAAACTCCACCGCAAGCTCAGCAGCACCGCGAGCTCGGCAGCATCGCACAGCCATCGCTCAGCAGCATCGCCCATCCAGCCTGCCCAGCAGCAATGTGAAGCCTGCCCAACAGCAGCTCGCGGCTCGCGAAGGAGGTCGCGACTCGCGATCCCCCTGCCCTCGCGACTCGCGAGGCCTGTCGCAACTCGCGACCCTTTGCCCAGCCATTTTGTGCGGGAAGACAGTGTACCCTTCGCGACTCGCGATCAGTATCGCGCCTCGCGATGCTTATGACGGTTTGGGTCCATTTTTGTGCGTGGTTTAAAGGCCTCCCAAAAACCTATTTTTGAGAGAGGACGAAGAGGAGAGCCGAAATTTCGGAATTGGAGCAGCAAACTTGAGGAGAGAGAGATGATACTCCTCTCTTCATCTTTCCTTCTTCATACTCCTCTTTTCATCTTTCCTTCTTCATTCCTCTTTGTTTTTCATTTCCTAGTTTTAGTTTTCATTTCCTAGTTTAGTTTTTAGAGATTTCAATGTTGGATTTGGTTTTTGCTATCGGATTGTAGCTTGAACTGTTCTTGAAGAAAATTAACATGAAGCTTCAACCGTTATTGTGAGATCTTTCCTCTCTATCTATTTTCCTTGATTATGGTTTAATTTCTATGATTATACTTTATGATTATTGCATAATTATGCTAGGAACGTTACTAGTTTGATTGTGTAATTAATCTAATGCTAGATTTAAGAATAGAATCGGATTGTTTTATTCTTTTATCTATTTGTAGTAAACTAGGGAGTAATTTAGATGCAGATCGTCTTGGTTATTTCTTAGGGAAATTGAATCAACTGTTGAATGTTTATCGCGTGTATGACATTAGCAGGTCTATTGGTTCTCAGTGTTTATTGTTGCTATTGGATTGAACTTAGACGCTGATCGGACTAGGTTATCCTTTAGTTAGGGTTTTATAGTCACACTGATCGTGCTATTCAACTAAGAATAAGGAGAATGCGAGATTAATTCTCAACAATAAATAATTATGGAAATAATTAGAGTTGAGGTTCAATGATCGATAATGAATTGAAGTGGATGTTAATCGAATTCAAGATGTTCCCATATTGATTTCTCATTTTGTTTAATTATGCTAGTTAATTTTAGTTTGTTTATAATCTACTTGAAACCCCCCTTGTTATTAGATTTCTCGGCCCTTAGCTTAATCTAGGTATTGGATCCCGCTAAATATAAAGCTCGTCCCTGTTTCCCTGTGGATACGACCCCTACTTCCATTATACTTGCTTAGTGTGCATGAGAGTAGGAGAAATTTTATCTTTGGTTAGGTGTACACGACAAACGCCTACTACCAACAACAGTTGAGAAAATAAGAACATATAATAAACCTCCAATGGCACAATAAACTATTAAGATAGGAACTCTTGAAAAGTGATACAATTTTCATATTCTCGAGTGACCCACCTGGCTGAGAACCTGTTGCCTCACAAATTTGTGGTGGTCTGGAGTACGATAGAATTGATCTGACAAAGCACGGAACTGAGAAAGTACATTACAAGTTAAAAGAAAATTCAGATGTTGGTGATGCAATGGTAACATACTTAAGCTCTAGAGAGAAGTCAAACTACTAGCAGGCAATGCATAAAAACCACCAATTGTGACATAATAAGCAGTAGTATCAATAGAAATTGGTTTTAGCTTGAGTTAAAAAGAATGTGAATGCAGTAGATTTAAGATACGACACAAGCACATTATAACCACACCTATTGTAACATATAAACAGAAACACGATATGATAGCAAATAAATATGTTGTAATCATGGTTTAATAAATCTATAACAGCTTATTCAAGTGACAAATCAGCATGGTGTTCAAGTGAAATACTTGAAGGATATACAGGTACTGTACTAGCTTATTCAGGTAAACCTTGTCCATATTACTGATTTTGTACGTCCAGAAACTATACAAAAATTGTCACTAATACAAGCTAGTTGTGAAATTCTCCATAATTTATAGAGTAAAACCCAATAAAGACTAACCTCTATTGCTTGAAGAGAATAGGCTCGGTACTCATGTCTGATATACAAAGAGTTTTTTCGTGGTATATTGAGTATTATAAATGCATTTAGCAAATATAATCCTCAACCGGAAGAGTCTCACCATAGAACCGGCTCTTGCCATGTCATTGTTCTCACATATAGGAAGCTAACCACAAGTGATCCTCAGGCCAACATCAACGGTGGAAACAAATCATATAGACCAAACAAGAAGAACACCAATTAGTCAAATACTCTGAAGTCAATTGTGAAAAGCTATTTCCGGATGTTAGAAATTGATTGTTCACCCTGTCTTAAAAAAAATCCACTTCCTCACATTACCCTTGCTATGAACAACCATGTAAACCTGTCAACTACTGCCACTACTACAAGCTTAACCCATTTAAGTTATCAAATAAATTAAAGGCAGTTCTCGTCGTTTCCTTAGTTGTATCAACCTAGCTTTACTAACCCTTATTACACTTGTATATACTAGCTAGTACGATGGTCTTTAGTCTTTACTACATGTAAAGATTCAGTTATGTGAGATAAAAGACCGATAAAGTATATAAAATCGTGGGTTTCACTATCGCAGGTCCTGCTTTTGATATTCTGGGATGTCATACTTTATTCTGATCCTCAAACCTCTAGGCTTTAACTTCAACGACAATTGCTCAGCTGAACATCAACAAAATCTAGTATGCAACAAGCACATAACTTCAAGTAAAGTACCCTAACCACATTCCCATCTCCGATTCATACTACCGACGTTATACTTAACAAATTATCAGACTGACCCTCACTTTGCAAGATCCTGATAACAGTCCTGGGTGCATTCAGTATCATCGACAACGTTATTATAATTTATAAGGGACCTTGAATCCGCATTTTTCCATTTTGAAGTGTCAGCATCCCCTGTATCATGAATATCCTATTAGAAATACCTCATCAAGTAGTTTTTTAAGTTTATAAAGTACGCAATACAATTCAATTAAGCAAAAGAACAACTGCATTTTAGTAAGTGTTCGACATAAGCATATTATGGTTTCAAACATTTCAGAGAGTAGCAAGAAGTTACACTAACATGAAGTACTATATATTCAAATGCTAAAAGAATGGAGTAAATTTAAAAATTATACAACTTCTGAAATTCTACTGTATTACACACCTGCAAGGCTGCAACCAGATTTGCATCTAATGTAATTACATAAATAGAGAGAAAAGGAAAATAAAGACGTGCAAATAAATTAAGAGACAGATGGATTGACATATTACAAAAGAAAATCAATAAAAATCTGATATTAACAATCTTTATAACCAAGAATATGAGGAAGCATTGTGGTGGAGAAAATGTAATCATGGTTTAATAATCTGTAACAGCTTGTGTATACAGGCATACTCTCTAGCTAATTTAACAAACACGATACACAACTACACTAGCTAAACAATTCACAAGAACCGGAAAGAACATATTCACAAGCTATGAAAAAATATACTCAGCAGTTTTAAGATAGTAACGTAAAATCAGATAAATCATACCATATCATTCTTAATATAAACTATATTACATGTTCAGAAGCTAACTTACTAGGAAAGGTAAAAGTTTCCAAATATACTATTTTTGGCAAACAATTTGGAGGGAAAGGGAGGGGGAGCAGTGGTTTAGTTGGTCTTCCTTCCACTTCTTAATGCATATTTTACATAAATTGCTGAGTTCAAGTAAAAATCTGAAAACTACAATCACAATAATGCTAAAATTATACAATTTTCCTTTTTCTTTTCACAATCACGACATGCAACTCAACTAAAAAATTTGAGCAGCACTAAGATTGTAGTTCATACTTTTGCACTTTGTATAAACAAAAACTCCACACAACACTTATAAAACACAACCAAAGTTAAATTCAGAATAAAGTACTAAAAGATATAATATGAAAAGAGAGAAGATCAAAACTACATAGTATTAGCGGTGTTAAATATCAGCTTCTAGAGCTATAATAGATTCTCAGAAAAGATTTCTTCATTCTCATCAACAAATCATACCAATCACCGACGGGCAAAAAAAACCTGCAAAAATTTACTAATCATTTTAACTAGTATTTTCTTACTCCTATTCATATAATTAACCATTCCCACAAGTTATATACGCACAAAATCGCATCTTTGTACAGTAAATCTCTTATACAAGTAAAATCTAGACTAAATAGTAAAATCACATCTTTGAACCATAAAGTTTTTGAAGAAAGCTACTCTTCCCTCTTTATGCTTTACGGCCTACACCTCTATCCTTTCCTTTTTTTTTTATATATTCACTTAGATTGAGTTGGAGGAACCTTTCAAAATCTTGAAGAGATTAGTACAGGTAATGACACGGGCATGTGTCTCAAATACTTGTGACAGGCAAGGATTAGATTCATAAACTTACTCTTGGAGAAGAGGTCATAGAATAAAGTACAATTTACAAAATACAAGTGCCCCATATTTAATTGTCCCATAATTATTGAGTAATCTATCAAAATCACCAACTCACCATATAGATGACGCCCTTCTAATTTAGCTCAACTTACAAATTACAAGTGCCCCATGGTTCTTCTCAGATACTTGACGTGTAATGAACTTTTTAGTTATTACTAAGCTTCAACTTTGATTTTAATTACTAAAAGGGTCACTAACTCACCATATCAGATAACACCCTTCTAGTTAAGAAGCTTAATTAATCAAAGTCATGTTTTTGTTTATCTATGATACATTATTCTTTTAATGTACTTGAAAATCACCTATGATATAATAATTAATTTATGTAACATGGTCATTCTCAAGTAGACCATCAAAATTTAAACATTCAATTTTCAACTAAACCATCAAAACTCAGACACCCAATTATCATTTAAACCCGCAAAATCATACACCCAATTTTCACTTATACATCCAAATTTCACAATATTCAACTATACCATCAAAACTCACACATCCAATTTTCAACTAATTATATGAACCATCAAAGAGAGAAATAAAGAGTACCTCAGATTCACAGTTCAACAGAAGGCAGATCTAGTAGGCAGTGGCGGAATTCCGAGATGAAGACGTTAAGACGAACGACAAACCAAACCAGTCTTCTACAGCGAAGGTCGAAAGAGGGTGAAACTACAGGACCTGAGAGTAGAGTAGATAGGAACAAAAACAGAAACCGTAAAAGTTTGAAAAAAATAAAAGGCAATTAATTTATCTAATCTTGGACGAATTTTGCTAAAGGAAAGATGAAATAATTGAAGAAAATAGCGAAATTCTAACAGTCATTCTCAGCACAGCTAGCCATCAACATCAAAAACAAACACAGACAATACAGAAATTCGAGCAAATAGAGGAAAAATCGAAAAGCCCTAATTCAATTTCTAAGGTTCGAGTTTTTGAACAAAATCAATTAGAAAGGGAAAAATAAAACGAATTCGAGCCACTTACTTGTTTTAGGAAAGAATGGGGGAAAATGCGAGTGAAAATTGAATTGAAAACCCTAGAAATGGTAGATCGAGTCGAATTCAGAGCTTCTATGAAAACAACGATGATGATAATGAGAAGGAGATGACGAGAGAAGGAAGGCAGAAATAAGGGTTGTTGGCGTTTCGGAGGTTGAGCGGGGGACGGCGGAGGTTGTGCGCAAGTCGAAATAGAGAGAGGGTCGAGAAAGTGATGGACTTGGGAGGGAGGGAGTGTCCAAGTGCTAACCGGAGCACTTAGAATTTTTTTTATTAAAATTTTCACAAGTTCTTGGGTTGATTGGTCAACCGGAGCACTTAACAAGTAAAGATGTTTTTTGCACTAGTGTGCGATCCTGAATAACACACAACTTGTTAGTGAGTATAACAATTAATTCTTTATTTTCTAACAATTGAGACACCGAAATTAAATTACAGGCAAGTTCAGGAACATATAAAACATTGTCCAGCACCAACTCATCCCCTAAAACAATCTGACCTTCTTGAGTGGCAAGAGTACTTGAACCATTCGGCAAAACCAACAGTAGAAGAGGCATTATGTAAATCAGAAAACAAACTGAGATTGCCGGACATATGATTCGAGGCTCCAGAATCAATGAGCCACACATCAACACTAGACTTACCATACAACTTTTCGGACGAAGTGGAGGATTTTGTAACCTTTAGAGCAACCATAAGCTGACTCCATTGTTCATCAGTGAGAGTAGGCACTGAACCACGATCCAGCTCTCCAACATCAGTAGAGGAGGAAGCACGAGAGCTGCCAACATTAGCAGCGAAATGTTTGCTGCCAGTGCGACCACCAGCACGCCCCCCACTACCCCTCGTCCTGCACGACCTCCACGACCCCTACGACCACCTTGCAGACCTTAAGGTCAGCCAACCAATTCATAACAACGCTCCTTATCGTGCCCACGTCGACCACAATGACTGCAGACCCGTGGCTCGTCAATCTGGGAACCAGAGGATTGACGAGTGTGTGTAGCACCAGTAGTAGCGAATCCCACGGCATCAGGTCTGGGTAAATCATTAGCATCCGAGACAACTTGTTTCCATTCATCGGAAATTATTTTGGCATACGCAACATTGAGAGAAGGTAGGGGATCCATCATAAGAAGACCAGAGACTAAAGTACCAAACTTCTTGGAATTGAGTCCTAAACAAAATTGATGCAAGTGTTCAATTTCTTGCAATTTGACTTATTCCCCAGCAGCGGAGCAAGTGCAAGTGGGAAGCTTGCAATAGCTAGCTAATTCATCTAGAAGGCGTCGAAGTTCACCAGAAAATACAGCCACAGAGCGACCACGCTGGCAGCAATCACGAATTTGGTTTTTAAGTTCAAGAATTCGGGGACCATTGCCAAGAGAATAGCGATCACGGAGATCATCCCACAACGTTTTAACGTCATCAGGAAACCGCATAGTGGAACGAACAGAGATTTCAAGAGTGTTAAAAATCCACGCAACGAGCATGGAATTGACAATACCCCACTGATGATAATCCGAAGATTTGGCATCGGGAACAACAATCGTGCCATCGATGAACCCTAATTTGTTCTTGGCACGTAAATTATTACGAAGGGAACGAGACCATTCTTCATCTTCTTCAGTTATTCTCTCTCTTTCCAAGATCAAATTTAATCTTCTTTTCATGTCAAAAAAAAATAAAAATGTAATCTTCTTTTAATTCCCATAATTTTCTCTAACCACCATTAAAATCATGAAAAAATTCCATATTTCCCAAATTATAGCTGTTAACCTTCTCTTAAATATAGCAATCGAATTTTTTTTCTGCAATTTAAAGAAAATGACAAGAAATCGTATATCAGACTTGAATTTTGTTTCTGCAATTTTCATCTTCTTCAGTTTCTTGTTCCATCAACATAAAATTTTGTTTTATCTTAGACTTGAATTACAAAAGACAAAAAAAATTGATTTTGCTGTGTAGTAGAAACGAGGAGCTCTTGAATGTTGACCTGGTTAAGATGAAGAGTTTAAAGTTTTCTTTGGCATCAAACTCTTGTGAGTAAATTATTAATTTATGGTTTCCATTTTTTTAGGTTGAATTTGTTGGTGGAGCCATGTGCTGGAATACTCGCACATTTACAGCAATTGCTGGTGGGGAAGTTGTTTTACTGATTGGATTTCCTTCAGCTCCCGTCCTTTTATTTTTCATAATTATCACATCTATTTTTTCCTGTCAGGTGGAGGAGCATTTTGTAATGGCCAAAGGATTCAAGTTAGTGCAACTGATCTGGTAAGTGATGGTATATTGAGCAATGGGAATTTTTTTGATAGTGATGGTATATGGTATATGATGATGCAATTAAGTGATGGTATCATGTATTAAGTGATGGTATATGAGTTGCTTGAACATTTTTTTTTGGTAAATTTATTTGTAAAATTGCATTTGCTTAAACAATGGGTTTATTTTAATATAACTATTATCATATGTTTTTAATTTGTTCTATTACAAATTGCATTTTTTAAGGGGCCCTAATCTACTATTTTGCCCTGGGCCCCAAAAAGATCAGGACCGGGCCTGAGAATAGGACTAATAACAACACCGGTACCTTCACTAGGATGAAGATAATAAGCAGAGAAAGGTTCATACCGTGGTGTACATGTGTATGAGGCTTTCTCGGCATCTCCCATGGCAGCTGGAGAAAAGCAAGAACACAGGGAAGAAGACAGAGGATCGAAAAAACAAACCCTTATTTGGGTGGCTGTGATACCATGTTAATTAAAGAATTATTAGGAGTAAAACGGCTTAGCCTTCTCATTAGAATATCACACATATATGATATATATACAACCCTAAACAGCCACCAAAACTCCTATACAAGATATACCACATATGCCGAAGATAGACTTTCCAAAGTACACAAAATATTGGAATTCTCTATATACAATATTATTACAGTATTTTGTGTCAAGATTCAATGTTTCTTGCTCCCTTCCCTGAATCAAGCAAACATTAACGAATACAGTAGTTTGAATTTTTTTCATATTAGCATCTTTTAAATTGAATTTAGACGGCTTCAAGTACTTGTCACACACACATTCAAGAATCAAGACTTTAAAAGTACTGATGACTTTTTTTTTGGGGGGGGGGGATTTTCTTGTATGTAGATTTAGAAAAGGCTTGTCGTATATTAAAATTTTCCTAATCACACTCATTATGTAAAATTGGAATTTGGAGATTTTAGGACACGAAAGGAATGTAAGAAAAGAGTCAAATATAATGAGATTCATTTGCAAGATGGAATAAAATAAGTAGACGTCTAAAAATTCCAGGACTTTAGAAAAAGGACTATTATATTGATTAAGAGACATTATTTTGTGTGACTCTCTATATACAAACTTTTAAAAAGCCTATATATAAATCAAAGGGTAACATTAGCATTAATTTTTTTCCTTTAGCAAAAGTACTCTTACTCGCTCTTACATTTTAGCCTTTTTTTTTTTTGTTACAGGAAAGAAAAACTAGGTCTGGTTCCTAATATAGGACCAGCCTACAGCATCCTTTCGGATGATGGAAGAAAAAACCAAATTAGAAGAAGAAAACCAATATAATAGAGACGAAGCCTCGTGACCCCTATGAGCCATGAAATATGCCGCTTGATTCGCTTCCCTAAAACAGTGGTTGAACGAGACCTCTGATATATTCTTCAGGTCTTCAACCGAATCACCAATCAAACTAGAAATTTCCCACGGGACCTTCCAACATCTCCTAATAGAATTGATAACCACAAGATTATCCCCTTCGATTATAAGAGAGGAAATATTGAGAAACTTAGCCGCCTTCACACCCTCCCGCAGACCCCAAGCTTCAGCTTGAAGAATAGAGCAATCCGACGACAGAGCCATAGCACCAGCAAGACAAAGACCTCCCAAATGATCCCGGATAGTGAACCCAAATGAAGCTTTACCATTCGAAAGCTTCGAACCATCAAAATTAAGCTTAAAACTATGATCAGGAGGGGGAACCCAAGCAACTTCCACATTCTTTTTATGAATAGAAGGAGAAACCTTCAAAAAACAATCCAACAAATTATCTTGAGCTTGAGCTTTGGCCCAACCCAGAAAAAAATTAATCACACTGTGAGCAACAGCCACCGGAGAGGCCACTTCCCCTTGGAAGATAACCTTGTTTCTAGAGAACCAAATATACCACCAAGTAACACAAAAATGGGATAATTCTAGGGAAGAAGAATTGTCCTTGATCAGATTTAGATTGACCACAATATCATCTACAATAGAGAAGTTTAGGGGACACACCCACCCAGACAGCTCATTAATACAAGCAAACACATCCTTAGAGAACGGACAAACAAACAAAAGATGATTAACATCTTCCGAATGATGGTTACAAAAAACGCATTCTTGGGGAAGGAAGACATGACATTTTTCTAATCGGGCTTTAGTTGGAAGCCCATCTTGACAAATTTTCCAAATAAAATTCCTAACCTTAGGAGGAATCTTTAACCCCCAAATCCAATTAAACGGCTTAGAAGGAGGAGGATTAATAGCCAGCCCCTGAACTAACAATGCCCCTGACTTGACAGAGTAGCAACCATCTGAAGTCAAACCCCAAATTAATTTATATGAATCAACATGCTGCGGAAGAAATAAACTATAAATAGCTTGGCAAATTTCCTCAGGCACAATAGAAGGTAAAATCTCCCTATTCCACTGACGGTACTCATTAATAACATCACTGACCATTAAATTCTCATAACCCATACAAGGGACACATATATACGAGATTGGATACTGGAACACCCAATTGTCTTCCCAAAAAGAAATTTGACTACCCAAATTAACAATCCATCGTAATCCTTTCTTAAACGTATCTCTCACAGAAATAAGTTTTTTCCACTGCCAAGAACAATTTGCAGAAGGAGAGTAATCTAGAATAGAAGAACCTTTTAGATATTTTTTGGAAATTGTCTGAACCCATAAATTAGACGGGTTATCAATAATCTTCCAAATCAACTTCATTTGCAAAGCAACATTATTAACATTAGCTTTCCTAAAACCCAAGCCCCCAAAATTTTTTGGCACACAAATTTTATCCCATCCTATAAGATTTGCAGAACCCGAATCTGGAGACTTATTCCAAAAGAAATTTCTATATGTTTTATCCAGCTCCGAGTGGATAGAAGCTGGGAGAAGAAAACTTTGCATTTGAAAATTAGCCTTAGTAGATAAATTAGCCTGAATAAGCACTGAACGACCTGCCTGAGACAACGAATTAGCTTTCCACTTAGTTAACTGAGATTGTGCAGATTGAATAGTCTTACCAAATGTATTTTTTGTCACACGACCGTCTATAATTGGACATCCCAAATAATTACCTAAAGAAAACGAATTTTGCATTTGAAGAATAGATTTAAACCCTTGATCACTTTGAGTAGAAACATTCTTTGAACTTTGAAAAGCTGACTTATGAAAATTGACTAACTAGCCCGACATAGCACAATACTTATCCAAAACATTCTTAATAATATGACAACTACGATCCGAAGCCTTAGCAAATAACATGGTATCATCAGCAAATGTCAGAAAAGGGATCTTAATCCCAGAACGACCAATTTTCACACCCAATAATTTTTCTCCACCCATAGAATGAGCATAAATTTCCCTAGCAAGAAGTTCTGCGCATAAAATAAAAATATATGGAGATAAAGGATCCCCTTGCCTAATACCACGAGTGGGGAAAAAACGATCCCCGGGTATTCCATTAACAAGAACAGAGAAAGAAACAGAAGCTATCAAAATATTATCTTGGATTAACCTTTCAGGGACAAAAGCTCCTTGAAGAGGGTGAATAATGTTTCCTAATACCAATTTAAGACGATTAGCTAACACCTTAGCGATTATTTTATAAATAGTTGAACAAAGACTAATAGGTCTAAAATGATTAGCTGCAGCTGGATTATCAATTTTAGGAATTAGAGTAATAAACGTATGATTGATTTCTGCTAGCATAAAACCAGAATGAAAAAAAGCTTGAACAGCTTTAATAACTGAATTACCCACTAACGTCCAGTATTTTTTAAAGAAAAATGGAGGAAACCCATCTGGACCCGGGGATTTATCAGGGGCTAGATCAAAAAGAGCTATTTTAATTTCCTCAGCAGACACATCTTGAGTTAACAGATGATTATCATCCTCTGAAATAATAGGCGAAATAAGCGAAAAATCATGTTGACTATCAAAGGTACAACTACTATTGCTACAAAATCTAGCTTGAAACTCCTTCGTTATATGAAACGAAATTCTTTCTGGATTAGTAACAATCTCATTATTATAGGTGGTAAACGAATCAAGATTAATTCGATTTTTCTTTATGGAGGCACAAGCATGGAAATACTTAGAATTAGCATCACCTTTGGCAAAAGACGTAGTCTTAGCTCTTTGAAACCAAAATTTTTCTTGAAATTCAAACAGGTTTCGACGTTTAACTAACCACCTATCTTGTGCTTTTTGTAAATTACAATTATCTTGATCAATAAGCAACTGAGCTTGAAGAGTCTCGAGTTTTTTATCAACTAGCACAAGTTGTCGAAAAAATATTACCAAACCGCGTTCGTTTCCATTCTTTAGCTTTTATCTTAAGAAGTTTACATTTATGAACTAATCTATACATATAAGAACCATCAAACTTTGAACACCAAGTTTTCTTAACTAACACATCAAAATCCTTTCTTAAACACCACATTCTCTCAAACTTAAAAGGAGGAGTTTTAAAATTAGAACAAGGAAGAAAAGATAAAGAAATAAAACAATGATCAGAGGAAGAGAAAATATGGTGTCTAAGTTTTGCCAACGGAAATAAATTTAACCACTCGACACTAGCTAAACATTTATCTAAACGTTCAAGAACATTATCATGACCACTTCTTTTTTTTCTCCAAGTAAAACATTGGCCCGAAAAAGGTAATTCATTACAATTTAGTTGGTTCTTAATATCATTCATCCTAGATAATCTTGATAAAGAGATAGGAATACCACCTTGCTTATCTGAATGAAAACTAAGCTCATTGAAATCCCCTATCAAAATATAGGGAAGCTCTAATGCTTGAGTATAAGAGATGATCTCATTCCAAAACAAATCTTTTCCACTAGAACTCGCAGGAGCATAGAGAAAGATTACCACAAAAGAAAGATTCAAAACACTAAGCTTTATACTACAAACAACAAACCGAGAACCTTTATGAATTACATCCAAGCAAAAAGGATTAGCTAAACTGTTTTTCCACATAACCCACAAACCACCAGATCTGCCCATAGTAGGGATAAAATCAAATTGAGAAAATCCACATCTCCTTATAGCAGAACAAGAGGGAGGAATAGAAGATTTTGTTTCACAAATCATCATAATCTCGACGTGATTTGCAGAACAAAAACTTTTTATCTCAGCAAAAAGGTTCTTCCTTTGGCAACCACGAACATTCCAAAAGGCTATAGACATTTAAACATCATAAACATAACACGTTTAACTTGCAGGGGAAGGGCTAGAAAAATGCTCTTATATACGACAACAAACTGACTTAATCCACATTGCCTAGCACAAAAACCAAGTCTAGCTTGATTTGAAGAAGTCATAATCGATAGGGAACCCCCCTCATCCTCTGAAATTATCATATGAAAAAAGCACAAGATGAAATAATAACTTGTAGAGGAAGTTACTAAGCAACCTGTCTGGGAAGCCTGCTTTAGGCACAATAGAGCCATAACATGGCAAAAATAAGAAAGAACTGGGTTCAAAAAATCTCCAATCCAATAGCTGCTATAGCCTAAATTGGAGTTTTTATTAAAGAGAAAAACCTTGTAAAACAACCAACAAAATTGAATCCAATAACTTCTATAGTCTAGCTTGAATTTTGCTAAGTTGGGCAAAAAATGGATAGCCACTCCAAAATCATATATTGTCAGCTTAACATGACTATAATTCAGAGCTAATATGATCATTGATATACACCATAAACATACCCACTTCCAAAGAAGTGGACTCACAAAAAATGTAAATAACCAAAAAACTTCAATCATAATATCCTGGTGAAAGAATCGAAATTCCTTCATAGCTTCCAACTTTATGAATATAACACAAGAGATAGAAATTTTCATACTAAAGCACATAAGATAAAAAACTATAGAAGGAAGAGATATTAACATCTCACCCACTCCTAAAATTAAAGCTACTCTTGATAAATTTTCTGAAAATGGGAAGAAAACCTTACTTACGTCATTGACCGTGAGATCCTGATGAAGTTGATCACAACAGTATGCAAAGTTGGATTTTGAAATCATGTTGTCTACAACAAATGCTCTGACGCATCTCAATATAGTGGCAGTAAAAATTATCCCTTGCAAGAGCAGGGACGGGCCACGAAGATATAAAAATTCGTCGGAAATCCACACCACGGTGGCGGTACCACCATACAAACAAAGACGGAAGAACGACAACCAAAGCTGCAGCAGAAATGAACAGTAACGAGCCAAGAACCTTCAGAAAAAACGAAAGATTTGCACCCCAGAGTGAAAGAGACTCCCAAATTGAATCACAACACAACAGGAAAACTAGGACCCAAAAAACCCTAGTCTGATATCCCAATTTGAATTTGAAGGGAAGATAAAGGAAACCTTTAATCCAATTAAGAGATTGGAACGGAATCCTTACAATGAGACTAGAAGGATTAATCTGCGAGCAATCTAAGAACAAAGGATAAAATTTCACAACAATTATGAGTTGATTTCGTGAACTAACCCCATTTTGGGGAAAATTTTCGGACTGATCTAAACTAGAACTTGCAAGTTGGATGCCCTTGATTACTACTAGGACAACTAAAAGATGTGGGATGGCTGAAATTAGGAAGGATTTTGCATTCTGGTTGAATTTGCAATTCACAAAATTGAATTGGGGAATTTTTGATAGACTAGGGTTACTAGTTTTTCGGGTTTTCACTGGCTTTGAATTGGGACTTTTTTCATCTTTCTTTTCTCTTTCTCTCACTACTTCTCTCTCATCTTTTTTCCACATACCACTATCTTACATTTTAGCCTTATATTATTTCAAAAAAAAATATAATGCTCATATTACAAAACATATAGGACTATTACAGTATATAGTAAATTTTCATTCTATGTATACAATTATACATTAATACATAGGAAAATGTTTAAGTAACCCTTAAGGTTGCTAATCCTCTTAGACACACTAGAATAAAATATTGATATGTATGTAATAAATTGAGGAGAGAATTGACATAAAAATAATATTTTAATGTATTCCTAACCAATGAAAATTCAATAATAAGAGGTTGGTAACCCTTAGGATCACTCAATCACTTATAACTGTTCCTTGATTTCACCAAACTCAGGTGGATCGGATTATATGTGTAGTCTATAAAAAGGGATAAAACTTGGTTGATCCAGTAGGTAAATTACCCACTACTAATAAAATTTATTATAGAGTGAAATCCAACTTAATAATGACAATTATATTTTAATGATCTATTAAAAGTGGGTAAACTACCTATTGGGTAGGTGTATTTATGTCTTATAAAAAGATGTCTTACCTTATTATGTGAATTTACGAATTACTTAGAAATCAACTACATAAAAAGTAAATCATTTACGATAAATACTAAAAGGATCTTATGTAAGACAGTCTCATATGAGAATTTGCCTTACAAGTATAATTAGGGTTTGTTTTCTTTAGCTTACTTTTCTTATTTTTGGATAAATTGAGGAAGTTTCTGGAAGATTAAGAGAAGTTTAAAAGGATTCAAAATAATTAAGAAAATTTTAGAAGATTATAAGAAAATTTTCTAAAGTTCGAAGAAATTAAGAAAAGTTTAGAAAAAATAGGTTAAAATTAATAAAAAGTAGAGAGTAGTTTTGAAATTTTCAAAAATTTAAGAAAAGTTCTGAATTTTTAGAAAATTTAAGAAAAACTCTACAAAGTTCATACTAGTTTGAAAAATATAAGTTGAAAAAAAAGAACCTTTAATCAAATAGAATAAGTAGTCTTATACTTCCTCAAAAAACTTATACTTCCTCAAAAAAAAAAAAGTCTTATATATTCGGTGGAGTTATTAAGAAACAACAAAAATAAGAAAAGTTACCAAAGTAAATAGAAGATAACTTTTGAAAGTAAGTTAAATCTGATACATGAAAGATTTTCTAGGATGAGAGTTTATGCAAGATAAAAGTCATGGATTATGGAACTAACGGCCCGTTTGGTTAGTTGTTATAAATAGTGGTAATGATAATGAAATTTAGTATAAATTTGTAAAGAAGTTATCATGTTAATAATGACCATGGGAATAAAACTTTATCACAAAACATGGATTTCCCTTTATAAATTTCCATTACCACCCAATACCACATTCCCAAGTGGTAATGGATAGTAATGAGATTTTAGGAAGAAAATGGATATCTTGGGATGAAGTAGCATTACTCTAGGTATTGACATTGGATTTCTAGTACAAATTTACACTATAATGCATTACCATTCCCACCATTTATGGCCTCTTACCAAACGGGCAGTAAGAGTTGACGTGAGTGTAAAATTGAGGGTCTTAATAATCATTTTTTCTATGGAACCCTCTAAAACATTGAACAGGTTAAACAAGGATTTGTTTGGATAATCAGTTTTAGTTTCAAGATTTTAAAGTCATACACACTTAGCTAAAATTTTGAAAAAATAGTTTTGGAGTGTCGGTTTTGGATGGCTTAAAGAGGAAGGTTATGCACGTGATAAGCAAGCAGCTTGAAGCTCCCAGTCTCTATATTGAGCTACTTGAGGTGTGTGCTTAAATTGGTCCAATAAAGAGCAAGTTAACCTAGGTAAGCAAGCTTCACATTAGACAGTACACCAACTCACAAGTTCCCACGTTTTTTCTGGCCTGATCTTTTTCTGATATGGGTAGCAACCATTTATGGTCTATTTCCAGCGTGTGACCTAAGCTTAAAAAGATCTTCAAATGTTGGTAATGATTCTATAGGTTTGCAGCCATTTTGAAGCTTCCAATCAGACGAAAAAGCAAGATATATTAAGAAGCTCTTGAATCTGGACAATTTTTGTTTAGCCTTTGCTTTCTTAGTTCTTACAGCTAGTTTTGATCTATGTTGCTCGGACTCGGGTACCCATGTCCGACACGGGTACGTGTCCAAGTGTCCGACTCGGCTAATTTTTGGAACTTTTTCAATTTTTTGGCCCAAAATGAAGTGTCCAAGTGTCCCACCCATGTCCGAGTGTCGAGGGTCCGACACGGGTACTTGAGGTGAAATGAAGAGTCCGAGCAACATAGGTTTTGATTTCTTTTTAACATGTACTTTGTGCTAGACATGAGCCTATAAATAGGAGTGTAATGGCATGAATGAAAATCAGATTTTGAGTTTGTGTAAAAAAAATCCGAGTATTTTCACCCTTACGTAAAACCGAAAATTTTAAGCCTTTGAACGAACTACTTGGGAGTTAAAAGCTACGAGTGTGTTCACTCTTGATTAACATAGTTTAAGAGCTAATCTTTCGCTAGTGAATCACCCTTAGTTTAGGTGTTAAGAGCTAATCTTTCCAACTAAACTAAAACCTATCCGAAAACTAGGATTAAGAGCTAATCTTTCTTCTTGTTTTCAAAACAACTATATTCAATATAGTGCATTTTACCCCAAAGTAAAGTGAGTAAATTAAAAAGAAACAGAAGGAGTATATACTATTAGCTCACATATGTGCCTCCTCAAAATAGAGAGTATAAGATACACATGCAACATATTTTTTTTCCTTAAAAATTTTAAGTAATTATTGGAGGACAAAAATATATAGATTCATTTAGCTTGGGCGTCGGCTAGGCTCATTCTCATTCTCATTCTAATCGTCACAACCAATTGTAAGATTGGGGGAAAAATTATAGACAAGCACCATAAAAATTGAAACCCGTCTCTTTCCCAAATCTGTTGACTTCGTTGAAGCTGAAGCCAACTTTCATGTTGACTAGTTGCTTATCTGAGTAATTCTGGTTGTTAATGCTATACAGTTCTAAATGCTAAATGTTGCTCAACATTCTACCAAAACCATCTAAACTGAGCATCACAGCTCAGGTGTTCTTTTTGTTAACTGGATGAGATGATAATACAATTTTTTTTCTTAAGAAATACAAGTACAAAATGAACTACATACTTCCTCCATTTCTCAATAAGGCGCATTACTCCCCAGCCTTATTTTCGGTCGGTTCGGCTCATTCGCTTCGCTTCACTCGGTTCGGTTCGGTTCGGTTCGATTCCTAAATGATAATCAATACTATTAATTAGTTATAATTTAATTCAGTTCAGTTCAGTTCAGTTCAGTTGTTTTATGCCGAAGAGAACAGACCCTAAGTGCATCATATAGAAAGTGGAGGAATACCAAGGAATATAGAGAGAAAGTTGGGACCACAATAAAGTAAGATAATTCAAGTGGTGAAACAAAAAATAGTGGTCCTCTCTTACTTTTTAGTGGCATATTTGTAATAATATTGAACTATTTTTACCATTTTGAGCTTGGTTGTACTAATTGTGGCTATTCCAAATAAGGAAAGTGATGCATTTATTGACTAATGGAGGAAGTTTATATTCAAGGACGTAGTTATATGATAAAAAAAGCCTTTGTGTCACATAATTGTTATAGTAAGAGATATAAGACACTTTAAGCAATAGAATGTTTAGAAAGTTTCAGTCCAAGGGAGCTACTAATTACCTTAGAGGCTATACCTAAAGGTAGAAGAATAGAAATATTTCGGGGTTCTAAATATAGAAGAGGTTTGGGGGAATTCCTTACTTTATTTTTTAAGGAATTGGTTAATCGTCGTTATATACATATATAATCTAATACATAGAGAACACTGTGATGAACTGGGTATGTTGGCAGGAAAATAAAGAAAGAAGATGATATTTGATTGATGGAAATGGAAAATTACAGAAAATATAAAGATAGTTGCCAAATTTTCGAGTGACATGGTGACACACTGACACTCCCAAACTAACCACTAAAATGAACTCTCCAATAATTTCTTTATACCTCTTCTCTCCCTAATCTCCTCTATATATAGTGTATTTGCATTATTCCCCAAGCTAACATATTAGCTAGTCTATATAACTAAAATACCCCCTGCCCCATAGGCTAGTCTATTACAAACTCGAAAAGGATGATTTTCGCAAAGAAATTTTTCAACCAATTTCAGTACAGAAAATAAGATTTAGCGGAGAGTTTCTTGCACTAAATGCTGAGCTACTCAATAACATGAGCTGGACTTGGCTTTTGAGCTCCAGTTGTTTCTTGCTCATGAGGTCCTTCTGAACGAGATCCTAGGAGCTTTTGTAATTGGTTTACCATTTCCAAAGACCATGAATACATGTTGTGGTGCATTGCACTCTGAGGTCTGAGCTCTAGGTTTCATCACTTTCAATTTGAGTACTTTCAGTTGCAGTTTCTAATGTGCAACAGCAGAGATACCGTCAGAGCTCAATTGATATATCTTGCTTGAAAGTTTGGAAACTTGACAGTTTTAACACAAGAGGCGACACAATTTTTAGCTTGGTCTTATAACAACCCAATTGCTAGAGCAATGACAACAATTGGTAAATTTTTTGATTTCATTAATATCATCAATTCATCACTCTACAAGAGGTTCAAATGAAACATAGTTATATTTCTCGCTGAACATTGGAAAAGGAGACGTAATAATGTATGTACATCTAAACATGAGTCCTAAAAATGCAAAGTAAATACTAGAAAGAATAGAACACTAACAATTACAAGCCAAGTTAAGGCGGGTTTTGACCTAATCCCCTGCTTTGACAACCTTGTCGATTTACAAGATGATTAGTCTTTTGTTTCATGGATGTTATGGTGGGTTCATTTCGCAGTTGGTGTCTCAGTTGGCAATCCGATTTGCCATCACATGGGTTCACTCCTCGATGCATCAATTAATAACTGTCAATGTGTGCACGGGAAAGTTTAGTATCATTGTTGGTGTTCAAATTGGAGCTTAACATCTTCAATTGTGATAGCTCGTTCGAACAACTAGAAGAGGGAAATGCTTGATCTTGGGCCAATCTTCACCATTGGGAGCTTGACATCTTTCTGTTAATCCGTTACATTTGACGATTCGGAGTTCATGTATGGCGTCGAGCTCACTAAAACCTTGTGGCAGAGATGTCAATTTGGGACAATTATACAATTGCATAAATCTAAGACAAGAGAAACAGTTTATCCATCCTGGCAGCTCCAGCAATTCATAATTGGATTGTATGTCCAGAGAGTGGAGGTTTGTCAAGTATTGAAGCCCACTCGGAAAAGCCACTAGTTTGTCCATGAATTGCAACTGCAAAGAACGAAGACTAGTTTTGAAAGCTTTCCATGGCATGTTAACTTCATCTTCATTTTCTGGTTGTGTATCTGGTGATAGATGAAGCTCTTTACAACTGGAAAAAACCAATTCCTCCAATGAAGTTAGGTGCTCCAGGCCTTTAGGGACACATTTTAAGCTATGACATAGACAAAATTCCAAACGCCGAAGAGATGGTGTAATACTTGTGCTGACTTCCGCTGGTCTGAAACTGAAAGTAGTCTCCAGCTTGGGATCACCAAGGACTGTTAGTGAAGAAAGCTTATGTAGACTTTGTAAAAGGTTGTCTTCCACATCATCTGTTGTCAGCTCTTTCAACTTCAAACCAAATCCCGACTTGGGTGATGAAATTGCTGTCATTTTTAACACCGAAAGGCTCTTGTTACTTTCCCATAGTTTCAATTCCTCCACATCTGGACAAAGTGGGAGGATTGTCAAGTTGGGACATATTTCTATGGTGAGTTTTGCTAAATTAGAAAATGATACTGGATACATTTGATTTGATGCCTTTCCTGTACTTCCGTTATCAACAATTGATCCTCCTCCTCCTTTCCACCATCCTTTCAGACGCGTCATTCCCATGAGGATTAGTTCTTGAAGAGATGGGAAAAACGGTACTTTTGACGATAGTGAGGAGGAAGAAAATGCGATGTCATCTACACCATCCTCCATGTACTCAACATTTTCTAGATTTACAAGAATAAGGCGCTTCAAGGAGGGTAGTTGGCTAAAACTAGGGACTTTCTGGCATTTTGCAAACTCAAGTTTAATTGAAACCAGTTGAGGAAGATTATCACGCAAGTTAGTTGCCCAACTCGGGAGCTTCTGGCCCCTATAACGTTGAATACCTAGTTTTCTTAAATTAGTATGTGGTCGGAGACCTTCCAGCAAATATTCATCATGTTTACTGCCATTAACATCTTGCTCTGATGACTCCCAGTATAACTTTTGATCTAATAATTCTATGAACAGCTTGGTCAACCCATGTTTTGTACCCAAGTTCACTGCTCTTGCTTCTGATTTTGCATCATTCAACTCCCTCGGAACTTTGATGTGTAAGGCTCCTCTCAGTTTTTTAAGGTTCCCCAGGTCACTCAACCTAGCACTACCCCGATGTTTGACTATAAAAAGGGGTAGTTTTTGCAAGGAAGTCAATTCTCCTATTCTAGAAGGCATATATTCTAACTTAAAACATTCACCAAAATCGAGGTTCCTGAGATTAATAAGTCGCCTACACTAGTACAAAGTTGGTCTAAGGTAACATGTATGAGGTAACACTTTTCAAAATTCAAGTTTGTCGAATATATATGTAACACCTTAGTAACACTTAATCAATATGTAACACTTAATGTAACACATTTTTATAAGTAACATTTTGAAGTAACACTTTTTCAATTGAGTAACATTTTGATGTAACACTTTCAGATAGGTAACACCTTTAGGTAACACGTAATAGCCCTTTGTTTATAAAGCGTTTATTAAATGCTAAGTATATTTATTAAGTTAATTATATTTCGGATTTTCTTATTTTATTTGGGTTAAAATATGATTTTTTATTTGACGTGTTTGTAATATATTTTTTTATTCAATTTTATGAAGTTGTTATTATATTATTATTATTAAATCATTTTGGATTTTAGTTATTGAGTGGTATTTAACCAAATAGAAAAATGAAGTCGGATTTCCTCCTTGCCTTTAGCCCATTTGTCGGTTTTGTTTTAAAACCATAAACCCGTCTTCATTTCTCAAACCTCCTCGTCATTTCTCACCCAAAACCCCCACTCCTCGTGGCTTCTCTCTCTCTCACCCGAAAACCTCAATCCTCCTTCCTTTCTCTCTCTCCTCCCCTATCCGGCGCGTTGCTGCCGCTGCTCTGCTCCTCTTCTCTGCTGGTGCTGATTGGTGCCGCTGCCGTCGCCATAACTGCTGCTGTCCCAACCCTTTATGTCGGCGCTGTTTGGCCGGATTTTTGCCGCTGCTCACTGTTGCTTCAATTTTTTGTCGTCGCTGTTGATGGTGTTGTTCTCTCTCTTCATGCCGATGTTGCTTCTGCCCCCGTTTCCCTCCTCTTGCTGCTGTTCTGTCGGTTGGTGGCTGGTGCGGTGGTGCGACGTTTTGCACCCTAAATCTGAAATCACCCCAATTTCAGCAATCGCGAAGATATACAGATTCGAAGCTATCTTGCTGTTACTCAATGGTCCTTATCTTGAGAATGGTATAATTTCTCCTCCTAATTCTTAGTTTTCTCTGTTCACAGGTTGAATTTTTCTGATTGAACTGCATTTTGAATATTTTGTTGTGCGATTTCAATTTGTGTAACCTGTTGGAAATTCTGAAATTTCAATTGCTTGGTTAGCTTTTTATTTTCTTTGATGCCTAAATTTTCTTACTTCTTTTTTCATCTAAATTTAGTTGTTCATTTATAGAATGGACTTATGAATGATCTGTGAATTTGTGGGATTTATAGTTTGTATTATTATTTTGTTGCATTTGATTTGTGAGTTCACTTAAGCCAAACTCTAATGTCCAATATAGGACAAGGGAAGGTTGAAACTTGGGTCACTGGAACATCTTGGTTATGATATTTTAAATCATATGAATCATTCTAGCTTCCTGCAGATAATTAGAATTGGATATAGTAGCACATAATTGAGTTTTCCTTATATCACATAAACAATAGTAGGAAGATATTGGTAGTAAAGACAAGGCCTTAATTTTCGATAAACGTATCCTATAGCTTTGTTACATATACGTATACTCTGAGGGTGTGGTTTCACTGTCAGCTGGTGGTGCATCTTTGTTCTCAACAATATATAAGCTTATCTTAACCTTGTTTTTTTTTGTTCCTAATGGTCTAGCAGATTTTGGTATCATTCCACCACCAGTGTTGGAACCATTGAACTACTTACATGCAGGTTAGTTGCATTTGTTAGTGTATCGACCATTCTAGCTTGATTTTGTTTTTGCTTTAGTCTCATGGTTAGCTGTTCCTCATAGTGGTTGGTGCTTTCAACTCTATGCTCCAACACTTTAGCGCATACCCATGATGTCACAAAGTACCCTTTTGAAAGGAACTTTCTAAGTGGTGTTTATTTTATTCTTAACACGCAGGAAGAAAGCAAGAAGAAAAACCTAAGCGGTACCAAGTAAAAAGATAGGCACATTATGGGTTCTATGAGCTTTGCAAGGAAGGAACATGAATTGGTAAATTAATTACAATGAATAATAATATCTTTGTTTTATTTTTTCTTATCATCCCTTGGTACGATCATGTAACTTATATGTATGCCGAATTCTTTTATATTATTTCCATGCTAGCAACAACAAGATAATGAGAAGAAATGACCATCCCAAGCACATTTGCACAAAGAATATCGAAAGAGGAAAGTGGACAAAATATACAAAACAGCTTACGAGCCTATTAAATATAATGTTGTAAGTTTGGCTGCCTTTACATTTATTTAGGCTTAGTTTTTCGATCGCAACTTCAATTTGGTAGATATTTATATCGCTTCCATTATTTCTAATTTAAGATAAGATGGAGGAAGTTCATATGCTAAGGCAGATTGATGGAGATAAAACATATTATGACGTAATGAAGATTGATAATATACTATACTTGCTTTTCTTTTTACATGCAACAAGTATATCATCACTAGTCTCTTATCATATAAGACTTTGAAAATTCTTATTTTTTTTGTTCATATTGCAGGATGATGAAGATAGTGGATTAGAGTTCCAAGTAGGCATGATGCTTCGGGAAACATGCATACATGGCTAGAGCGATGGAAATGAAGACGAAAGAAAGAAATGACCATAAGATTGATTTAGGTTTATTTTGAGAGTTATATATATCATGACTGGATTTTCATATGAATTATATATATTTTGAACGCAATAGTACATTTTCAATTGATGAATACTACTTCTTTGGCTCATTCTTTACAATAACCGTCCAGTATTTGTACTCATTTATATCTATAATATCATTTCTTCCTCTTCGTTATTACGTTTATAAGTTTTAGTATTATAATAACTGTATATGTGTTGATGAATTTAAAAATGTTACTATAAGACAAGTGAAATAGAAGTGTTACTATAAAGCTAGCTAACAAAAAGTGTCGTCTAATATCTAATAAAGTGTTACATATGCTGACTTAAAATGATACATAATATTTAATAAAGTGTTACTATAATTCAAGAGATGACATAGAAAATGTTACTATAGATAAAAAAGTGTTACATAAAAAATTATAAGTAACACTATACAAATGCTACATTAGTTTTAAAAAGTGTTACATTAGAGGATTTTGAGTAACACTTGAGAAAGTGAAACATTAGCATTGGAAAGTGTTACCTTAGAGAATAGGTAGCACGGGCAGATGTTTCACTTATAAAAGTGTTACCTATTGTCTAGAGCAACACTTTTAGGCCTTTAGGTAACACTTTTGGGGTGATACTTTAGGGCAATAATGCACTAGTGCTAATATCTTCCGGTAGCTTTGTAAGATGCAAACATCCATGCAAATTGAGTGTTTGCAAATTATGAAGTTTTGTGATTGTTTCCGGGAGTTCTTTAATAAAAGTCTTGGAGAGGTTGAGGTACCTTAAGTGAATTAATCCGCTTATTGAGCTCGGCAAACTTTTGAGTCCAAGATTGTGAAGATCCAACACCCGCAAGCATCCAGAGCTCGATATTAATTCTTCACATATTGATTTGCTGAAGGAAGACCCATATTTGATTTGTTGAGCTGGCAAAAGAAAAGTACGCATGACCTTCAAATTTGGCGCGCATCTCTGGATCATCCACTGGTCATCCAAATGAAAGTCAAAAGATAAGTGATAGATCCTCCCATTCAACTCCTCTTCTCTGAGCTTCATGACCATGCACTTGACTCCAACCACTTGTTGAGCAAGATCATGCATCAAATCGTGCATTTTGCAACTCATTATGGCCCCCCATTCATCTCTTTTTATGTCCTGGAAGAAACACCTTTGCAACAAAGTAAGAAAATACTCCTCAGTAAGTTCTTCTAGATTCTGACTTCGATCAACTGAAACAATGAACCCCTCAGTAATCCAAAGGTCCATTAAAATTTCCTTGTCATACTCATAGTCTTTTGGAAACAAAGCACAATAAGTGAAACATTTCTTCAATGGTGACCGAAGGTGATCGTAACTAAGCATGAGGATCTCTGTAACACCTTTTTGGTCTTCATGCTTTTTCGCAAGGCTTCTACTTTTGACTGACAACCACTTGTTTTCATCCTCCTTGTAAAGGAGATTCGCCAAAGTTCTTATGGCTAATGGAACATTTGCACTCTCCTTAACAATTTCGCTCCCAACCTCCACCAGGTGTGGTTGTTGTTGAGCTTGTCCAGGCTCAAACGCCATCTTTTGAAATAACTCCCACGAGTTCGCTTCTGAAAGGCCTTGTAACTCATAAGGAGGAACAGTGCCCATTATTTTTGCCACCTTCCGAGATCGTGTAGTTACTAGGATCTTACTCCCCACTTTGCCTATCTTCAATAGAGCCCTCAGCTTCAGCCATTCCTCACGTTCTTCATTCCAAACGTCATCCATAACAAGCAAGTATTTCTTGTCATTGACTTTGTTTCGCAATTGACTCTGTAAGTCTTCCATCTCTAAATTATTATTAACATTGATTTCGTTCTACACTTTCTGTAAATTCTGATTTCCTACTTTCAGGGTTATTGAGGTGAGGATCTTTTTTGTGATGACTTGAATGTCAAAAACATCTGAGACGCACACCCATAATTTTAACACAAAGTACTTCTCAACTTGAGAATCATTATATACAAGTCTAGCTAGAGCTGTCTTCCCCAAGCCTCCAATTCCCACAATTGAGATGACGGGGAGCACATCATGCTGATGCTCATGATCATCATCATCAGAAGAGGAAGCAAGCAGCATGTCTAAGATGGCTTTCTTATCATCATCCCTGCCAATAACTTCTTCTGTATCTACAAAAGAGTAGGTCTGATCTCTCCCTCTTAGTGTTTTTGGTGCCCTGTCATCCTCATGAGGGCGGATTATGAAGGCAAACCGGGTCTTGTCTTTGGCTATGTCATCCAATTTGCCCTAATTGTTTTAACCTTTTGGGATATGTTGATGGCAAACATGATCCGATTAGATCCGGACAAGAAAGTGCGTAACTTCTTAGTGAAATTGCTTCCACCCATGAGCCGCTACCGATGCAAGAGTAGCGAACTCGTCAAACAAGTCGTCGGCGGCATAGACGGCAAAGTGGCGATCCTCTCGAAGCCAACCCCGAACAGGCGTGGTTATGAGCTTGCTTCTCCTCAGCATCCAGCAGCACATCTTTGATGGTGCTCTTGAGCTTCTGAAGACGAGCCTTAAAGCCCCATATAGAGGCAATTTCATCAAGTGCAGGTGATCCTAGTTTCCTAATAAGTTGAACTGCAGTGCCATACAAGATTGTTTCTGCCATTTTCTTTAGTTCCCCTCTCTCTGTTCTCTCTGAGGATTTTCAAGGAAAAGTAACAATAGGCGTGTATGAACTTTACAATTTCTCTAATTAATTTGAATATCCAAGCGATTGATTGGGTCAATCTTCCTGATCATTTCAAGGAAATTAACAATGGACAAGTTGGAATTCAATAATTACTCCTGCACATATGATCGAATAATGTGTGAAAAAAATTAGAGAAAATAAATCCAAGTTGTGAAGGAGACGTCAGCAAAGTTGGTACGCTCCTAGAAGGCTAGAACTGCCGCCAACTGAAGTTTTATTTGGCTTACAAAAGAAGGAAAGGAATTCTTGATACACTATAAGCACCTTGCACCTATATTAAATATATTATACTTCCTCCGTTATTTTATTATCAGCAAGTCTGCAACGTTTCTCACTTTTGGCAATTTTTTTTATTACTTGCAACATTTCTATTTTTAGCAATATGTTATCTCTTTCTCTTTCTTAGCACATGGGCTTTCTCTTATTATCTCCCTCTATTTTTTCTCGTCTCTTTGGTTCTGATGCAAACCCAAACGTTGCAAGTAAAAAAAGACGGAGGAAGTATATATTTGAATCACCATGAGAGCAATGAGAATCCATTCATGAACTCATCACTCATGCACCCTTCACCGGCCTTGAAAAGAGGACACACCAGCTTAAAACCCAACCTCAGAATGACAGCAGGCTAGCTCCCCTAAACCGAAAGAACTCAGTCTCAATTGGTGCGAGACGCATCAAACCTTACTACTGTACTCGTTAATATCCCCGGAGCTCAGTTTTGAGATGATTTTTTTCACAGGTAGTTCTTTTTTTTTAGATGAACAAGCGATATCATATAATTACGTAGTTATGGCAAAAAGCCTTTTACAATCCGCTACTAATACGTCATGACAATAATTAGGGGACGAGGGAAAAGTCCTAATTAAATTAAGAGGAACTATCTCATTTCTACCGCCATGGGCTAATGCATCCGCAACTTGATTATCTTTTCTTCTAACGAATGTGAGGCTCATCTCCTGGAAATAAGGCAACATCTCCCTGCACTGCATAATTAAATCACTGTAAAAATCAACTTCTAGGATTTCTCGGTCAATAACCATGTTAATCGCTTGTTGGCAGTCCGAATGTAGAGCAATATGAGTATATCCTGCTTCGCTAGCCATGTGTAATCCTTGACGGATTGCCAGTAACTCTGCATGAAGGGGGGTTAGACGCATAGGACAAGCAATAAAAACCAAGACACCACATCCCATGTTTATTTCTTATGATACCCGCATTACTTGATGGAGTTTCAATTTCAACGAAGGAAGCGTCGACGTTTACATGAACCCAATGGTGAGGAATATTAACCCAGCTTTGGTTGACTACTCGCGGGTTTTGGGAGGATGGCCCCTGGAGGGCTACACTTTCTTTGGGAACCAAGGTGGCTTTCATGAAGTTTTGGGCAAGGAAGATGGCTCTTTTTAGGATGATCTGAGGCTGAGCTTGTTTCGTACCCTCAAAAATGAAATTATTTCTACCTTTCCATATTTCAAAACAAATGAAGGGAACTAGGTTAGACCAACGAACTCCACTAATATCCGGATCGATACACACACTCTCCCTAATCCAACCCTCGACCTCAGTTTTAGACCAAAATATGGCTGGGGGGGTCAGCAAATGCCAGACTTGAGAAGCCATCTGGCAATAGCACGTGCAGGGTATCTTCCTCACTCAAGTTACAACATTGACAAATGCTAGATTGGGTAATCTGACGGATCTGCAAAAGTTGCCGGGTGGGGATTCGATTCCACCAAACAAGCCATATAAAAAGTTTTAGTTTCGGGGGTATTGTTAACTTCCAAATCCACTCACTTCCCCCCTTTCCAGGTTTATGATTAGTCACTTGCTTATAAGCCCTAGATAGTAAAAAATTACCGTTATCCACTAAGCTAGAGAAGCTTCTATCCTCTTGGTGATTGTGCGGGATTGGGGTTGATAAGATGCGATCTAAGATGAACGCAGGGAGGGGGAAAGAAAGGCAGTGTAGGTCCCAAGTATTATGAGAAATGATGTTTGCTACCATGAGATCCCTATCATCTTGACTTAGGGGGCCTTCTAACCAACTTCTAATTGGGCCAATACCCAACCAGTCATCATGGAGGACGTTAATAAACTTACCATCCCCTAATTTCCACTTAGTGCTCTCTTCTATGACACAAGCCCCCTTACCAATATTACGCCAAACTTGAGACCCCTTATTAAAAGCCAAAATGTAATTTGGACGAATGTACTTGGAGGTTATACAGTTTTTTGCTAGGCTCTCGACCCCTTGAGTCATTTTCCAACCTAGTTTTGCAAGCATAGCTATATTAAGGTCCACATGACTCCGAATGCCTAAGCCCCCCTTACTCTTTGGTAAAAAAGTGTGGGCCTTACCAACGAGATGTAATTTCTTTTTCCCCTCACTACCTCCCCACAGGAAATCATTACAAATGCTATCAAGTTCCAACAGGGTTTTCTTGGGGAAATGAGTAACCTGCATATAATAAGAAGCTATAGTGCTCATGGATGACTTGATGAGCTCAAGCCTACCCGCTCTAGACAGCAAATTTACCTTCCACATGGCAAGCTTGCTCCTAACTTTGTCCACCACAAATTGAACCTCACTTCTCTTAGGTCTTTTGGTTGAGAGGGGAAGACCTAGGTAGAGCCCCAAACTTTCACTCTCTCGGATACTCAAGGTTTTCTGAAAAAGGTTTTTGTGCTCGTCTGGGGTGTTAAGGGAGAAGGTTAGGCGGCTTTTCCCTTCATTTATTTTTTCGCCGGAAAGTTCACAGAAATCAGTCAGAATTTTTCGAAGGGCAAAGGAAGTGGATTCATCAACTCTACCAAAAATAAGAAGGTCGTCAGCAAACATAAGGTGAGAAACGAGAACCTTGTTCTTCCCAACCCAAAAAGGGGTCCAAGCTTTTTCAATGCAAGCCTGATTGATCATCCCAGTCAGGTATTCAAGGCAAATATTAAAGATGAATGGGGACATTGGGTCTCCTTGTCTAAGCCCCCTAGAGTGACAGAAAACCTCAGTCTTTTTCCCGTTAACTAGGATAGACGATGAAGCTTTATTAATACAATTCATGATCAGTTCAATAGATTGGAGATCTATGTTTTGCATATCCAAGCATTTCCTTATAAAGTCCCATTCAAGTCTATCATAGGCCTTTTCTAGGTCAACTTTCAGAGCAAACCAACCTTGTTTACCCTTCTTATGTTGCATAGCATGGAGGACTTTCGAAGCTACAACAAGGTTTATATCAGTACCACGACCTTGAATGAAGCCATTTTGAGGTTGAGAGATCCAGGAAGGTATTAGGGGCTTCATCCTATTGACTAAAATTTTTGTCACAAGCTTATAAACGGTGTTGCACAGGCTAATTGGACGCAGATGCCTAACATTCTCAGGGTTTTGCTGTTTTGGGATTAGACAAATATGGGCGTGACCCAGGTCACTGGGTATATCTTTGGCAAGAAACCAGTTTCTAATGCTCTCACACACCTCAGGGCCCACAATGTGCCATTCCTTTTGAAAGAAAATTGGATGAAAACCATCCGGGCCCGGGGCTTTCAAAGGCTTCATGGCAAAAAGGGCGTTCTTTATCTCAAGATCAGAGGGAGGATAAGCTAGGCTTGTTCTGTTGGGTCCTAAACCTATGAGAGATTTGTGAGCCAAGACTTTTTCCGTGCTATAAAGCTTAATGTAGAACCCTTGGATTAAAGAATGGAGATCCTTAGGGTCCGACACATGATTTCCACAATCGTCCTTTAGACTTCTAATTGCACTTCTATGGCGCTTAATCATCACATTTCTATGAAAAAAAGCCGTGTTTCTATCCCCCTGAGACAACCAATCACAGGTAGTTCTAAGATCTTCAAATGTAGTATAAAGTGTTTTTATGGGTCTGGGCCAAGCCATTCCTCTTTGTTAGCCTTTGAAATTCTCTTCGTAATTCTGTGTCTATTTGTCTTTAGTTGCAGTTGTTATTCTAAATTTCTAATTGACTCGATTTTTCCGTTTGATTTATACTCAATCACCATGAATACGGTAAAATATTATAGAAAATTTATTGTCATTAATCATTAAGATATACTCCATCCGTTTCAAAATATAAGGCATTTACGTTTTACGAAAATTTGCTTTGACCACAAATATCTCTTATAATATGACAAATAAAATTTATACCATTGGATACGTCTTGAAAAATACTATAATAACATTATTATTTTTATTTCTCTATCAACATGAATTGAGGGTAATTAACGGTCAAAGTTCGACCTCGAATATTGTGCGTGCCTTATATTTTGAAATGGAGGGAGTAAATATTTTGATCTAGATATCATGTTAGGAGCACAATGTATGGATTGTATGACTTTCAGTTCTCATCCTTCACACTGGTCACAACATATATGATAAAACTAGCGCTAACTAGCCTACCATTTTCTACTTCTCAAAAAAAAAAAAACCCTACCATTTTCTATGTACTTCATAGTTCATCTTTAAGAGAAGGATTCCCTAGTTGCTATGGGTTGCCATAAAAAAGAATTGAATAAAATTGTCACGTGTTCTCCCTCATTTATTGGTTCTCATGACATATCTTTCTCATTTTCCATTTGGACCTCTTCGGATCATCATAGTGACAAGATTTCCATTCTCCTAAATCTCACATTGAGGATCGTTTAGTTCAAGAAATAGAATGGAAAAGGAATTGACACAAATAGAGGAAGAAAGTGGTAACAAAAATGGTACTTTCATCGAGTATTTGGTTCAAGCCAAGGAATGAAAATGAATGGTAATCATTACCACAAAGTAATAGATTTTGTTACTTGAGGCCTGAGGGGAGTGAAAGGTAACAAATTGGAGAAATCTATTATCAAGTAATGGTAATTGGTGAGGGGTTGAGTCAAACAAGATGAAAGGGGATGGGACATTGATTCCGTTTCTTGGAGCTCAAAAATAGTGAACCACACGTGCTATGAAAATATCTGGACATGTAAACGAAAATGATTAGTTAGATCACTAAATGAGCTTGTAGCAGTCAGTAGTCTTTTGATGAATTTGTCTGATTTTATCATTCTCAGTGTTCTACAAAGTACAAACCCATCACAGCTGACTGACTTCTCCTGCAGCTCTTCTGCTATCAGTGGAGGGCTTAGATTTCACGCAATGGGACCTCCTCACAGGGCAGAAGTTGAGGCTGATTGCTTGTGTTGGTCATAACTTGTTGCAACATTATAACTGCACTCTTCATTTGTTCCTGCATCGTACTTGTGAAAATACGGGTTGTTTTTCTGATATTCTGATTGCAGCCTGTCGATCTAGATGGAGGGTGATATTGTTCCAAATCTTTGAGGTGGAGTTTTTTTCAACTCCACCGGATCCAAACCGCTAATTACAGTATGTATAATTCAGGCTTAAAGGGTCAAACAAGGAAATGTCATAACTCATAAGAATACAATTTTATTGTGATTTCATTTGCATTATGTTTTGTTCAATATGATTGATATGGAATGCCATATCACTAGCTCCTTGTCGTGGACATGTAGTGAAGAAAGTTGGTGTAGGCATTCTCTTGGGAGGGATTCCAGGTCTTTCACCTTAATGATCGTTAACTTTTTCAACTTTGTTATTGTTATTGCTATTGCCATCTTTGACACTGACATAGTGACATGCTCTCGTTGCCATCAGTTATTGTCAATTGTGTTTTCTGAAGAAATACAGCAACAAATACGGGAAATGAAATTTCTACAAAGACTAGCTACTGAACAGGTTCCTGATACTTTTTCATTTGGACATTGTATTCTGATAAAGTTGGGAAATTACAAATAAGAAAACACAATGCATACTGATAGAACAAAAAAAAAAGAGCCTCTTCAGTCTTCACCTCCAACGTGTTGACCAATATCGAAGCTCAAGCTCAAGTTGCACAAGAACTATCAGAATTCAGAACCATCTCAATTGAGTATCACAACTCAGGTGTATCTTCTATTGAATGAATCAGAGAATATAATACAATGTGATATATGAAACAATACAACAATGGAAATGAAATTCCTATATGTCTATCCATCCAAAGAGAACTATAGTAGATTTGAAACTCTTCATTTTTACATGCTATCTAGTGGTACAGTTATACTCCCCTGAGTATATAGAAAGATACAAGAATAAGAAAACACAAGTAATCTTACCAGAAACAAATTAAAATTTTTTTTCGAGAAGTGGAGGATTTACAGAGGGAAAATAGGGAGATGAAGCAGACTTTGGAGGTTATGATTTTTATTCGATTGATTTTTTTCTGGAGGAGATATTTATTCGATAGATAATAATTGAATCACTCCTGTAAAAATACAATGATATCTTCTTGGATATGAAATACATCTTCTAGTAGACTAGTACTAGTATTATCTTTTTCCCTTTTGCGAGTAGTATTCACATGTTTGGAAGGTTAAAATAAGATTGGAGGGGATACTATATAGAAAAAAGAAGTAAAGATCATATATTTTCTCTCTTTAACAGATATATGCCCATCTGCAAGTTTGGGATGATTTACAGAGGGAGAGCAGGGAGTAAGAGTATTGTTAGTTACCAACACCTTAATTGCTATAGCTCGTCCGAACAATAATTAGAGGGATATGTTGAATCTTGGGCCAGTATTTACCATTCGGGTTTCGACAGCTTTCTGTTAATTCATCACATCCTACAATTTGGAGTTCATTTAGGGTAGTGAGCTTGCTGAAGCCGTCTGGCAGAGATGTGATTTTGGGACATTTATACAATTCCATATAGCTAAGTGAGGAAAAGCAACTTATCCATTCTGGCACTTCCATCAGTTCATCATTGTCTGATATCTGCAGAGACCGGAGGTTTGTCAAGTGTTGAAGCCCAGTTGGAAGACGCACTAGTTTAGGCATCTTATGGAACACCAGAGAACGAAGACTAGTTTCGAAGGCTTTCCATGGCATGTCTTCATCTTCTTGTTGTTCATGTAGGGATAAATTCAGCTTTTCACATTGCCGAAAGACCAACTCCTCCAATGAAGTCAAATGTTCTAACCCTTTAGATATACTACATCTCAAGCTATCACAAAAGGAAAATTCCAAATAACGGAGAGATATCAGACTTGTGCAGATATCCCCTAGTCGAAAAGTGTTGTCGAGGTTGGGATCTAGGACGTAGAGTGAAGCAAGGTGATGCAGACTTTGTTTTGGTAGTAACATAAGTTGGTCTTCCACATTATCGATTCTCAGCTTCTTCAACTTCAAACCAGACCTTGAGGATGAAGGTGAGGAAATCGTTGATGCATTTGTTGCCATCTTCAACACTGAAAGGGTGCTGCTGGTGCCTTCTAGTATCAATTCCTCCACATTAGGACAAAGTGGCAGGATTACGAGGTTTGGACAGAAACCTATATCCAATTTGGAAAGGTGAGAAAATGGCATGGATAATAGAGGATGCTCCCCCCCTAGATATGCTTCTTTCCACCATGCTTTCAAGCTTGTCATTCCTATGAGGATCAGCTCCCGAAGAGATGGGAAAAACATTAGTCCTTTTGTCGGTGTCAGTAGTGAAGAGGAAGAGGATGCAGGGTCACTCTCCATGTATTTCACACTTTTCAGAGATACAAGAGTGAGGATAGCTGGCTAAAACTAGGAACTTTACGGCATCTTCCAAAACTAAGTTCAATCTCAACAAGCCCGGGAAGAGATACGCACAAGTTATTCGCCCAACTTGGTACGACCCAACCTCTATAATGTTTAATCCCCAGTTTCTTTAAATTATAATGTGGTGTAAGACCTTCCAGCAAAGCTTTATCATGGTTACGACCATTCACATTATTGGCATATGACTCCAGATAGACATCCAAATCTAAAAATTCTATAAACAACTCGACTAGCCCGCATTTACCCCTCAAGTTTGCCTCTCTTGCTTCTGAGAATGGATCTTTTAACTCTCTAGGAACTTTAATGTGCATGACTCCTCTCAGCTTTTCAAGGTTCTTCAGATCTTTGAACCTAGCAGTACCTAGATGTTTATAGTTAACTATAAATAGAGGTAGTTTTTCGAGGGAAGTCAATTCTTCTATTCCTGAAGGCATATAATCTAATTTGTCGCATTTGCCAAGATCAAGGTTCCTGAGCTTAACAAGTTGCCTAATATTTTTGGGCAGCCTTCTAAGACTCAAAACATTTATGTAGGTTTAGTGTTTGCAGATTATGAAGTTTTGTAATTGTCTTAGGGAGTTCTTCAATACAAGTCTTTGAGAGATTGAGGTACCTTAAGTGAATTAATCGACCTATTGAATTCGGTAAACTATTAAGCCCAAGGTTGTGAAAATCCAATACCCGCAAGCATCCAAACCTCAATAGTAACTGTTGACATATAGATTTGCTCAAGGACAATCCGTCTTTGAGCTGCTCAGGCAAAAGAAATGTACGCAGAAGTTCCAAATTCGGTGTGCATCTCGGGATCGTCCATCGCTGATCCAAACTGTAGTCTACTGACAAGTGATAGATTCTCCCATTCAATTCTCCTCCGTCGAGTTTGGTTACTTTGCACTTGACACCAGCGACTTGTTGAGCAAGATCATGCATCAAATCATGCATCTTGCAGCTCTTCATGGCTCCCCATTCATCTCTTTTGATGTCTTGGAAGAAGCATCTTCGCAGCAAAGTGAGAAAATAATCCTCAGCAATTTCTTCTAGATTCTCACTTCCATCAATATCAGATGGAGTAATGAATCCCTCGGCAATCCAAAGATCTATCAGGGTTTCCTTGTCAAATTCATAGCCTTTTGGAAACAAAGCGCAGTACGCAAAGCAATTCTTCAATGGAGACTGGAGGTGATGGTAGCTAAGCTTCAGAATCTTTATAATGCCGTTTTTGTTCTCTGGTATCTTTGCAAGACTTCTTTTTCCTAATGAGAACCATTTGTTTTCATCCTCACCATATAGAAGATTCCCCAAAGTTCTTATGGCCAAAGGACAGTTCACACACTTCTTTATAATTTCTCTCCCAACCTCCACTAAGTGTTGCTGCTGTTGAGCTTGTCCAGGCTCAAATGCCATCTTTTGAAATAATTTCCATGAGTTCTCATCTGATAGGCCTTGCAACTCATAAGGAGGAACCGTTCCCATTATTTTCGCCACCTTCAACGATCGAGTAGTTACCAAGATCTTACTCCCCTTTCTACCAAACTTCAAAAGAGCCCTAAGCTTCAGCCATTCCTCACGTTCTTCATTCCAAACATCATCCAGAACAAGCAAGTATTTCTTGTCACCAACTTCTTTGTGCAATTGATCCTGCTGCTCCATCTTTGATCTTTTGTTAGCAATTTCATTTCCACCACCAACTTCTTTCCGTAGTTGACCTTGTAGCTGTTCTATCTCTAAATTCTCAGTTTCTTTCAGTGTTATCGACTTAAGGATATTTTCTGCGATTACCTTAATGTCAAAAACATCTGAAACACACACCCATAATCTTAAGTCAAAGTGCTCCTCAACCAGAGGATCATTATATACAAGTTGAGCTAAAGTTGTCTTCCCCAGGCCTCCAATTCCCACAATTGTGATGACAGGGAGCACCTCACGCTGATGCTCATGATCATCGTTCGTGGAACGGGAGGTAAGCAGCATGTCTAAGATAGCATTTTTGTCTCCGTCTCTACCAATAACTTCTTCTGCATCTACAATTGAATAGGTTTGCTCCCTCCTCTTGCATACTACGCCTTTTCCCTCTACAGGGCGGGCTATAAAGGCAAATTGGGCACTGTCATTCACTATATCATCCATCCCTTGCCTAATTGTTTTAATCTTCCAGAAAATGTTGATGGCAAATGCGATCTGATTGGAGTGGGAGAAGAAAGTTTGTACCTCATTAACTAGTTTGTTTCTGCCCATGAGCTGCTTTCTTGATGCAACTGTAGCGACCTCATCGAATAAGTCGTCTGCAGCATATACAACAGTGGCAAGCCTCTCAAGCCAACCGCGGACAGCATGGCTATCAGCTTGCTTCTCCTCAGCATCCATCAGAAAATCTTTGATGGAGCTGATACTGTTCTTGAGCTTCTCGAGCTCACCCTTGAAGCCCCAAGCTGATGCAGTCTTATCAAGTGTCGTTGATCCCATTTTTTCTAGGACTTCTACTGCAACACCATACAGAATTGCTTCTGCCATTGTCTCCTTTGTGAGTTAGTCGTCTAGGATTTTCTGGGAAAAGTAACAAATGGCACCTAGTAATTGAAGAATCAGATGTTATTGAAACATATGTGTAACTTATTGTAATGATGAGCTTTGATCAGGTCAATCAACCTGATTATTCAAAGGTAAAATTAACAATAAGTATTTCAGATTTTAATTATTAGTCTTTGAAAAATATGCTAAAAATAAATAACAATAATATGTATACAAGATGTGAGTTGGCTGTCAAGATAATGAAAGGGATTTTCTTGACAGATTCCAGCTCGCAGGGAACCATTTCATTTTTTAATTACACAAGCAACTGTAATGAGATAGTGCAAATCTTTTGAACAATGTATGACAAGCTAAGAAGATAATACTAGAGATTTAGATAATATATGCAGATGGGTGCTAACTGCTAAGTATTGTAACAACCTTAGAATTATATAGTACTTCACATTTTAGAGGTATATGAAGGGTAAGTCAAATGCGATCAATGTAAGAAGTCTCTTTTAGCTGTTTGTATGAGTGTTTGGTAAATAACTGGTGGCTTATTGTAGTTTAGACCAATTTTCATTTTACCTTAATATTTCCAATCACTACTGTTTCTGCCTAGAAACTAGTCAAAAGAGTTGAGTGTGTTTAGAGAGGTTAAAATCCCGAGTTGGAGTATAATCCCGAGTCTTGTCAACCGAGGTCCTGCAAAACAAAGAAACCTAGCCCGGGGGTGTTCCCGGGAAAGCCCCTCCGACGCTCAAGTCAGTTGAGATTGAGGTAGAGAGAGAAAGTGAACAGTTCTAGAGAGAGATGCTCTGGTTTTGTTAGGTGAGAATTCAATACCTGTTCATTGATTGGACTTGCTGCTTTTATAATGTTGGGGATTCCTCAGACAGGAAACCCTATTGGGGAGCATCCATGTCTGTAGGAAAGTTGTCTCCCTTTTATGGCAAAGTTGCTTTCGTGCTAGAAAGGCCGATAGGACCCTTGGGAGCATACGATCGGATCTTTTAGGGGGCTTTGCAAAACACTGTTGGACCAGATCAGGGGTCCAAACAATTAGCCCCACGTCAAGTAATCGGAGTGAGATCCTCGATTTTCAGTGCGGTTGATTGGCGGAACAATAACGTTTTTGCCGATACTCTTTGAATGATGCCTTGAGTTAGCCATGTGGCGCTTGGATTAACCAAGCACGGGGGTCTCGCTGACGTGTGCGGATCCCGAGGAGGGAGGCTTTGTGAATTCCTGAGCCCCAGGCAAATCCCGAGGTGATGTGGGGGCTATTAGGCCTGCTTCCCAGCCCCCCCGAGGTGACGCCATCGTGCTTGGCACCGAGCGACCCCGAGGGGGGGGGGCCTACTTCCCCGAGGTGGTGTTGGCCATGCTTCTCAATGTATCCGAGAAGTATGACGTACCCCTTATCTGGTGATCCCCGACTTGGGAGAGTATGAAGCCCGCCTCGGGATGCCCTTCAAACATACCCCGAGAGCTCTACACTCCTATCATTAGGCGACCCCGACCCGAAGGTTGTAGGCCTTGACTTGGTGCTTGGACGGACCCCGAGTACGCTTAGCTTTCCTCAACTGAGCCACGACCCGGGAGGGTTATAGATCCCGACTCGATTCTGCGCTTTAGGGGAATCATGAGCACCATACGTTAATCGCCAGATGACCCCCGACCCGGGTAGTGCGAAGCCCGACCAGTTCAATGTTTTGGTGCCTTAGACGGACCCCGAGGGCGTTCACCTTCCTTCAGACGAGCCCCGACTAACGATCCTTCCTTGGGAACCCCGAGTCCCGCGTTGGTCACGAGTTGCTTAGCCAATCTTTGGCCAAGTGCATGGCCGAGGTGGGTATGCTCCGCCGAGGTGGGTGTGCACCAACTCGGGGCTAATGAGCCCTTCCTTGGGGGCCCCGAGTTGGTAGTGGAGGTACTTGGCCATTTTTGGCTAAGTGTTGAGCCTCCTGGCATGGCCAAGGTGGGTATGCACCGTCGAGGTGGGTGTGCCCCAACTCGGGGGCTAATGAGCTCTCCCTTGGGGACCCCGAGTTGGTAGTGGAGGTACTTAGCCATTTTTGGCTAAGTGCTGAGCCCCCCTGGCATAGCCGAGGTGGGTATGCACCGCCGAGGTGGGTGTGCACCAACTCGGGGGCTAATGAGCCCTCCCTTGCGGACCCCGAGTTGGTAGTGGAGGTACTTAGCCATTTTTGGCTAAGTGCTGAGCCCCCCTGGCATAGCCGAGGTGGGTATGCCCCGCCGAGGTGGGTGTGCACCAACTCGGGGGCTAATGAGCCCTCCCTTGCGGACCCCGAGTTGGTAGTGGAGGTACTTAGCCATTTTTAGCTAAGTTCTGAGCCCCCTGGCATGGCCGAGAATGGTGATGCACCAACTCGGGGGCTAATGAGCCCTTCCTATGAGGATCCCGAGTTGGGTGTTGAGATGCATAGGAAGCTAGTACGCCTTCCATGGATGCAACCCCGAGGTGGGTACTAGGAGTACGTCATAATTCAACTTGGTGATGGGGACTCCCGGCAAGGCCAAGGAAGTAAGCTGGTGCTTGACTCGGGGAATCTTGGAGATGGGCTTAATTTTTGGTCGGTGTTTGAGTAATTGGTCATAGACCGTTGACTTGTTGACTATTGACCGTTGACTGTTTGACTTTGTTCCTGTAGAAAGTTGGGCTTTTGGTTTAAAGCTTTACCCATGGGCCTCTCTCATTGTTGGCCCGATCTTTTGAAGCCCATTTAGAGTGGTGCAGAGGTTGTCGTGGCGCGGGCACGGAGATGGATGTATATAGAGGGGGAAGAGAGTTTTTTTTCCGTACCTTTAATCATTTGTCAATTTCCTCAATCTCTCTCCTCTCTCTCTCTAACTTTCTCCCAAGCTTGATCCAGTCCCGAGTTCACGAGTGCCTGTGCCTGTTACATTCCCGAGACTGAGAATTCCCGAGAAGGTACGCTCTTCCTCTGCAGTAACATTTGTATTTCATTATTTTGGTAATTAGAGATCCCTAGGATGGATCCCGAGTCCGATCCGAATGTTCCCACTTCCCCTCCTCATAGGCTGTCGGAAGAAATACGCGGGGTCGATGGGTTTCTAGTAAGCACCCGTATCCCCTGTGAGGACCCCTCTTTGGTTCCCGAGGCGGTCCCCTTGCCCAGTCCCTCTGACTCGCTTAGTGAAGAAGACGAGGGGGTGGTTCCGGGACCTTTTGACGTTTCCGTGGCATATAGGCCTTGCAGTGCTAGCTACCTTGACAGACTTCTTTCAGACGGGATAGTTACAGTTTCCGAAGAGGCGGAGGATGAGGTCCCGACTACGTCGGGTCAGGAGTACCCTCCTTTGGACCCCGAAGGTGGTCCTCACACTTATTATCCCGAGCCCACCTTTATGGCCTATATGGAGAGGAATGCTAAGTACGTTGGGACTAAATTTTGGATTCAAGATCCCTACAATTCGTAGTTCGAGCAAAGCATATTGAGTCGGTGTTGACTCCTCCACTAGGATGCGTATCAGTCTATCATCAGAGTATGCAAATGGGTCTTAGGTTTCCCTTGCACTCCTTCATCAAGGACCTTTTGAATGCCTATCAGCTGACGCTTACCAACCTTCTTCCTAACAGTTGACTGACCATAAACGGCTTCATATCAGTTTGTGAACTCCTCGGTGTTACCCCGAGTGTGCGCTTGTGGCGCAATGTCTTCACACTGATGCTGGGCCCCGCTGATCTTCATGGCCCGGGGTGGTTCCGCTTCCAATGTAGGGCCGGTTATAAGGTTGTTCGTGACCCCCCTTCCAACCAGAAAGGGTTTAGAAGGATGTTCTACCACGTTTACACAAGTGGTGAATGGGGGATCCCCATCTTTCCCCCCGAGGAGGCTTTAGGCTCAATCAAACAGTTCCCGAGATGTCCCGGGAAGAAGCGGTGGCGGGGATTTATCTTTCCACCACCCCGAAAACGTTGACTGGAGCTCTCACTTACGTGCCTCAGAACTGGCTACCGACCCGCCACGAGATGCGGAATGAAATGTTTTTGGCGACGGCGGGTTTGAGTCCTAGCTGTGACAAGGGTAATTTCCCTTGATCGAGTGTATGTGTTTGCTTTTATGCTAAAGTTGACATTTTTCTTATTTCAGCTGTTGCCCGACAACGATTGGATCCTGCGATGGCTGAGAGGTTCGTCGACAGTGCTGCTCTAGCTTCAAAGATCCTGGATGAGCTCGACGCTGAGACTATGTCTATCCCGCCTCCTCCAAAGGTAAACTATGTCTGTCACTGTGCTTTGATTTGTATCCCGCATTGCTAACTTTTCGTATTTGCAGGATACAGACCCGAAGAGGGCCAAGAAGCCCCATGTACGCTCCCGCAAGTTAAAGGGGGATACCGAGAAGGCCCAGGCCTTGGAGAAAGCGGCCTCCAAGGCTTCTGAGAAGGCTTCTTCAAATGTTTCAACGGGTAGTAAGAGGGGGCCCGAGGACGCATCGGGGGGTCCCCTTGAGGTTTTTGAAGAGCCATTGTCCAAGCGACCCCGATCCGATCCAGCTGGGTCTAGCGTTCCCTTCTCAGCTCTTACCAGGCCTCAGAAGTTGGCCCGCGTCAAGGGTGCCGTCAAGGCCGTCTATACGGATGCTGACGACCAGGCACTGCTGGCCCTTGGGCATGGGGAAGTCAACGCCTTCTACGAATCTTGGCTTGAGGTACACTACCCCGACTAAGCATTTTCGTATTTCTTGCTTCCCCTGTGAGCTAACTTGTTTATTTTATGCAGACCACTATCCGGATGACCTCGGTGATCAATCGTCGGACTCAGTTCGAGGAGGACGTGGTGGCCCTGACCAAGGAGGTGGACGTGTTGAAGAAGAAAGTCGAGGATCAGGAGGCGGAACTCCTGAAGCTGAACACCGACCTGGACAGTCAAAAGGCCACCTTTGAGGAGGCTAAGAAGGCTATTGCTGACATGGAAGCCTTGAAGGAGACTAAAAACCAAGTCCAGGCTTCCCTTGAGGCCGCCATTATTGAGCGCAACACTGCTCAGAAGAGCCTGCAGGATGTCAAGCTCCAGCTGGTGGAAGCGCAGAAGAAAGCCAAGTCCTCCAAGCATATCTTGAAAAAAGCCAAGGCTAAGCTTGAGAAGGTACAGGCGGAATTTCTGCAGGAGTGGAAGAGGTCTCCCGATGGGTTGGCCTTCCTGGGGAAGATGGCCACCAACTCTTACCGCATGGCGGTTCAGGAGACGAAGGAACGCCTTAAAGGAATCCTTGCTGGCCCCGACTCTGCCTTAAACTGGGATGATGTCGAAGCAGAGTTCGATCGTCGCATTGCCGTGGAGCAGGTGGGAGAAGTGTCCAAAGCCCAGGCTCCTTCCGTTACACAAGTTTCGGCAAGCTCTCAGCCAGCTGTTGTGGCCCCGACTATGGATGCTGCTGATCCCGAGGGCGCCACCTCGGGCAAGAGTTCTGAGGAAGATGGGTCGGGCAGCACCGACAGTTCCCCTGACAAGGCTCTGGCTACTTAGTTTTCAATTTAGTTCTGTACTTGTATTTCTGGTGCTCTTGGGAGTTATGTTCCCGGGGCCTTTAGGTTGTATTTTCCCAATTAATGAGATTGCTTTATGTTTGCAACATTTCTTGAGTTGAATTTTCTGAGTATAATATAGTTTCGAGTATAACATACGAATCTATTTTCAATTTCCCGAGTTCAATTTTGTTAGATGCAACTGTTATGAACCCATTGTTTTCATTCATATTCTCGAGATTGCCTAACTATGAGGTACAACTAACTGCCCCAAGTTGTCTTTAACACAATTGAACTGTAGGCTCAAGTGTGGCCAAGTTCCCGAAATCCCGCCAACTCTAATAGGGTATAAATGGTTGCCCCGAGTTGTGGTTTACAAAATAAGGTTCATTAAATGTAATATTTCTTCAGATTGTCTGCATTCCAAGGTCGGGCCAGTGGGGTGCCTCCGGGTGATTCGAGTCGGTATGTTCCCGGCTTGACTTCTTCCGTGACCTTGTAAGGTCCATCCCACTTGGGCCCTAGCTTGCCTTTCAGGTGTGCCAGCCCCGTGGCCTCGACCTTCCTGACCACCCAATCACCTACGTGTATTGGCCTAGCTTTCACCCTAAGGTTGAATTGCCTGGTCACCCGCTGCTTGTTGCGTATTGATTTGAGCAACGCATTTCCCTGAGACTCAGGCAGTAAGTCTAGCTCGACTTTCTTCTCTTCTTCATTCTTGTCATATTCGTAGAAGGTCATCCTTGGAGAAGGTACCCCAACTTCAACTGGAAGGACGGCATCGCTGCCATAGACTAAGCTGAAGGGCGAGTTGCCCGTTGCTTCTTTCACTGTCGTTCTTGCTGACCAGAGCACACCCGGGAGATCGTCGACCCAAGACCCCTTTGCTCCTTCCAGCGACTTCTTAATCCCATTCAGCACCACTTTGTTTGCGGCCTCAGCTTGGCCGTTGGTCTGGGGTCGGGAGACCGCTGAAAACCTTGTCTGAATTCCAAACCTGGAACAATAATCCCGGGTTGGCCCGCTGTTGAATTGTCTCCCGTTGTCAGAAATGAGAGTCCTTGGGATCCCGAAGCGGGTGATGATGTTCCTCCAGATGAAATTTTGTACTTGTTTGTCCGTTATCGAAGCTAGTGGTTCCGCCTCGACCATTTGGTAAAGTAGTCGATAGCCACTAGGAGAAATCTTCTTTGCCCCGAAGCTGCTGGGAAGGGGCCTATTAGGTCCATCCCCCACTTATCAAATGGCAACATTGCTTGTATAGCTGTCAGGGGATTCGTAGGGGCCCGAGGGATATCTCCATGGAGCTGGCAGTTGGGGCATTTCTTCACCAACTCCCGAGCATCAGCTTTTAGCGTAGGCCAGTAGTACCCGGCCCTCAGAGCTTTCCCGGCAATGGTTCTTGCCCCTTGATGGCTACTGCATGCGCCCTCATGAATTTCCCGAAGGATGTAATTGCCTTCGAAGGGTGTAACGCACTTCAGTAGTGGATGTGTGTAGGATTTTTTGTAGAGGGTTCCTTCATGCCAAACAAACCAAGTTGACTTTTTCTTTAAAGCTTCGGCCTCCTTCTCTCCCGAGGGCAACACTCCGTCCTTGAGGAAGCTTATAATTTCATCCATCCACGTACCAGCCCTGTTCAAGGTGTGGACATGGAGTGAGTTAATACTTGGTTGATCTAAGACTTCCCAGATGATGGTTCGAGGGGTCAGTCCATCTGCGGAGCTTGCCATACGGGCCAGGGCGTCGGCCTGCTGGTTTTCTGACCTCGGGAGGTGTTGTATTCTGAAGGTGGACAACTTCTTGATGAGTTCCCGGGTTTTGCTGAGGTACATCCTCATGTTGTCTTCCTTGGCCTCATACTCCCCCGAGACTTGTCCAACTATGAGTTGTGAATCTGATTTTGCCGTAACAGCCTGGGCTCCCGCGTTGATGCAGATTTGGAGGCCTAGGATTAGAGCTTCGTATTCAGCCTCGTTATTGGAGGCCAAAAAGTCGAACTTCACCGTGTACTCCATTTTCTCCCCGACTGAAGGAATGATCACAAGCCCAACTCTGCTGCCGGCTTTTGAAGCTGACCCTTCCACCTGCAACTCCCACGACTCCCTTTCTTCCAGGTCCGGGGGTCGGGAGCTGCATTCACTGATGAAGTCGGCCAGCGCTTGTGCCTTGATTGCTCTTCGGGGCTCATATTCCAATCCGAAGTCCGCCAACTGGTCTGCCCACTCGGTCAACCGAGTTGAATGATTTCTGCTTTCAATTGCTTTTCTGATGGGTTGTCCGGTTAGGACCTTGATGGGGTGCGCCTGAAAATACGGCTTCAACTTCCTACTCGCCATGACCAGCGCGAAAACCATCTTCTCAATCTGGCTGTATCTTGCTTCCGCTCCTCTATAAGCATGGCTGATGAAGTACACGGGGTGTTGAGTTCCCTCTCTTTCTGCTACGAGTACCGCACTGAGGGCGTACTCTGATACCGAGAGGTATATATAGAGTGCTTCTCCCGGCAAGGGTCGTATGAGTTTGGGCAACGTTGCCAGGTGTTGTTTCAGCTGTTGGAATGCCTGTTCGGCCTCGTTGTCCCAATCAAACTCCTTCCTTTTCAGCGCTCTGAAGAATAACAAGCTCTTGTCAGCCGAGCGGGACAAGAAGCGGCCCAGCGCTGCTAGGCACCCTGTTAGCCTTTGAACTTCTCTCACATTCCTTGGTGAGGACATGTTCAATACTGCGTTGATCTTGTTGGGGTTAGCCTCAATTCCTCTTTCATCTACCAAGAACCCGAGGCATTTCCCCCCTTTTACCCCGAATACACACTTCTTGGGATTTAACTTCATGCCATGGCGTTGTAGGGTGCTTAGCGTTTCTGCCAAATCGCCGACGTGATCAATTGCTTTTTTGCTCTTGACGATCATATCGTCTACGTACACCTCAATATTCCTCCCGAGTTGCTCCTCAAAGACTTTGTTGATCGTTCGTTGATAGGTAGCCCCTGCGTTTTTTAGCCCAAAGGGCATCATCTTGTAGCAGTATACGCCTTGGGCTGTAACGAATGCAGTATGTATTCGGTCCTTTTCCGCCATCGGGATCTGGTGATATCCCGCGTTGGCATCCATGAAGCTGAGCAACTCGTGACCGGCCGTTGAATCGACCAGCCTATCAATCTTTGGCAGCGGATGATTGTCCTTAGGACATGCCTTGTTCAGATCAGTGAAGTCGACGCAGATGCGCCAAGCTCCATTGGCTTTTTTGACCATAACAACATTGGCCAACCACTCCGTGTATTGGCACTCTTCAATGATGCCCGCCTCTAATAACTTCTTCACCTCTTCGGCTGCTGCTGCGTTTCTTTCGGGCCCCTGATGCCGGAGCTTCTGTTTGATGGGGCGGAATCCCTCCTTAATATTCAACTCATGGGATGCAAACTTGGGATCCAGCCCCTGCATGTCAGAGGCGGAATACGCGAACACGTCTTTGTATTCCCGCAATGTTTTGATGAGTTTTTCCTTGATCTCGGGGCTGAGATTTTTGCCAATCCTTACCCCATGCCCGAGGCCTTCATCGAGCATTATTTCTTCGTCCTCCTCGACCGGCTGGGGTCGTTCATATAGTTTTGGATTTTCGAAAAGGTAGACCCCGAGACCAGTGGGAGTATCCCCGGGGTCTTCCCTCTTTCTTTTTCTTGGGTTTTCTTCTGAGGTTGTTGCTTTAAAACTGTTTGTATAACACTCCCGGGCTGTCTGTTGATCTCCATATATCTCCCCGACTTGACCCTCGTCTGTTTCATATTGCAAGAGTAGCTGATATACCGAGATGACTGCCTTTATCTTGTTCATAGTGGGCCTGCCCATGATAGCGTTATAAGGAAGTGGGGTGTCGACCACCAGGAAGTCGACTGGTAGGCTTCTTCCCTTACCCCTTTCCCCGAGTCTCACAGCCAACTTTACGAACCCGAGAGGGTATACAGATCCTCCCCCGAAGCCTATCAGTGGCTGACTGGTCGGGGTTACGTCCTTCTCGGTATATTTCAGCTTTCGTAAGCATTCTAGCGTGATGATGTCCGCTGATGAACCGCTGTCGACCAATATCCTCTTGACCCTTGAGTTGGCAATTTTCATTTCTATGACGAGGGGGTCGTCATGGGGGGTATGTATGTGCCGGTCAGGCTCCCCAAACGTCATGATGGGGCATCCCGCCTTGGGGGTCTCAATTTCCAAGACATGTTGCTTCATTGCGTGCAGGTGAGCTTTGCGGGCTCGACTGGTTAGTCCACCCGAGGCATGCCCGTCGGCTATCACCCCGACATATCCGTCGGTGTTGGCGCTGTCATTTTTTTCTTCCTTCTCCTTTCCTTTCTCTTCCCGAGAATGCTTGATGTATCTGTTCAACTTTCCTTGATCAGCCAAGTGATCCAAGGCCTTCTTCGATTCTCGGCGAGTCTTTAGTGGTGTGCCCACATTCTCGGTGATATTCACACCATAGTCGTTGATCCCTTCTTTCCTTTGAGGTCCTTATAGGGGGAGGGATGGGCAATACCGACTTGTGTTTTAGATCTAAATAGATCTCACGCCGATTTCTGTTGAAGCGGGGGTCGTTCCCATTATCTGTAGTTCTCGGGAGGAGTTGGTGGTTGCTTTTATTACTTTTGTTGGATTCCCGGTAGGGGGTTTCTTCCTTCCTTTTCTTTGACTTCTCCACAACAGGTTTGCAGATTTCCGAGGCCTGAATGAATTTCTGGGCCCGACTCATGGCCTCAGTGAACGTGGTGACTTCATTCTCGGCCAAGGACCATCTGAACTTGCCCGGCCAGAGTCCTGACATCAAGGCGGTGAAGGCTACCCCGTCTTGAAGGTCAGAGATCTTGAGAGATTCCTCATTGAAGCGTTTGATGTAGTCGGCCAAGCTTTCATGCTTCTGCTGCTTGATTGACATCAAGTGGATGCTTGTCTTTCTGTGCCGACGCCCGGCAATGAAATGTTGGTGGAATAACGCTTCCAACACAGAAAAGTTCGTGATAATGCCAGGGGAGAGTCCCGAAAACCAGCTGAGTGCTAGGCCCTTGAGGGTAGTCGGGAAGTAACGGCACCACGCTGCTTCACATCCTGTTTGTACACTCATCTGGGCCTTATAGGCAGCCATGTGATCGTCCGGGTCGCTATTTCTCGAGTACTGCTCAATCTGAGGGACCTTAACTTTGCTGGGGTTAGGGACTTCCATGATCTCCCGACTGAAGGGCGTCATGAAGTTCAGTACCCCTCTGTTGACCAAGACGGGACTTTTGTTTCGTGGAGGTCCCGAATCTCCTTCCCCTTCCGTCCTGGTCTTCTTGGACCTTAGGGGGGACCCTTCCCGCCTCCGTCGCGGAGTCCTGGATTGAGCTGGCTCCTCTTGGCGAGTCTTCTCCTGATTGGCTCTCATTTTGTCATTAAGTAGGTTCCGAGCGTCCTGCTCCATCCGACGCCTACGATTCTCTTCAATGATCCGTCGGGCATCTGAGTTTGGTGTCCTATGAGAGTTGACCTGTCGGGACCTTTCTCCTCCCATTCGTTGCCCATCCCGGTTAGGGATGTGAGTGTCTGGATCACCCCTGGGTCGTGGTTCTCCCTGGGTCAACTCTCGGGGTATCTCTTGGTTTAGTTGGGGGATTCCCGCTATGAGCTCCTGCAAGCTGTGTTGCATGTTTGCATTCAATTGCTGTGCTATCCTTTCTATATCTGCCATGGTGATGGGGGGTGGATCGGGTTGGTATTGCTCCCGGGGTCCGGTTTGCTCCTCGTTACGGGGAGTAGATCCCTCATCGTCAATGGCTAGTGATTCGACCAGCACATTGTGTTGCTGGGACCGAATCGGGGTCGGTTGGGGCTGATGTGAAGCTCGGGTTGTTTTCCTTCGGGGTGCCATGTTTCTCGGTACGTAGCTTTGAGATGTAGTGTCCCCACAGACGGCGCCAAACTGTTTATGCCTAGAAACTAGTCAAAAGAGTTGAGTGTGTTTAGAGAGGTTAAAATCCCGAGTTGGAGTATAATCCCGAGTCTTGTCAACCGAGGTCCTGCAAAACAAAGAAACCTAGCCCGGGGGTGTTCCCGGGAAAGCCCCTCCGACGCTCAAGTCAGTTGAGATTGAGGTAGAGAGAGAAAGTGAACAGTTCTAGAGAGAGATGCTCTGGTTTTGTTAGGTGAGAATTCAATACCTGTTCATTGATTGGACATGCTGCTTTTATAATGTTGGGGATTCCTCAGACAGGAAACCCTATTGGGGAGCATCCATGTCTGTAGGAAAGTTGTCTCCCTTTTATGGCAAAGTTGCTTTCTATCTAGAAAGGCTGATAGGACCCTTGGGAGCATACAGATCAGATCTTTTAGGGGGGCTTTGCAAAACACTGTTGGACCAGATCAGGGGTCCAAACACCTACTCACCAACAAACTCCTTCCACTATCTTTTTTGAAATTAGAGGTTTGGGTTTTAAAACTTTTCCAATCTTCTCTTTATCAAAAACCAATGTTAGACTTCTTCCCAAAAAAAGAACAATGTTAGATAATTTGACTAATTAATCATCTAAAATTGGTCAAGTGGGAATGTCAAGTATGTAATGGTTAGTTGCTCACTTATATCTTTATTTGAAAGATATGCTAAAAACCCGTAAAAAAACACACAAATTATAAATAAGGCATCAGCAAAATTCCCCAAGAGCTGAAATTTGAGTGTGCTCATAACTCATAAGAGAATGGAAGGATTCAGCTGGAAAAATTCCAGTTAGCAGAATCAATTGGTTGTCTGATTAAACAAAATGTTGAATAATTAATGCGAATCAGGTATGAAATGCAAGTCAGAAGGGACAAAATGAGGACAACATATTGATTTATACTTCCTCCGTTCCATAATAAGTGAAACATAGGGATTGGCACAAGATTTAATAAACATCACTCTCAAAAGCCAAAAAGTCATAAAATACCCTTTTCATTGTCAAAAGGAGGAGAGAGAAAAGCAAATCACATAAGTTTGTGATGAGTACTCTTGTCATTTTGTCACTTTCTTTTTTCCATTTAAGGTATGTTTCACTTATTTTAAAACGTTCTAAAATAGTAAGTGTTTCACTTATTATGGAACGGAGGAAGTATAGATTTTAAGAAGTCAGATAGGATTTTTTTTTTGTCAAGAACTAGTCTAATAAAATAAATTGTTTGCAAAGCAATGAAAGAATCATAAAAGTTAGTTATGCCATAACGTTCAAAGAACAAACAAAAAATTATCTTTGTTTAATAGCTCTTCGTCCATATCCAGACACAAGTTAATCATCAAAGATCACTGTTTTGATTTTACACTGACTCCACACCGTTATACACTTATACTTGAGATGTGTAAATAGACAACCGTCTGACATAAGTTGAGTGTTTCTCAGGTTGTACTGCAAACTTGGATTTGCAATTAGATAGTGCTACAATAGCTCTTTGAGTGCACAAATAGTTCTATCTGCAAATATACTTCTAAAAGCATTATTAAAAAATAGTCTCTTTTATTCAGATTTAGTTATCAGCTTGACCAAAATCCTTGGAATGAAAGTAAGTGTTTGTTTGGTTAAACGTGTATATATTCTCAAAATGCTGCAATGCGGTTAAGGTTTATTTTCTAGAAAATGCCAAAATTTGTTTGGTTGGATATAGGATTTTTTCCTACTTATGTGAAGTTCCACTTACTTGAACGGAAAGGGGCTTATTATCAACTAAACAACTACATGTGATGTATATAGAGGAACTTTAGTGCATTCATATTTAAATAAACGACCACTAAATAGTGAATCCCCACTAAACGAGTAAATATATCATGAAAAAAAGAACTGTATCATACATTTTCAATTTAATTTAGCATTTGCGAAAATTTAGCACGATTTACATGGAGAGAGTATTTTCGTGGTGATCTACTGCTTTCCACTGCCTTGAAAGTTGAAACAATGAAAGACTGAATATACAAGCGGATTTTACGTTTAAGGCATAATTTAGTCTCCTAAAACTTATACCTTCTCTAGTTTATAGAAAGTACATCAGATACCTAGAATTTATATACCTAGAAGGCTACATAATTCATATACCTAGAAGGCTACAGTTAGAAGCCTAAAACAAAGCAAACGAGGTCTAGTACATACACAAGCACACACACATGCCCACAAAAATTCATGTGCATATTTAGCATTAATGGCGGCGTTCAGGTACCTGCAACATCAATCGAAGATGCTCTCTCGAATACTTACGAGTGGGATATAATGAATCTTTGGCCAATCCTTACCATTTGGACCTTGGCATCTCTCTGCTAATCCCGGACACTCAATGATTCGAAGTTGAGTTACGGAAGTAAGCTTGCGGAAGCCTTCTGGTAATGATGTCAATTTGGGACAACCAAACAATTCTATATACTCAAGAGACTGGAAACAACTGATCCATTCTGGTAGTTCTTTCAAATCCTTGATAAACCGTATTTCTAAAGAACAAAGGTTCTCCAGATGTTGAAGCCCTCTAGGAAAAGCCACTAGTTTAGGGATCTCTCGTAATTACAAATAACGAAGACTTATGAGGGCTTTCCATGGCAAGCCATCTTCATTCTCAGGGTGTTCACTTGGTGATAGATCAAGCTCTTCACAATTCAACAAGTCCAACTTCTCTAATGCAGTTAGATATTCTATGCCTTTAGAGAAATATTTTAAGTTATGACAATTATTGAATGCCAAAGATCGGAGACTCGCTAGACTTCTGAAGACTTCTCCTAGTCTGGAAGTGCTTACCAGATTATGGGTTTTAAATATATACCGCAAGTGCACGGTGTCTGTTGTTAGCAGAAACTGGCAAATACGAGTCGATCCACAGGGAGAGGAGTTCTATAGATTTGTGCTTAAGTATTTAACTACTTCAAGAGAGAAATCTGATTGAATAATTAACAACTAAGCTAGAACACAAAAAGATGAAAGTTTATCAAATAATTAAAAACCTAGGACAATCGATCGGTCCACCATGCTTATACCAATTTAATCACTACAATATAGTTCAACAATACTTGGATTGATGCTCGAATAATTAGAGTATTTCGTTAATCCTACGGTCGGGCCTTAACAACTCTTAGATCAACATATGTCAGTACGGTCGCTCAACATAATCATATCTACCTATGTAATAAGCCTCTAATGAGTATGATCTTTCGATTCTAACTCCTATTAGCTAAACATAACCCATGATATTGCGCAATTACATGAATTAAACAAGCATAACAAATCAATAGGAAATTACTCTAATTCAATCCGAATATCGAAGAACTTTAAACCACAATCAAATAGGTATAAACATGGCTTCCCTCTCTAAGCCCTAGAAATAGACTACTCACTCATGATAATAATAAACTCAATAAACATAATGCAAGTATAAGAATTCATTAAAATAAGCAAAGTAAAGAAGAATACCGAATTATTGAAAAACAATGAAAACCAAATTAATGATCTTTATAATCTTCAAAGTAAAGTGTTCATACCAAAGTAGAGAGAGACTAAGTGTTTTTAAACCTAAAAACCCAGAAAATAAGATGGTCTAATCGAAAATACTAAAAGCCTATTTATAGTTTTTCCAAAACCGGCTAAAAAAGGCAAAAATTAACCTTCCCGAAAAACCGCCCGGTCGGGCAGCGGTGTTCTGAAATTACGACAAAAGGGGAAATTTCGCCCGGTCAACCGGGCAAGGCCGCCCGGTCGGGCGCGCAAGTACTTTTGGAGCCACTTTCTCCCGGTTGACCGGGCAAACATGCTTTGGACTCTGAAGAAGTTTTCGTCTCGCCCGGTCGGGCGAAACCGCCCGGTCGACCGGGCGGGAAAACTGCGATTTTGCGTCAACTTGCGAAGGCTGTATCTCTCGAACCAGGAGTCCATTTTTGGGCGTGTGACCTACCGTTGGAAAGCCCTTCAAGTCTAGTTTCCAACCCAACTGGAATTTCTTGATTATCAATTTTGTATCAAAAGTTATGATCAAAATAGTGAACATGTGTCAGTTTTGGCACTTCTTTCACTAACTCTTTGATTCATTCTAACTCGAAATTGTCCCAAACGGATGCATTGTGATCCTTGTGCAAGCTATCTTCATCCTCAATGATTAATAGGCTTGATCTTAGATAATCATAATCAATTTTCATCAAAATAACCTGAAAATCATCGAAACACGCAAATAGGGAGTAGTAGAGCACACCTTACGTAAATCATGCCATTATGCACCTAAATGCTCAAAGGAGTTCTAAGTGCAATCAAAATGCATCTAAAAACTATATATAAATGTGACATATCACCAGATTGCCATCTTGCACCTCTAGTAAGGAAAGTTGACGCATACATTCTTTTGGCAGGGATATAAGGTCTTCAATGTTATCAATGCTCAACTGTTTCAGCTTCGAACTACACTGGGAAAAATAAGTTGTCATCTTAAACACTGTTAGGGTCTTGTTGATGTCCACCAGCGTCAATTTCTCCACATTAGGACTAAGAGGCAGGACCATCAGGTTGGGGCACCTTTCTATCCATAATTTTGATAGATTAGAAAAATGACATTGATAATAAATGATGTTGCACTGATTGATATGATACTTCTTTTGTGTCATTATCAACAATTGCGCCTACTTTCCACCATCCCTTTAGATTACTCAGACACATCAACCTAAGTTCTTCAAGAGATGGGAAGAACACTGCTTCCATTGGTGGTGGTAGTGATGATGACGAGGAAAGGTCACATATATCACTCTCCATGTATTCCAGACTAGACAAATATTCAAGAGTAAGACGCTTCAAGAAAGGTAGTCGCCCAAAACATGGGATTTCCAGGCATCTTTCACACCTATAAAGTCCAATCTCAATAAGATTTATAAGACTACCAGACATATTATCTGTCATTATCCAACTTAGGAGATTCTGACCTCTAAACCCACCAATCCTTAGCTTCCATCACTGCTATATCATAGTCAATAACATCTTCATCCAGCCCCGTCAGATCTATATGCAATTCTATCAACCCGTGCTTACTGCTCAAGTTTGCCTTTTCTCCATCTAAGACCAGATCTTTTGAGTCTCCATGAATTTCAATGTGCAAGGCTCCTTTCAGGTTATTAAGTTTCTTCAGATCACTTAATTTTGCAGAGAGCTTAGATCTGGATTTTGGAGAACGTCTATCTCCAACTATAAATTGAGGTAGCTTATGAAGGGAAGTCAATTCTCCTAATCCTGAAGGCATGTGAGTTAAGTTGTGACATTCATCAACATCAAGGCTCCTAAGGTTGGCGAGTTTTTTAATATTTGTAGGTAATGTTTTGAGCTTCAAACACAAATACAGTTTCAGTGTTTGTAGGTTATAAAGTTCTGCGACTGAAGCAGGTAGATCTTTAATAGACGTCACAGAGAGATTAAGGTACCTTAAGTGAATCAATTGACATATTGAACTGGGCAAGCGTTGGAGGCCAAGATGATGTAGATCCAACACTCTTAAGCATCTGAAATTTGATAATATCTCTAGACAAGTTTATTTGCCTAAGGTCGAGCCATCTTCCCTTTGCCCTGGCTAAAGAAATGTTCGCAGAAGCTTCAAATCTAGCATGCAACTGGGTATTTTCCACGAGGAAGTCAAACGATAATTGAAGAACAAGTGATGGATTCTATTGTTGAAGTTACTGTCTCCAAACTTTGTTACCTTGAACTTAACTCCAGCCACTTCTTGAGCAAGATCATGCATCAAGTCATGCATTTTACAGCTCGTAATGGCCCCCATTCATTTCCGATTATATCCCGAAAGAAGCATCTTTGCAACAAAGATAAGGAAATACTCTTGACAAGGTCTTCCGGGCTTTGGCTTTCATTTATGGGAATAATAAAACCCTCAGCCATCCAAAGATCGATCAATATTTCCTTCTTATATCTGGAGTCCTTGGGAAATAGTGCGCAATAAGTGAAACAATTCTTCAACGGAGACCATAGGTGGTGGTAGCTAAGCTTGAGAATGCTCATAATATTATTTTGGTTCTCAAAAATATTAGCAAGACTTGTATCCTTGAATGACAACCACTTACTTTCATCCTTACCGTAAAGAAGACTGCCTAAAGTTCTTACAGCCAAAGGAACATTTGCACATTTCATAATAATTTCCTTACCGACCTTCACAAGATGTGGCTCCTTTTGAGCTTGTCCATGCATAAATGCCATCGTTACAAATAAATCCCATGACTTCTCTTCAGATAGGCCTTGTAATTGATAAGGTGGAAGAGTGCTCATAATGTTTGCCACCTCCCTTGATCGAGTAGTTACCAGAATCATACTTCCTTTTCTACCAATATTCAATAGAGCCCTGAGCTTGATCCGTTCCTCATGATCTTCGTTCCAAACATCATCGAGAACAAGGAAGTATTTCTTATCACCAACTTCCTGCCGCAACCGACCCTATAATTGCTCCATTTCTAATTTCGGAGTTTCAGTGTTTGTTGCTGACATGAGCATCTTTTCTATAATTCCCTTGATATCAAAGATGTCAGATACACATACCCATAATCTCAACTCAAAGTGTGTGTCAACTTGATCATCATTATATATGAGTTGTGCTAAAGTGGTTTTCCCCTGGTCTCCAATCCCCACAATTGGGATAACAGGGAGCAACTCGTGCTCAGGAACATTATCAGAAGAAGAGGAGCCAAACATCAAGTCTAACAGAGCTTTCTTATCACCATCTCTACCAATAATTTCTTCTGCATTCACAAAGGAATAAGTCTCATCTCTCTTTCTAGTTATCACTCTTTCTTCTTCATAAGAGCGGCGTATAAAGGCAAACTCAATACTGTGTTTGACAATGCCATCAAGCTCTTGCCTAATGGATTTAATCTTTTGTGAAACTTTAAAGGCAAATGTGATCTGATTCCACCAGGAAAAGAATGTTCTTACATCTTTAGTCAACTTGTTTCCCCCCATGAGCTGCCTTCTTGATGCAACTGTAGCGATTTCATCAAACAAATCATCAGCAGTATAGACAGCAGTTGTAAGCCTTTCAAGCCAACCGCGAACAGCATGACTATCAGCTTGCTTCTCCTCATCATCCAAGAGCACATCTTTGATTGTGCTGATGGTGTTCTTGAGCTTCTCAAGCCGAGCCTTGAAGCCCCAAGCTGAGGCAATTTCATCAAGCGCAATTGATCCCAAATTCTTAAGTACTTCTTCTGCAACTCCAAAAAGAACTGCTTCTGCCATCTTTCTTTCTTTAATCTCTCTGTCTCTCTTCTGATAGACTTTATCAGATTTTTGGTGATTCAAGAGGATGGTGACGCGCTCGTTGTAAACACGTCAAAAATACCTAAACTACCCAATATAGGGCAAGTAAAGGGTCGAATCCACAAGGACTAAGGAAAGCACCAATAAGTATCGATTTATGATAAGCTAAGCAAACTCTATGTTTTTGAAGATTTCTAGATGAAAGGACAATAAGAAAAATGGCTTTGGGAAGGGGTATCCACCAATCAACTCATTCACAAACCAAGCAATCACAATGGGAATCAACAATGGGGATCAATTGAGGGGAATTATTCATCCATTGGTACTCTAACCACTCTCTCGAGCTAGCTAGATGGGCCTAGTCTCTTACCGAAGACCTATTCTCATGGCTAAGGCATTCAACCAAGCATATCCATAAACATGATGAACTTAAACAAGCAAACAAAATCCCCTAGGCTAGGTAGTCCCTATTCTCATGGTCCTTCAAGCCTAATAATCGATTTGAGGCAACCCCTTAACTTCATCTCTCGATCCTTCACTAAGGGTACCTAAATAATGCTCCTATGATGGTCAATCACACAAACATTCATGAAAATGCCAAATCAATTAACCAAAATTATCCCAAGTCAAAGCCCAATGTTGGATTTAGAGGTTCATGAACTCATTAATGGCTTCAAACCCTTCCCAAAGAAATAGCTACTCACAAATCATGAAAAATTATAAACTAAAAGACATTAACAACTATTAACATAAACTAAAACAATAATCTAGGATGAACAAGTAAATAGAGTGAAAATGACATGGAAATATGAAAATAAAGCAATAAAATATGAGAGAGAGTAAGAAATTCTCATTAAAGTTGCAAGGAGCTTCAAAATCTTCAAGTTTCCTTCTTAGATTCTTCAAATTCCAAGTTTTCAACAAGTTTCTCTCACTTCTCTCTCTAGAAGATGAGATTTTCTCTCTCCTAGGGTTGTAAGAATTTCAAATCTCACTTTATTAAAATATATTGTAAATTAGTTTAAGTTAAAATAAGAGGAGTCCCTCTTAAATAGTCATAAGAAATAAAACAGAAAATTACAAAACAACCCCCGCATTAAAGCAAACAGAGTCGCAAAAAGGTTTCCGGAAAAATGACCCGACCAGGGCGGGTAAGATGACCCGAGCCCTCGGGTGGCCTGACCCGAGACCTCGGGTCACCTGACCCGGGCGGGTCAGACCAACAGGAGCGAAAATGAGTTTATCGCAGATTGACCCGGGCGGGTCAGTTGACCCGAGCGCTCGGGTCAGTTTTCAGTTTCGTCAGTTCATTTTCAAACGGCCATATCTCACTCGTTTTGCATCGGAATTGAGCTTGTGACCACTTGTTAGAAAGCTATTGAGCCAAACTTTCATCTCCAACTTGAATCGCTCAAAAATGTTTTGTGTGCTGAAAGTTATATCCATTTGAAGTTGACCCTTGTGCGCAAATCCTTCCAAAACTTCTTATATTTGTCCCCATGAACTCGGTTATGCTTCCTTGAAGCTTCCTTGGCCTTCGTCTTCGATCTTAATATCCGGGGTTGTGCAAGTATCCTCCAAGCATGCTCCTAAGTCCTGAAATGATACAAAGCGCCCAAAGAAAGTGCATACGAGGAGAAAAATTGCACAAATTAAGGAGATAGTTAACAAACTAGCCTAAACTAACTCAAAAACAACTATAATACCAACTAAAAGAGATCAAAAAGTAAAGCAATAAACAAGGCATCAAACTCCCCCAAGCTTGATCTTTGCTTGTCCCCAAGCAAAATTAAATAAAACACAAGGGTAAGAGAATGAAGATTATTAGAAAACAAGATCAAGAAGAAAGAAGAAAGGAAAAAAAAAAAAGGATAAAGAAAGAATTTACACTAACTCATTGTCGTAGGAATCACGATTGCATTTAGCATATGCAACAAGCTCTTTAAACCCCTAAATCGCTCTAGAGGGCGAGTGGGATCTCGCGAGGGTTTCCAAAGAGTTTTCAAACCCACAACTCTAGTTTTTCATCAACCATTTATTCAATCAAATTCAAAATTAATGCCCAAGTCAACTATTAATAAAATGGTTCACAAGCAAAGATAGAGAGCAACTTTCAAAACAACTAATTTCCAAGTGTACTCATAGGTTATGGGTAGAGAAAGAAACTAATCAAGATTGCAATAGGACACCTAATTAGACTTTTTACTCGCTCATTAGAGGAATACCTAGCTATCCAAAAGACTTAGGGCTCTTCAAGTGTTATAGAAGCTTAAATCACTAGTCCACCTTCCCTAGACACACAAATAGGCCTTAGACTCCACTCTACTTGAAACTTAAGAAAAGTAGAACTAAGTGTGGGAGGCATCCACAAATCGACCTCTTTTATTGAATTTCTTCTATACTTTTTGTGCTTTTCCTTTTTCTTCACTTTTTTTTTATTTTTCATGCCTTTTTTGACTGTTTTTGGCTTTTTCTTTTTCCCTTATTGTGGGAATTTTTCCTATACAAAGGTGAAGTAACTACTCACTAAAGAGAGACATAAGAACTTGTGGCTTTTTGTGCCACTTATTGCATACAAAGAGAAATATAAAAACTAAGTTTCTTATTGAGCTTTGTTTGGGGACATGATGAGTATACCTAGGGACACAAGGGACCGCAAATTTGAAGTTAAAATTATCCAAGCATGAGCAAATTAGTCAAGATTCAAGACTAGGCATCCAATTGAGCATTCATTAGTTCCATTTTGGTAGATTCTAATGCAATCAAGATTAACCACCTCCTAAAACACCTTAACCTATGCTCACACTCTTCCAAAAGAAGCCTCTAAACATATACTCAAAGTTAAAGCAAGGAATCCACATCATATCATTACTTAGCATCTTCCTTGGACAAGAAAACCAAATTTTTATTTAAAACTAACACTACTTCTTTTTTTTTTCTTTCTTTTTTTTTTTATTCATTTTTTTTTCATTTTTGACTTTGTTAGAACTAAAGAGAAGGAAATCAAAACTTGAAAGAGAAAGAAATGAAATGAAAAAAAAGATAATTTTTTTAGATTTTTTTTTTTTTGAAAAAGGGAAAAAAAAAACTATATACACCTCCCCTAAGCTAGCAAATAGCGACTCCCCCAAGCTAGAATTGAGCATTGTCCTCAATGCTTGAACAAGACGATCAAGAGGAGGGAGGGAGGGAAGAAACATCCAAACCAACAAGCATATGTTCCACAATCATAAAGCATTAGAGAAAGAGAAAAGGAAGGAAGCTACCGGATAGTAGGTGCGTGTAAATACCCGCAAATGTCCCAATTTCTTCACATATAATCAACTTCCTCAAAACCATGATTTGCTTTCCACGTACTATTGAGAATGAGTGTTATTCCAATTATGTACCTAAATCAAAATAAAAATAGAGAAGAGAAATGAGTAAAATCAAAAGAAAGAAAATGAAAGCAATAAATCACGGGTTACTTCCCAAGAAAGACTTATTTAAGGTCTTAAAAGCTTGACCTTTCTAATAAATAGCAATTCAAAGATCGCAAGAGTTTGCCAAATGCACTATCACACATTTCCATTGTTATTAAGTATGCAATGACATAATGCAAAGTGTGCATAAAGTACAATGCAACTCCATGAAAATGAGGAGAAGGATGCCTAAAAGAAGGAACAAAAGGAAAAACAAAGAAATAAGAATAAGAATTAAAATAAGAAGAAAAATGAAATGACAAACTTTTCTCAACAAACTCTTTTTTCGTGGCAATCTCACTCTCTTCCTCAACAATAAACAAATTGGGCACTTGAAGGTCAAAAGAGGCAAGAAACTCATCAAAAGGGAATAAGGTCAATCCTTCTTATAAATGGAATATGAGGGGAAGGGATAGAAATAAGGCTTTCACTAACCACTTCACTCCCATCACAAGAGTTAAGAGGGGAGACTTCTTCCACCAATGAGTTATCATCAACAATATTTTCATTATCCATCAAAACTTCAAAATCATTACCAACCACCAAATGAGGTATCTTACTTTCTAATTGACTAAGATCTTCACTCAAGCTAAAATTGGTAGGAGAGGATGAGTGCTCCAAGATGGAAAGAGATGGAGTAAGGCTAAACCCACTAGAGTTAGGGACATCATACTCAAAAAGAGAATGCAAAGATTCACAAACATCCTCACTTTCAACAATATCCTCAATAATGGGCATTTTCTCCTCAAAAGCATACCCTTCATCATCACTACTCCAAAAATCATCATCAAGATCTCGGCTACTCTTTCCCAATTGATTTTCATTTTCAACATCCTTCGAATCAACATAATCAAACTTGAGAATGTCATTTTTGCAACCCCGATTTTCCCTAAGCAAATTCAAACCACTTTTCAATTGTAAAAAGAGATCCTCAATGGGTTTGGAGTCAACTTTAGGGAGAGGCTCATAATTGGCACTAGAATTTGCCCCATTAAGATATCGCTCAAGAGTAAGCTCCAATTCAGATTTCGATGATTCGGAATGCAAGGAACCTTGAAAATCAATTTTGGGGGAGGGATCACAATCAAGCATATGAGAATCATTTTTGGGGACATGTGACACATCATTGAAATTCATGCACAAATTTGATGAAAATCGAGAAGTATCATGAATATCATCAACATTGGAGTCTACCTCATTACAACAAACATATGAGGGAATATGATCATGCATAATAGGCTCACTAGTGGGAACATTTGACTCATCAAAGAAATTCATGCCAACATTAGAGGAATCATGACAATTTGCATAAAAGTCGGAATCATAACTGTCCCTAGCTAACCACATAAAAAAATTCCAAGCTTCATCCGAAGATGTCGCTCGAAACTCACCGTTAAACATATTTTCAACAACTCCTCTAATATGCTCATTTAGTCCCCAATAAGTAATCTCTCAAGCTTCCCCAATATCATAGTCATGGAACTTTATAAACTCCCTAAGCCTATCATAGTATGCCCAAAAGGATTCATTGTCATATTGAGGAAAAGAAGTACTTGCCATTTTTTTGAGAATTTTTCTTTAAAAAAAGAAAAGAAAAAAAAATATTCACAAATAGCCTAGACTTACCCAATCAACACAAATCAATGCAAGCCGAAGTCCACGGCAACGGCGCCAAAATTTGACGCGCTCGTTGTAAACACGTCAAAAATACCTAAACTACCTAATATAGGGCAAGTAAAGGGTCGAATCCACAAGGACTAAGGAAAGCACCAATAAGTATCGATTTATGATAAGCTAAGCAAACTCTATGTTTTTGAAGATTTATAGATGAAAGGACAATAAGAAAAATGGCTTTGGGAAGGGGTATCCACCAATCAACTCATTCACAAACCAAGCAATCACAATGGGAATCAACAATGGGGATCAATTGAGGGGAATTGTTCATCCATTGGTACTCTAACCACTCTCTCGAGCTAGCTAGATTGGCCTAGTCTCTTACCTAAGACCTATTCTCATGGCTAAGGCATTCAACCAAGCATATCCATAAACATGATGAACTTAAACAAGCAAACAAAATCCCCTAGGCTAGGTAGTCCCTATTCTCATGGTCCTTCAAGCCTAATAATCGATTTGAGGCAACCCCTTAACTTCATCTCTCGATCCTTCACTAAGGGTACCTAAATAATGCTCCTATGATGGCCAATCACACAAACATTCATGAAAATGCCAAATCAATTAACCAAAATTATCCCAAGTCAAAGCCCAATGTTGGATTTAGAGGTTCATGAACTCATTAATGGCTTCAAACCCTTCCCAAAGAAATAGCTACTCACAAATCATGAAAAATTATAAACTAAAAGACATTAACAACTATTAACATAAACTAAAACAATAATCTAGGATGAACAAGTAAATAGAGTGAAAATGACATGGAAATATGAAAATAAAGCAATAAAATATGAGAGAGAGTAAGAAATTCTCATTAAAGTTGCAAGGAGCTTCAAAATCTTCAAGTTTCCTTCTTAGATTCTTCAAATTCCAAGTTTTCAACAAGTTTCTCTCACTTCTCTCTCTAGAAGATGAGATTTTCTCTCTCCTAGGGTTCTAAGAATTTCAAATCTCACTTTATTATAATATATTGTAAATTAGTCTAAGTTAAAACAAGAGGAGTCCCTCTTAAATAGTCATAAGAAATAAAACAGAAAATTACAAAACAACCCCCGCATTAAAGCAAACAAAGTCGCAAAAAGGTTTCCGGAAAAATGACCCGACCCCTCGGGTGGCCTGACCCGAGCCCTCGGGTCACCTGACCCGGGCGGGTCAGACCAACAGGAGCGAAAATGAGTTTATCGCAGATTGACCCGGGCGGGTCAGACCAACAGGAGCGAAAATGAGTTTATCGCAGATTGACCCGGGCGGGTCAGTTGACCCGAGCGCTCGGGTCAGTTTTCAGTTTCGTCAGTTCATTTTCAAACGGCCATATCTCACTCGTTTTGCATCGGAATTGAGCTTGTGACCACTTGTTAGAAAGCTATTGAGCCAAACTTTCATCTCCAACTTGAATCACTCAAAAATGTTTTGTGTGCTGAAAGTTATAGCCATTTGAAGTTGACCCTTGTGCGCAAATCCTTCCAAAACTTCTTATATGTGTCCCCATGAACTCGGTTATGCTTCCTTGAAGCTTCCTTGGCCTTCGTCTTCGATCTTAATATCCGGGGTTGTGCAAGTATCCTCCAAGCATGCTCCTAAGTCCTGAAATGATACAAAGCGCCCAAAGAAAGTGCATACAAGGAGGAAAATTGCACAAATTAAGGAGATAGTTAACAAACTAGCCTAAACTAACTCAAAAACAACTATAATACCAACTAAAAGAGATCAAAAAGTAAAGCAATAAACAAGGCATCAGATGGACAAAAGGAGAGTTTTAAGGAAATGAAGATTAAATATGTATTACATCAATAATAAGTAGTAGGGGCAAGAATCAAGATGCAGATTGCAGCCATCAAATTTGACTAAAATTCATCCCTTAACCTGTGGTCCCCCTGTTAGATCTTCTTTCAATAATTATTTTAACGAAATAATCCAAAGTTATACTACCTTCTTTTCTTAATAATCTACTCACATTGTACTTTGACGCCATTACATAACTCACTTTGACTATCAATTGTGATATATACCTAAGGAAAAACATACCCATAGTGGGATCTTGTTAATTCATCTCAACATAAAGTTCCAAATATCAACCTTTTACAATTTTTACTTGTTCGTAATTAAAGATATTAATAGTCAAAATTTTATGTTAGCAAACGTGAAAGTCAAATTGTTTAGATTAAAAAGAAACGAACATTATAATATTTTATGTTCATAAACGAATTCATGCACAATCAAAATAAAATCTTTTTTCCTGATGTAATAGAGATACTCATTTTCCATCACTATATTTTCATTTGCTAAAACTTAATCGCGTATTTTTCCAATTAGAAAAGGAGTAGGTAATAGCATTGCACATATTAAACCCAATGAAAATTAACACAAGAAACAGTTCTTATTAGCATCTATTTTTTTTTGATAATTTAGCTTGTATTTTATTAATCTTCATGGAAGACAAGCACCTCAACTTAAACCACGGTATTCCTTCGAAAAGAAGGAAACTTTAATAGTGCAAAGCACACCCTAGAATGAGGAGGTCCTTAGTCATCCATTGCAAGTTCATACAATAAGTTCATGAAATACAAGCCATAGAAAGCTAGCAGTGCACGCAGGCACCAACAATCCTTCTCATACAATTTCTTGCGAGGCTGATATGAATCAAGAAACAAAACTTTCAACCACACAACATTCTAAAGCCACGCAATGAATTCATCTTGACGCCACAATCCTTGCTTTGCAAGTGCATCAGCCACAAAATTGGAGCTTCTTCCTTTGTGGGATATCGAGATGTTTAAGGCTTTTTTCCGGGCACTTCTTATGAGATTTAGATGATAATTCATGTTCCATGGTCCACCACTTTCGCTATTGCACCACAACACTGCGTTTGCCGAATCAGATTCAATAAGGAGACAAGCTTCTTTTGTAACGACACTATGAAGAGAGATTGAGATTGCCCTATGAATAGCAAGGATTTCGGCACAATTTATCTCAATGTAAGGAATGGGGGACGAGAATAGGCACATAAAATCCCCACGATGATTTCGCAACACCCCACCAATTGCCGCACATGAATCAGAAAAACCAACCGAAGCATCGACATTCCACTTGAGAATATTCATGCTTGGAGGAGACCATGGAATGTACGATGGTTTAGGGATTACTATACCTGATGCAATAGGACTGCCGCTCCAATCCAAGCACAGAGGATTTCTTTGAACATCTGAGGGGGAGTATGGAAAACTATCATTCCATCCACTAATCCACCATCCGATTCTTAAAAGCACCATGTCTTGAAGATCTTTGATGGTTGAGGATGAGTCACCAAAGATTCTGAGATTCCTTTCCTTCCATATCGTCCATACTATGATGAAGAAAGAGGTTGCCCATACTTTCTGAAAAAACTGACTCTTTTTCTTCATAAATTTCCATTGAGCGAAGGTCTCATTAAGGCTATTTGGGAATACCCATTTATAATCCCATAAGTTCAACCACCACACCCATATTTGCCAAGATTTAACACAATGAAGGAGGAGATGATCACTTGATTCTGGGCTTGCAAGGTAGAGGGGGACATACGTCTTGATCAATTGGTATGATACCAATTGATGCTAGCTTGTGACACGTGTTTATTTTGCCAAGGAGGGCGATCCACACAAAGACCTCAATGCGATGCGGTACGAGGTCTTTCCACACACCCTTAATTGCATCACTATGATGAAGAGGCTTGAGTTTATCCAACTCATGAGTAAAGGATTTGGTGGAGAATTGGCCCAGCTTTGTCATGGGCCCAAATTAGCCTGTCATTTGTATCCTGATCCATGCAAACCTTATGAAGCAACACGTCTAAGCTTGATTTTTAAGCAGCATCTTGAGTCCTCAATTCTCTTTTCCAAGAGAAACTCCAAATCCAATTGAACCCCTCCCAAAAGCCATATGAGGCTACATGAGCATCTTGATTGATAGCTATTGAGAATAGCCTTGGATACATTACTTTCAAAGGGGAGTTACATAGCCAAGAATCATGCCAAAAAAGTGCATTCGAACCATTACCGATTATCTTTCGAACTCCTTTCATCCCCAGTGACTTTGCTTCATCATGGCGGAAAATGGCAGCACAGATCATTCGCCACGGCCCACCTGATTTTGGAGCCTTGAGATCTAAGATGGTAAGAGATGAGGGATATTTGTATTTGGCTCTAACAACATTGCACCAAAGAGATAAGGGTTCATTAAAGTATCTCCATAGCCACTTGAAAAGCAACGCAAGGTTTTTGTGCAAGATGTTTCCGATGCTTAGACCTCCCATTGATTTAGGAAGTTGGACCAAATCCCATGAGACCATAGGAATACCTTTTTTTTCCAATTCACCACACCATAAGAAGGCTCGAGTGATTTTGTTTATTTTCTCAATCACACCTTTCGGAATGGGAAAGATCGACATGAAGTAGAGAGGGAGATTCGATAATGATGATTTGATGAGAGTCAATCTCCCCCCTATTGACAACATTTTTCCTTTCCATGATGCAAGCTTCTTTGATAATTTTTCAATGATGGGATCCCAAGCTTGGATCCTAGAGGGGTTTCCACCAATGGGCAAGCCCAAGTATGTGAATGGAATAGAGCCAATTTTGCAATGAAGAGAGCTTGCCGCTTGCTGGAGCCATGAAGGGGGCACATTAACTCCAATTAGTGAACTTTTGTGAAAGTTTACCTGAAGTCCTGAAGAGAGATGAAAAATAATGAGTGCCTTTTGAATGTTTTTGAGAGCTTCAATATTTGCATTACAAAACATAAGAGTATCATCAGCAAATTGCAAATGGGTTATTTCTAATCCATTTTTGCAACTTTCAACTCCCTTCCATAAGTTCATACTTGTTGCCTTTTTGATAATTTGATTAAGAGCTTCAACTATCAGAACAAATAGAAAAGGGGATAGTGGGTCCCCTTGCCTTAATCTTAGATTTTAAATAGAAAAGGGGATAGTGGGTCCCCTTGCCTTAACATCTTATTAGCATCTATTATCAATTATATTCACAATTCTAACATTGTTCAAGAGTTTAACAAATGGAAAAATTGATCTTAATTTTAGATTTTAAAAAGAAAAGAATCTCGAGAAATTGGTCGGTAGTAAAGAGTGTAGCAAACTCATGGAATCTGTTCAAATACAATAAGAGCTGATAAATTAAGAGTATGACGAACCAACTTATCTTAAAGTAAGAGATAGAGATATATAATGGACATTTTACAACTAAAGAAAATTAAAGACAAAAAATTAGTTGTATGTGGTACCTTTAACAGCTTGTTTGGTAGAAATGATTTGGAAGGAAAAGAAAGGATGTGGAAGGAAAGTTGTTAGTTTCCAATGTTTGGTTTAGAAAATAAATTTAAATGAAACGAAATGGAAGGAATTGAAAGGAAAGACTTCTTAATAAATTTTCACTTTCCTTTCCTCCCAAAAGTGGGAGAACTTGGGAGGAAAGCGAAAATTTAAACCAAACATAGGATTTAGGAAGTTAAGATTTTTTACTTTCTCTTCCTTTCCTTTCTCTTCTCTTCCTTTCTTTTACTAAAAATGAATCAAACAAGCTGTAAGTCTTTTTGGATTTTGAACGGGATTCCAATGATGAACTGGGTTTTCTCCATATCCGGTGCAACAGAGAGAGAAATTGATTATAAAAATATGTATCAGACTATCAGCAGTGAAGAATTTGCTTTGTTACTCCGTTTTTTTTTGTCCCTTTTGGCCCCATATTAAAAATGATTATAGTGCCTTGTAAAAAAATTGATTATAGGATATCATAATTTTACTTTCGCATTCACCTCTTATTTTTTTGTCTTTTATAAGTTCTACCCTGCCAAAATTAGAAAAGTGATTAAAACGCAATCGGGCAAACAAAAAGAGATGAAGAGAGTGTAATTGTATAAATTATATGCCTAAGTCTCATTTTCCTCTTTTGTATGTTTTACTTTATTTTACTTTTAAAATTTTTGTTGGGTAGAGTTTATGCAAGATAAAAGTGATGAATTATGGAACTAAGAGTTAACGTGAGAGTAAAATTGAGGATCGCAATAATTATTTTTCTATGGAACCCTCTAAAACATTAAACAAATTAATCATTGTCAGTTTCCAGTTTTTGGTTTTTATGATTTTAGAACTATATGATATGAGTTGTATAATAAGGTTAAAATTAATCATATTGATAGTAAACATGCTAATTTTGAAAACTGACAACAGAAAACTGGAAACTACTTTTTCTGGTTTCCATATTTTTGTTTTTGGTTTTCAAAAAAACTTAAAACTGGAAACAAAAAACAATAACGAACGGGCCCTTAATAATCAGTTTTAGTTTTAAGATTTTAAAACCATAAACACACTTAGCTAAAAATTTTGAAAAAATAGTTTGGAGTGTCGGTTTTGGATGGCTTAAAAAGGAAGGTTATGCACGTGATAAGCAGGCAACTTGAAGCTCCCAGTCTCTATATTGGGCTACTTGAGGTGTGTGCTTATATTGGTCCAACAAAGAGCAAGTTAACCTAGGTAAGCAAGCTTCACATTGGACAGTACACCAACTCACAAGTTCCCACGTTTTTTTCTGGCCTGTTCTTTTTCTGATATGGGTAGCAACCATTTATGGTCTATTTCCAGCGCGTGACCTAAGTTTGGAAAGATCTTCAAATGTAGGTAATGATTCTATGGGTTTGCAGCCATTTTGAAGCTTCCAGTCAAACGAAAAAGCAAGATACATTAAGAAGCTCCTGATTGTGGACAATTTTTGGGACTGTTTTTGTTTAGCCTTGGTTTTCTTAATTCTTAGAGTATATTCAATGGTTAGACCAATTTTAGGGGTCACCAATTATTTTATTACTTCCTCTTTCTTCCACCTCATTTATGACCAACTTACTCATAAACCCTTATTTTTTTACTCCCAATGGTTAGACTGATTTATAGGATCATTAAACTCTCTCTCATACTATTTACCATACCCCAAAAAGTCAAAACCAAAAACTAGCCCAATCTACTCTTGCCACATATCCACCATTATATAGCTTTGGCTGACAAATTTTTGGGATGGACGGTCCATCCCAATGCCCAAATCATCCTCTTCTCTCTCCTCTTTATACTCTCTCTCCTATTTTTTATTATTACTTTTTCCCTCTCTCTCCTCATAAACCCCCAAGAGATTCAACTTGCTGTATGCTTTCTTACGGCTAGTTTTGATTTCTTTCTGACACGTACTTAGTGCTGGACATGAGCCTATAAATAGGAGTGTAATGGCATGAATGAAATCAGATGTTGAGTTTATGCTAAAAAAACCGAGTGTTTTCACCCTTACTTAAAACCGAAAATTTTAAGCCTTTGAAAGAACTACTTGGGAGTTAAAAGCTATGAGTGTGTTCACCCTTGATTAACATAGTTTAAGAGCTAATATTTCGCTAGTGAATCACCCTTAGTTTAGGTGTTAAGAGCTAATCTTTCCAACTAAACTAAAACCTATCCAAAAACTAGGATTAAGAGCTAATCTTTCTTCTTGTACTATTAGCTCAAAGTAAAGTGAGTAAATTAAAAAAGAAACAGAAGGAGTATGTACTGTTAGCTCACATATGTGCCTCCTCAAAAGAGAGTATAAGATACACATGCGATATATTTTTTTCTTATAAATTTTAAGTAATTATTGGAGGACAAAAATATATAGACTCATTTAGCTTGGGCATGGTGAACTCGACTCATAATACTTGCACTTGAACTCGAACTAAGTGTTGTAATAGTCTTTCTTAACTTGGAAAAAGGGTTCAAGCTTCAAACAATGTCCAATTTTCATCCCAAAAGAAAACAGAAGACATGTCAACCAGATTGGTAAGTCGTTCAATATGAGCTTCTTTCGGTTTGTTGCAACTTTTTCATAATTAAGCTTTTGTTGTAAATATCAATACTCGATTCCCTATTGATGTTCCTAGTTTGACTTAAACACTTGTCAATGCACATCTTTGACTATTAGTATGTGTAACTATGTATTAGTAAAAAATCATAAAAGTTCGATATTATTAATATACTCAATGAGCTGAATCAAATAACAACCCCGTGACTATGTTTTTATTATATATTGGGAAAACTTTAGAAGATTATATATAATTTTAAATAGTGCTTTGATTTCAAGTAGAAACATCAATAAGGAATGGATGGAGTACCATTGATTTCCTGGAAAATTCTATTATATTAAAAAAAACATTTAGCTAAAATAATTTTGCACCTATTACAGAGGTTTTTAAATCAACTATTAAGCTCAACTATGCTCGACTCATTAAAATTTTGAACTGAACTCGGAAAAGTTTACGAGCCAACTAGGATCGTTAACACTGCTAGGCCCTAGGCCCAACGCATATACTTCTACAACTCTATAAAATGGCCGTGGGTGTCGTATCTAATCCGGACCAAATAACTCCCTCATAACTATACACCTATACTTGAAGAATATGAAGAAGTCTTACCCATTCTGAAAATCAACTTTCATCAAGAATCAAGGTATATTGAAGCTTGAGCCGATAATCTGGATGATTTTCCCATTTTCTCTCTCCTCCAAGCAGTGAGAAAACTTAATTGATTGAAATTAGAGGAGCTTAGCTTATTTTAAAAGCTGATAGTGTTATTTCTAGGGATTCTAGAGGGAAAAAACTGATGAATTCTGGAGATCTAGATGAGAATATTGGTCAAGAGTGTGAAATTAGTGATGGGATTTTGATGAAATTGGTGGAAAATGAAAATTTGGAGTATAATTCCGTTGATGATGGTTCATTTACAACTCAATTATCTGCAGGTTAGCCTTGAAAGTAACTACTATGGTATTTGTTTTTAGTATGCGATTGATCAATTGTGCAATGATGCAGTAATCTATTTTTTTTTTTTGAATTTTGAAGACTTTGCAAGAGAAATTAATGTTTCTAGTTTATGATTTGACCTTAAATTATTTTATATATGGACCCAATTTGATCAAAAAGAGAGAAAATGATCAAAATCTTGAAGATTTAATAAAATGAGGAAATTTTACTATATAGTCGATTTAGGCTTTGTTTGGTAGGACGGAAAACATTTTCAATGTGAAATAATTTTTTATGATAAACATTTTCTAAGAGAAAAGCCATAATGTGGATTCGTTTTCCTTTGTTTGGTTCCTTACTTGAAAAGTTAGAGAATGAAATGGAAGGGGGATGATGGATGGGAGGAAGGAAAGAGAAAAGTAAGGATTGGGGGGAAGTTGTTTTCCACTCTTGAGAAAATTATTTTTTTATCATGTGCAAAACCATTTTCCAACCTTCGCAAATCAAACAAAGGAAAATGAGAAACACTTTTCCAAGAAAATGTTTTCCGCGATTCCAAGCACTCTCTTAGTATTTGAGAATTCTAACATACTGTTGTTGGACTTTGTCTTAATTTGATGATCTTTTTCAAAGTAGGAAGCAGTAAGAAGATGAGTCTGATGGAAGTGGCAACACTTTTTGAAAACTATGCTAAAACTGGTGCATCAGTTCTTGATCTTCAAGGAAAGCTAATGCCTGAAGTAGAATGGCTTCCTTTGTCCCTTGTGAAACTGTCAAATTTGACTGAAATGAACATATCAAAGAATGAAATTATGGCCCTTCCTTCCAACATCGGCGAGCTTAAAACTTTGAGAAAGTTTATCATCCACTCGAATCAACTAATAAACCTTCCAGGATCGATTGGAGAAATTACGAGTCTTACTGAATTCGATCTTCATGGCAATAGGCTGAAGTCCCTGCCGCCTTCCTTTGAGAAGTTGGTAAGCCTAGTTGAACTCGATTTAAGCTCTAATTATTTTAACCAGTTGCCTGAATCAATCTGCAATCTGAGCTCGTTAGAGAAGTTGAATCTCGAAACTAATGAACTCGAAGAGCTCCCTTGTGCTATTGGTTCGTGTACATCTTTGGTCGTGTTGCAAGTAGATTTCAATCGGTTAAAATTTCTTCCTGAGACGATTGGGGACCTTGAGAATTTGGAGCTTCTGACACTGCGTTATAATAGAGTGACAAGTTTGCCCGAATCAATTAGCAATCTTCAAAGTCTGGAGGAGCTCAATTTAAGCTTTAATGAGCTAAAGTCAATCCCAGAGTGTTTATGTTCTACGAAGAGCTTGACAAAACTCAACATTGGGAACAACTTTGTTGATCTCACTTCCTTGCCAAGCTCGATTGGCAACCTTGTGATACTTGAGGAGTTGGATATCAGCTACGATCAAATTAGAGTTTTGCCAGATTCTTTCAGGTTCTTATCGAAGCTGAAAGTATTTCTTGCTGATGAAACACCACTTGAAATCCCCCCAAGTGACATTACTAAGCTGGGAGCTCAGGTATTTTGCTGTAGAAGTTTGGTAGTGGTAATGAATTATATTGTTCTGTGCTCTAGTAGCTCGTTTGGTACTGGTAACGAATTTATAGTTGTGAAAGAAACCCCGTGCCAATGCTTATGTTAATACTTGTGCATCCCCAATTACGTTTTTGTTCTTCATAAATTTTCATTTATCGTTTTAGAGGTGGTATTGAGCAGTGTTGGAAATCGATGAATAATACATGTTTGTGGATGAAGATGCATTATCATAGGCATTGACATGTGTATCTAGTTTAATTAACTTTACCTCCATTTATTACCGGCTACAGAACACACCGTAACAATCTAACTTATGCTTCCTTTCTCTTTATTAGGCTGTCGTTGAATACATGGCTGAACTTGTCGATAAGAGAGACAGGTTTCCAAACCAAATAATGAAGAAAAGAAGGGGATTATGGTCCTGCATTTTATCTTGTTTTTGCCTTGATGAATTACTCCCTATGGGAAGGAACTAAGGATAAAGGATGCATAAAAGCTTGTACACTCTGCTTTCTGTGTGTATCTTGTTGACTTATCTTTGCTGTATATATGCATATTTGACATCCCTACTTGAAATCTATTGCTGTAAATGTAAATTTATAATTGTCACTCATAAAAGAGTACACATGATGATAGAAATTCAGATGTCTTCTTTTCATCTTAATCATTTGAATTTCAAACTTTTGTCTCTATTGATCTCTGATTTTTCTTAATTAATACTCCATTTGTTTTTAAATTTGATGCTCCATTTTGACTTTATAATTTCCAGAATGTCAATTTTTTAAACAAAACTTAGGGATGTTAATCAATTGCTCTTCTAGTAGCAGCTTACTTTAAATCTACAAATATAACTGGAATAGATTGAAATAGCCTTTTTGTGACTGTCTATATCATTGACTTGCTGAATGTTACAAAAAAAAAATTCTTTTAATGTTCCATTAGAAGATAAAGATGCTGGTTAATGTCATAGTATGTCATTATATAATATAATATTTGACAATGAAAGGCAGCATCAGTCCAGGGTGTTGCACTGTACATTAATGAAGATTCTTCAAATGGTAATGTAATAAAAGTATAAAGTATTTTCTTAATATCTTTCCAAAATGAAAAAATAATAATAAAAAGCCTGATTCTACCATTGCTAGGGAAAATGGCAAATCCTTGTTAAATGGCAAATCCTGAAGATTTCATCTAGAGAGAGTCCACTTCAATCTGAAGGAGCTATCAATGTATCAAATTCTCCATTTTCGTGTAATATTCCCTCCAAAACTTGAACCAGAAGAGGCCACTGAAAATCAGAAAAAAGTTCAGATTTAAGTGAAATAATGACTAATGAGTGTAATCCGGTGATCAAGTATGTGATAAAGCCAGAGTCTTGAAAATTGCTTGCCAGATAGCTTAGAAAAAGGCAGAGAAGTCAAATAAACATGAATCAAGAAGAATATAAAAGTAAAAGCAAGTTAAATTTAAAAAGGCACGACTAGATACTAGATAGTATGACAAATACACGTGTTTTTTCTAAAGTCCCATAAGAAGATAAGGATGATGGTTAATGTCACAGTGTATATTGTGAGATACCATCAGTATATGATAAAAAATTTGACAATAAAAGGCAGTATTAGTCCAGGGTGTTGGACTCACTGTACATTAATGATGATTCATCAAATGGTAATGTAATAGAAGAATAAAATATTTTCTGAATTCTTCTATAGATAAGAAGAAAAAAAGATCCTAACTGTACCATGGGTCCATGGATAGGCAAATGGCAAATCCTTCATTGGCAAATTCACTTACTTTGGAAGTTGGAACCATCATTGGTAGAGTAAGACGAAAGGAGTTCGCATCGTTTACAAGAAAAGCTCATCTAAAGAGTACGCTTTAATCTCAAGTAGCTAGGGTAGAAAAAGGCAGAGAAGTCAAATGAATACTCCCTCTGCTTTTTTTTATTTGCTACATTTGATTTCTTGGGAATGAAGCCATTACTTTGACCGATTATTTTGACCGATTATTTTGATTATTTTATAAGTAAAAATATAGTCATGTGTGATCTTGTTAGATTCGTCTCGACGTGTAGATTCATAATATCAAATTTTTATAATTTTTACTTAAGCGAAATAAGAGATATTAAGAGTTAAATAATGCTTTGAAAACCGTGCAAGTCAAATGTAGCAAATAAAAAAAAGCAGAGGGAGTATAAGTCAAGGGGAGTTCAAGTTTTTTTTAAAGATTAGATGAAATCCTTGCAAGGAAGGGGGAAATTGGGGATCCCTCCTTGCAAGGGGTGAGACTCGATCCCTGAATCTCTGGGATCGGAGGTGATGCCAACACCACTAGGCTATCACCTGCTGCTCAAGGGGAGTTCAAGATGCACTAAGGTAGAAATCAAGTGCCAAATATAAAAGTTTTATATAGGTAAAACTAGATGGTATAAGTAGGGTATGTAAACGATGACTGATCACGTGCTTTTTCTAGTTGATGAAAATTCAAGATACAAGAAGTACCTCTCAATAATAAGATTTGAAAATATGTCTTAAGGCCTGTTCTCCCCAGCTTATTTTCAGTTCAGTTCAATTCAGTTCAGTTCAATTCAGTTTAGTTCAGTTCAATTCAGTTCAGTTCAGTTCAGTTCAATTCAATTCAGTAGTGTTCTAAGCTACGGCTCTTTTCTCTCCAGCACAAAAGACAAGCATCTCAAAAGCAGCGGCCTCAATTTAAAGTTTACAACACTTGGCTTCATCCAATGTATCATAACTGTAGTCTTTACTTTTCATTTACTATAAATAAGTCTCCTCCTGCCATTGTTGAAGGCAGAGCGAATATTAGCAACCACTACTGTAATCACGAAAATACTCTCCCTCACTAAAATCTCCTTCTTTAGTTTTATTTTGTGAAGTTATCTCCAGATTCAAAACTTTGTAAGTTTTAATATCAATACAATTCAAGTTATTTAATTTTGGTTCTCTTTATTTTAAATTTTCTACTTTTAAATTTTATACTCTCCTGGGCTGTTAATTTGGTATCAGAGAGAAGAAAAAGGATGGGAGAGGCGTGAGTGTGGAGGTTATGGTGATGGTGGTGAGGGAGGTCAAAAGGGAGGAGGAAGCAGGGGAGGGGCTTTTTCTAGTTGATGAAAATTCAAGATACAAGAAGTACCTCTCAATAATAAGATTTGAAAATATGTCTTAAGGCCTGTTCTCCCCAGCTTATTTTCAGTTCAGTTCAATTCAGTTTAGTTCAGTTCAATTCAGTTCAGTTCAGTTCAATTCAATTCAGTAGTGTTCTAAGCTACGGCTCTTTTCTCTCCAGCACAAAAGACAAGCATCTCAAAAGCAGCGGTCTCAATTTAAAGTTTACAACACTTGGCTTCATCCAATGTATCATAACTGTAGTCTTTACTTTTCATTTACTATAAATAAGTCTCCTCCTGCCATTGTTGAAGGCAGAGCGAATATTAGCAACCACTACTGTAATCACGAAAATACTCTCCCTCACTAAAATCTCCTTCTTTAGTTTTATTTTGTGAAGTTATCTCCAGATTCAAAACTTTGTAAGTTTTAATATCAATACAATTCAAGTTATTTAATTTTGGTTCTCTTTATTTTAAATTTTCTACTTTTAAATTTTATACTCTCATGGGCTGTTAATTTGGTATCAGAGAGAAGAAAAAGGATGGGAGAGGCGTGAGTGTGGAGGTTATGGTGATGGTGGTGAGGGAGGTCAAAAGGGAGGAGGAAGCAGGGGAGGGGCTTTATTTTTATTATTTATTATTTTAAAAATATTTTCTGGCCTAAAAATATAATTTTAATTAGAAAATAAACAATTAAGGAAAATAGAACAGGTAGTCAGTCATTTGACTTGTTAGAAACAAAAGGGTGTGAAAGTTTTACTTATCCAGGGATAATCCAAGAGATGACTTATTTTTAGCGGACGGATCAAAGGTTGGCTTATTTTTGACAATTTTTCCTATACCCTATTGTTTGATTTTGTGTTTGAGAATCTTAACATAGTTTTGGGCTTTATTTTGATTTTCATCAAATTTGGCTGGGGTACTAAGAAGATGAGTTTGATGGAAGTGGCAACTGTTTTTGAAAATTATGCTAAAACTGGTGCTTCAATTCTTGATCTTCGAGGAAAGCTATTGGCTAAAGTAGAATGGCTTCCTTTGTCCCTTGTGAAACTGTCAAATTTGACTGAAAAGAACATATCAAAGAACGAAATTATGGCCCTTCCTTCCAACATCGGCGAGCTCAAAACTTTGAGAAAGTATATCATCCACTGGAATCAACTAAAAAACCTTCCAGGATGACGAGTCTTACTGAATTCGACCTTCATGGCAATAGGCTGAAATCCCTCGCGGCTTCCTTTGACAAGTTGGTAAGCCTAGTTGAACTCGATGTGAGCTCTAGTTATTTTAATCAGTTGCCTGACTCAATCTACAATATGAGCTCGCTAGAGAAGTTGAATTTTGAAACTAATGAACTAGAAGAGCTCCCTTGTGTTATTGGTTCGTGTAAAACTTTGGTCGTGTTGCAAGTAGATTCTAATCGGCTAAAATTTCTTCCTGAGACGATTGGGCCGGGGACCTTGAGAATTTGGAGCTTTTGACACTGCGTTATAATAGATTGACGAATTTGCCAGAATCAATGAGCAATTTTCAAAGTCTGGAGGAGCTCAATTTAAGCTTTAATGAGCTAAAGTCATTCCTAGAGTGTTTGTGTTCCATGAAGAGCTTGAAAAAACTTAACATTGGGAACAACTTTGTTGATCTCACTTCCTTGCCAAGCTCAATTGGCAACCTTGTGATATTTGAGGAGTTGGATATCTGCTACGATCAAATTAGAGTTTTGCCAGATTCTTTCAAGCTCTTATTAAAGCTGAAATTATTTCTTGCTGATGAAACACCACTTGAAATCCCCCCAAGTGACAGTACTAAGCTGGAAGCTAAAGTATTTTGCTGTAGAAGTTTAATATATTAAATCCTGTTTGGACCCATGACTTGGTCAAATAATATTTTATAAAAGCCCATTAAATAGTCAAAAAGACATGCTCACAGGGAGCTCATCAGCCTTTGTAAGATGAAAAGAATCTTACAATAAAAGGGAGATAACTTTTCTCAAACCTGGGATATTCCATTAGGTTTTCCTGTCTGGGAAATCACCAACACTATAAAAGAAGCCAATCTCATCAATGAATTGGTATTCAATTATCTCATACAAAAACCAGAGCATATCTCACTACATTTATTCACCTTCTCTCTCTACCTCAATCTCAACTGACTTCAGCGTCGGAGGGGCGTTCCCGGAAAAACCCCAAGGCCAGGTAAACTGTCTTTTGCAGGATCTCCGGTGACACGACTCTCGGGATTGAACTCCTTCTCGGGATGTTGGGACTCTCAGCAACACTTATTCCTTTGATTAGTTTAGAGACATAAACAGTTTGACGCCGTCTGTGGGGATACTACATCTCAAAGTTACGTATGGAGAGCAACATGGCACCCCGAAGAAAAACAACCCGAGCTCCACACGTGAATTAACCCACACCGATACAATCCTCCCAGCACAATGTGATTGTAGAGTCGCTTGCTCTGGACGATGAAGGATCCACCCCTCGGAACGAGGAACAGCTTATCCCTCGGGATCAATATCCTCCAAACCCTCCCCTGATCGTAACTATGACGGATATTGATAGAATCGCCCAATAGTTGAACGCAAATATGCAGCGAACTCTGCGAGAACTCATAGTCGGCATTCCACAACTCAACCAGCGAACACCTCAACCCAACAATGGGGGCACTCGGGATGGGGTTAGAGGCGAGCGGCAAACTCGGGAAGACCCTAGGTCTCGCATCCCTAACCGGGATGGGCAACACGTAGGAGGAGAAGGACCCTGACAATGTACCTCTTATCAGGCCGGAGACTCGGACGCCCGACGTGTCATTGAAGAAAACCGACGACGATGAAAAGAGCAGGAGGCTCGAAACATAATCAACAACAAGCGCAAGGCTAATCAACAGAAGACTTGCCTCGACAAGATTATGGTTCCTCAAATCGAGCAGTTCTCGGAGAGCACGGACCCCGGTGATCACATGGCAGCCTATAAAACCCAGATGAGTGCAAACGGGTTGTGAGGCAGCCTAGTGCACATATTTCCCGACAACACTCAAAGGGTTGACTATCAGTTGGTTCTCGGGATTGTCTCCCGGCATCGTCACTAATTTCTCAATACTCGAGGCATTGTTCCATCAACACTTCATTGCCGGGTGCAGACATAAAAAGACAAGCATCCACCTAATGTCTATTAAGCAATAAGAGCACGAGAGCTTATCCAGCTATATCAAGAGGTTTAATGATGAATCCTTGAAAATCTCTCATCTCCAAGATGGAGTAGCCTTCACCTGATGTCCGGACTGTGGCCGGGAAAACTCAAATGGTCATTGGCAGAGAACGAGGTCACGACGTTCACGGAGGTCATGACTCGGGCTCAGAAGTTCATTGAGGCCTCAGACATTAGTCGAAAAAGAGGAAAGAAAAGATCTTTTACCGGAAATCTAACGAAAACAACATAAACAACCAACAACCTCTCCTGAGGATCACAGATTATGGAAATGATCCCCGGTTCAACAAGAACCGAAGAGAGATTTACTTAGATCTCAAGCACAACACTACTACATTTTGAAGCAATTGCAACGGTCTATTGCAACGACATATGGTAATGCAACGCTTCTTTGCAATGGATACGGCTAATGCAATGTTTTTTTGCAACGGAGAGTGCTAATGCAACGACTATTGCAATGGTTATAGTTAACCGTTGCATTAGAGTTTCAAATGCAACATCATTTAAACTTATTGCAACCGTCAATCCAATAACCGTTGCTGTAGTGTTTTATATCATTGCATAAACATATTAACTAAAGCCTACATATTAGCCATATTGGTTTCCCTCCCGTTTCCCCGAAAATTTCTAAAATCCCCAACTTTTTTTAGTCCCCATGTTAGACATAACCACTAGCCCACAACATACAGTCAAAGAGGAAGTTAGATCTGGTAGATTTCTAAAATCACAATTACGTCGACGTGCTCGTCGGCTCTTCGATCTGCTTCTCATCAACCCTCGCCGGAATTCACTGCTCGTCGGCTTCAGTTAACCCTTGTCGGAACAACTGCGAAGAGGAAACCAGTGTTAATTCTTCGTCTTCTTCCTCTCATCATCCTTCACACTCCACTAATTGGCGATAAAGAGAACCAAACCAACTAATAATTCGTCTTTCTGTTAATAACGGTTAGTAATTATGCTCTTATCTTCTACAATTTCTTACTCTAATTTGTAATTGTGCTAATCTTTTATGGGTACAATAATTAAGATGAAGTTTTTGTTTCATACTTCTATTATGGTTTTATTGCGGTAATCATGTACTTCTCTTTGTTAATAAACTTAGTGTATATATGGGTCATGGGTGTTTGAATTACTTAGTTTGTATTGATTATTCCAAAATTTGGGCCTTCTCTTTTATCAGTTTTACAGTTTTCATAATATAATTTTGAGTTAGGTTAAGCTGATTTATATGACTCTAGATTGAAGTTATGGAAAGAAGATTAACACATTAGTAGTGTGACTTAGCTGACCTGTTTAGCTAGTTCTTTGACTTAGCTAATTGGCTAAGAGAATTGAATGGGAGTATTGAACAATAGCCTCATTACATTGCAACTTCTGATATATTAGAAATTTATAATTTAAGTAAGGTGTGTAGAGAATTATATGGATAGTATGGCATAGAGCTTAGTGATCATTTGATTACTATTTTTTTGCATCAATCCTATTGCACTAATGGAAGATGTATTACAATATTTGTCATATAGCTTTTTAGTAAATAAATTTGTAGGATGATCTTGTTGATTTGATATTCTTACTTGATGTGATGTTTGATATGATTGATTAATGTGTTCTAGTATTTCCTTGTGTCGCTTGTCTTCTACAATGAAGTGGATTTTTTGTTTGAAGTGCTATTGTAGCTTACGCAGAAGCAACAATATTGTATTAGTTTCTTAGTTGAAAATTCTTTATAGTTACGCTACTATACGACCATAAAGTGATACAACATACACGTTTTTCATTCTCCTATTTCGTTGATGCCATATGTGTTGATACTTTTTTTTTGTTTTGTTTTTTCTTCCACTATGAGTTCTACCGATGACAAATGTTTGAATTGGTGGGTTTGCAAACTTTAGTGTCAAGGCTTTGGTGTTCTTCACTCTTGTTTATCACATATTCAACATCATTTTTCAAAAAAAAAAGAAATTAGTATCATGTGGACTTCAGATAAGACGAGACAAAAAACCGGTAAAACACTAGGGATGTTAAAAAACTGATAACCAGAGATCCAACACATACTACCTATAGAAGCAATAAAAAGCAGCAGAGTTTAAGGCTGCACTTCTTACATGCTCAAACTCTAAGGCCCAACAATTAGGACCCTGTTCCGGAAGTAGGTACCTACGTCACTTCTTAAACGCTGGAATCAGTTGAAGTTGTGAGATTCCTTCTCGCATCATTTACCATTGATCTTGCTAATGTCCTGCATGGTCATACCATTCTCCCCCCGCCCCCCTCCCCCTCCCTGGGTATTCCTTGACATGTTTTCTAATAGAGCATTTTGTCATACCAAAGGTGTATGGATGGCTCATGGATGCATAGTGGCTGATGGATTAATTAATCATCCGATGTTATCTACATTGTTATAGGGTCTAGGATTTCCTTCTATGTGCTAACCTTTGTCAGTAACCCAGCAATATGGTTTACATAATTGTTTAAGGTCATGGATGCAACAAAATTCTCTTATGGTTATCAATATTGGATAAATATATCTTTTGGGTTTTGTGGCTTATTTTTGTGATTGACGTAGGTACCTACTTCCGGAGCATGTGCGACCCTTTACTCTCAGGATAACTTATTCTGCACATACTGATCTAAGTGTCAAATTTCAGAGCCACCGCAACAGGTAATTTATCTGGCAGTTATTGTTATATAAGCTCCTGACAAATATTAGGCTTTTTACTTTATCGCTTTTATGGCATACGTGGATTGGGATATTCGGCGTCTCAAGAGGGTATTATAAGAAAATACATAGAGAATAGAGGTGGTAGACGATTAGTAGATGGGATGAGGTAGTGATTTTGTAAGTGAAGGAGGGGGGGTGGTTACCCTCATTTTGGGGGCTATATATTTACTCGCCTTTTCCCTTACGTAATGTATTACCCCCGAAATGAGGGTAATAAGCCCTCCTTTTCTTTCTTCCTCCTGGCATTATCTACCTCATCTAGTCGAAGACAACCTTCAACTCTCTATGAATCAGGCCCATGGAGTGGTGAAGACGGTAAGCCTTGGGATGATGGAGTATACACTGGTGTCAAGAAAATTATTCTAACAAGAGGAGATGCTATTTGCTCAATACAAGTTCAGTATGACCAAAATGGCCACTCTGTCTGGTCTGCTCCACATGGAATTCCCTACGACACTTGCACCTACCATGTAATTTCTTCTGATACACATAATTCTAGGGGATGCAGGGGTGGGGTGGGGTGGAGGTGGGGGTGTTGCTGATGGGAACGCAGCAGGGGAAGGGGTGGGGGGTGGGGGTGTTCTTGGTGGGAACACACTGTGGGGGGTGTCTTCTGTGGTAGGAACGCACCATTAGGGGGTGCTTCTTGATGGGAACACAGTAGGAGCAAGGGGGGGGAGGGGTGGGGTGGGGGTGCTGCTGGTGGGAATGCAACAGGGGCGGGGGTGGGGGTGGGGGGGGATGCAGGGGCGGGAGTAGGGTGGGGGTGGTTGGGATGCGGGGGTGGAAAATGTTGATTCTTACAAAACTCCCCGCACGTAATTGACAATGTAAGTAAGACAATTTCTTAAAGTGACAATGTTGAAATAAGAAATTCTCAAACACAATGTCAGAGCTTTTAAGTGACAAACCTAAGCCAATTTACTGAAGTTTTAATAGGCTGCAACTTAGAAGGAACTCCCTACACAGAATGATGAAGTATTTTTATCATCTTTTTGTTATTATATTGTTGTTGTTGCTAGCTTGTTATACTGTTGTTGCTAGCTTGAGTCCATTGAGGAAAGCGTATTGTAGCTCCCTCAACTCGTTTCTATGTAGAGAGGTGAGGTGATTAATTAATTCTGAATTTTGTTGACATGTTGCCAACTTGATATTTACAAACAAACAAGTTGGTTCGTTTAGAGTAAGCGTACAGTGCATGAAAATCGGGAAAGAACTTTGATATGTTCGTATCTTTGTGAGATATGAGCCGCTGCGTAAGTTGGTTCGTTTAGAGTAAGCATATTCAGCTAACTATAATAGTCACAAAGAAACTCAAATAAGGAAGCTCAAACGATACTTGAGAGCTTACTTCTAATCTTGGTTCTGTCCCGTGATGATAGATTAGTCCCTTGTCTCTATGTATATTATTATAACCATATGTCATGCTTTATTAAACTTTTGTATAATTCTATAGGTACATCAAGGAGAGGAAAATGTATCACATGAAGAACAATTGCAGTCGCACGAATGACAATTTTTGGGTGGTTGATCTCACTTAAAAGTGGAGCATGGTTTTGGAATTAATTAGGCAACTAGCTAGTAATCTTATTTTTTGGGAATATATTTACGCTAGAAGTAGATATTTTTTGGTGCATGTATATTAGGTTAGAAGTAAATATATTAGGTGATCAAACTTCTCTTGGGATTTGATATATATACGATAGTACTATACTCCTTAAGTACTTGGTGTTGGAAATTGTCGAACGATTGGATGACCTTGAATATATTTATGGGTCTTTTTGGAAATCTAAATTTTTATCATTATGTTTATTTGGAATTTTTTTGAATTATTTCAGCTTTGCATCAACATCAAGTTAACAGGTTAATATATACATATTTATAGATCCGTCGTTGCAATAGCCACAATATGGAAAAAAAATTGCAACGGTTCATGGGATACCATAGAGGCGTTGCCTTAGACTTTGAAATGTGTTGCATCATATGTAATGCAACGGTTCATGGGATACCATAGAGGTGTTGCATTAGACTATAAAATGTGTTGCATCATATGTAATGCAACGGTTCATGGGATACCATAGAGGCGTTGCATTAGACAATAAACATGCGTTGCATTAGAACTATTGCAACGGTTATTTGGTGTTGCAACTGGTCGTTGCATTAGGTGTCCAAGACCGTTGCATTAGAGCTAATGCAAGGGCAGCAACAGCAACGGTTGCTTGACCGTTGCAATAGCTCTGTTGCAATGGTTATTGAGTCTATTGCAACGGTTTTTAGGGGTTTTTAGGGCTCAGAAGTTCATTGAGGCCTCAGACATTAGTCGAAAAAGAGGAAAGAAAAGATCTTTTACCGGGAATCTAACAAAAACAACATAAACAACCAACAACCTCTCCTGAGGATCACAGATTATGGAAATGATCCCCGGTTCAACAAGAACCGAAGAGAGATTTACTTAGATCTCAAGCACAAGTCAGTCTTACCTAATCCTCCTCCCATGAAGATGTTGAAGGATAGAAGGGATCAACGCTTATGGTGTGAGTACCACCGAGAATGCGGGCACACAACCAAGGACTGTCGGGAGTTGAAAAAAGCCTTAGATCACCCGGATCAAAGGAAATTGAACATATATCTTAAGCACTCTCTGGAGGAGAAGGGAAAAGAAAAGGAAGTCCGAAATGACAGCGACAACACTGAGGGATTCATTGGGGTTATTGCAGGAGGCTATGCCTCGGGAGGCCTCATCGGTCGAGCTCGCAAGACTCATCTCCAAGCCATTAAGCATTAAGTGTTAGAAATAGATCCCACCGTAATGAGTTGTCCAATCATGACATTTGGGGCACCTAACCGGCACATATATACCCCCCATGACGACTCACTCGTCATTGAGATGAAGTAAGCCAATTCGAGAGTCAAGAGAATTCTCGTCGACAGCGGCTCGTCAGCTGATATCATCACCATGCTTGCAAAAGCTTAAGTACATTGAGAAGGATGTAGCCCCGACTAGCCAGCCACTGATAGGCTTCGGGGGTGGGTCAGTATACCCTATTGGGTTTATCAAGCTGCCAGTAAGACTCGGTGAAAGAGGAAACGGTAAAAGCCTACTAATTGACTTCCTGGTGGTAAACACTCCGTTACCTTAGAACGCCATCATGGGTTGGCCCACAATAAACAAGATCAAGGCAACCATCTCAGTATACCAACTCATTATGCAATATGAGACAGACGATGACCAAGTTAGGAAAATTTATGGAGATCAGCAGACATCAAGAGAATGCTACACAAACAGTTTCAAGAAAACAACTATCTCGGAAGAAGAGCGTCCGAAAAAGAGGAAAAGAGAGAGTCATGCTGGCAATACCAACTGCCTCGGGATCTACCTCTCGGAGAATCCAAAATTATACGACCGACCTCAACCGGTTGAAAATGACGAAGAAGTGGTGATTGATGAGGAACTCGGGCACAAGCTGAGGATTGGTACCAAATAGCAATACCAGTCCCGAGTTGAGGGAGAAGCTAATCCAAACCTGATAAGAAGTTTTTAGTGTGTCGTTAAGGGACCAAAAATCGCTTTTCAAACAATATTTATAACTCCTAACAATCAATTACTAAGAACGTAGTAAAGGCAAGTCAAGGGTCGATCCACAGGGAAATTGGGATTAATCAAAGTCTATTAAGTCTAAATTACCTAATTGAAGGGTTTTTGGGGGTTTTTAATGAATTTTGTAACAACTAAAACTAACTATTATCAAAGAACTAGCAAATAATATGAGATGAAAATATGAATAAGGAAGACTGTAACACCCCAGAATTTCAAAGCGGAAAAGAAATAAATAATAATAGTATTAATAGGACGATGGCGGAAACATCGTCTTCTGGGAATGCCACTACTAATACAAAGGTATTTAAATAACTATGTGAAGAGACCAACTTAAATAAATAATATGAATAAATAACTAATTCAGAGTATTCCAAATGAAAAAAAAATCTAACTAGAATTCTAGGCCTAAAACAACTATCATTTCAATGCTCACAACTCAACCCGAACCCAAAACCAAAGAAGATTCCCATCAACATAACCTGCAAAATATATAACAACAATCCACAATCAGTGGGGAGTAACTAGCAGTTCTCCCAGAACAAAAGAAATCAAAGCATGATTCAGACATAGATTAATAAGAAAGGAAATAATAAAGTCAAGTCAACTACAATATGCATCCACTTCCATATAACTCACAAATAACGCAAATGAATAATAAATAGCAAGTGAGTTGGATAAAAATAAATAAATCATCTCAAGAGTACTTTTGTAAAAATAAAAGTATAGGTAAAACAAGTTATTGAGTCAGAAACCGAACGCCAGTGAATCGCAATTCACTATCTAAGGTTTGTCAGATCGCAATCTCCAGGTCAGTCTATGGGCTTACGTTCCCCACTGCCTGTGTCTAAGAATGGCCAAACTCCCGATGCAGGGTAGAACACGCATAACTCCCTGACCTCTCGGACGACAACAATTAACCCAGGTGTACCCCTAGTTCGCAAACCAGGTGGTTGGCATGTTCTTCACCGGGGACTACATCTATCCCACCGGATATTCTTATCTCAAAATAAAATCATGCATATCATCAAAGTATCATTCATCTAAAAATATTCATCAAAAAGGGATGCCACCCGGCCTTATACCCATAATTCATCAAAACAACTCTTCATAATTCCTGAAAAATAATAATTTACAAACTTTCAACAAATGTCTCCCACAATAAACACTTGAACATCTCTAAACATCAACAATGATATTAAACTAGTTTTTACAGCACCAACAATTCAATCAAAAATACATCACCAATTAACTCCAAGGCTTATTCAATGAAAGAGTAGTAACAATAAATCATTTTTCTCATAAATCAAACATAAATATAATGATACCCAATAATAGTTACTACAACCTACTGAACATCAGCAACCAAGAACATAATAGATTACAAATTATTTCTGACTAACAAGCTCTCAAATAATTTAAAAGAGTATCCTCAATTTCACAACAAAAACCCAATAATAATTATTAAACTAATAAGTTCGATCAGTAAAATCACGCAAATGGCTCTACTGGCATGGTAAAATTTTTATTTATAATTTTCGGACTCTAAAAGTATTTTTAAACGTTAATTTACAGATTACTCAATAAAGCCAAAATAATAATTAAAAATAAAAATAAACGCCCAAAAATTTACACAACATGCATAAACTCACGAAAATACATAATATACAAATAAATAAATTATTCGGCCTCCAGAAATAATGTTCATGATTTATATACTGACAGAAATGAAATTGCAAAAACAGATAAATTAATTAAATAAACTGGTAAAAAGTATGCAAAAATTATGCTAAGGCATGAAATACATACTACACATATAACATGATCCACGAAAAATAATTTCAGCAATTTAAACATTCGTTTAATAATTATTATGCAAATAAGCCAAAAACGCACAAAATACCAATTAAATCAAATAAATACTAAAAATCAGACGAAAATTATTTTTCTATATACAATATTCATACAGCATGCCTCAAGTATATTCACGTCAAATTTCACCAATAATTTCATTCAAAAAGTATTTTAAACAATTCCTAGCGTAATAATCTAATACCGAATAATACCCTAATCACTATTGTTCTAAGATAACTACTAGTTACCTGGATCGTCGGAAGCGAGCTGAATATTACTGGAAAATCCCGTTATAGGCGTGCACCCTTCTCCTTCTTCAATCCCCAAGCACCACGTACAAGAAAGAGGCAAGTAGAACAAGTCACGAACAATTGATGAAGAGTAGAAAATGAAAAATTTGAGAGAATGATGAAGATGATGATGGCCGAATTTCCTTGAGTATGGCAGCAATAGAGTTCTGATTTTTAATCAGAATTTGGAGTGTTTAAAGGATGAAGTAAATGGTTTCATTTAGGAGAAATGATGAGGGGGGTTATGGGGGTTACAAACTACCAAGGGATAAAAATCATTTACTTTTTAGGGATGACCCTTTGTAGTTTTGTTTCATTTCTTTTCTTTTATTTGATGACCCTTTGTAGTTTTGTATCCCCCATAACCCCCCTAATCATTTCTCCTAAACCCTTCATTTTTCCTTGCCATAAAATTCTGATTTTTATTAAAAGAAGTTCAGCATCATTCTCATTTAACCCTCACCGTTTTCAAGAAAAGAAAGAGAGAAAAGGAAGAGGAAAAGAATAGAAAGGTTCAACCCGGTTTTTCCTGTCACACCTTCATGAAAATAACCGTAACCGGAGATCTAACCGTTGGATCGTCTTACAACATCTTGTTCTTAACTTTGACCGAAGCGATTTAGATTCCGAGCTTTTGATCACTGGGAATCATGGTCGGAACAGAGCAGTGCGAAACAAGAGTTTTCAACGTTCAAGAAGAAAACGCCTAGTGACTTGTTGCTACAATTATCGTTCATGGAGGACTTGGATTGCACATATTTTTCGTATTTCTTTAGACTCAGCTCTCCTCCGACGTTCCAGATAACTAGTAGTTATCTTAGAACCATAGTGATTAGAGTATTATTCGGTATTAGATTATTACGCTAGGAATTGTTTAAAATACTTTTTGAATGAAATTATTGATGAAATTTGACGTGAATATACTTGAGGCATGCTGTATGAATATTGTATATATAAAAATAATTTTCGTCGGATTTTTAGTATTTATTTGATTTAATTGGTATTTTGTGCGTTTTTGGCTTATTTGCATAATAATTATTAACGAATGTTAAAATTGCTGAAATTATTTTTCATGGATCATGTTATATGTTTAGTATGTATTTCATGCCTTAGAATAATTGTTTCATACTGTTTACCAGTTTATTTAATTAATTTATCTGTTTTTGCAATTTCGTTTCTGTCAGTATATAAATCATGAAAATTATTTCTGGAGGCCGAATAATTCATTTATTTGTATATTATGTATTTGAGTGAGTTTATACATGTTGTGTAAATTTTTGGTAATTTTTGGGCGTTTATTTTTATTTTTAATTATTATATTGGCTTTATTGAGTACTCTGTAAATTAACGTTTGAAAATACTTCTAGAGTCCGAAAATTATAAATAAAAATTATACCATCTAAGTAGAGCTATTAGGGTCGTATGATAATTTTTGTGTGATTTTACTGCTCGAAATTATTAGTTTAATAATTATTATTGGGTTTTTGTTGTGAAATTGAGGATATTCTTTTAAATTATTTGAGAGCTTGTTAATCAGAAATAAGTTGTAATCTATTATGTTCTTGGTTGCTGATGTTCAGTAGGTTGCAGTAAGTATTATTGGGTATCCTTATATTTATGTTTGATTTATGAAAGAAAATGATTAATTGTTACTACTCTTTTATTGAATAAGCCTTGGAGTTGATTGGTGATGTATTTTTGATTGAATTGTTGGTGCTGTAAAAACTAGTTTAATATCATTGTTGATGTTTAGAGATGTTCAAGTGTTTATTGTGGGAGACATTTGTTGAAAGTTTGTAAGTTATTATTTTTCAGGAATTATGAAGAGTTGTTTTGATGAATTATGGGTATAAGGCCGGGTGACATCCCTTTTTGATGAATATTTTAAGATGAATGATACTTTGATGATATGCATGATTTTATTTTGAGATAAGAATATCCGGTGGGATAGATGTAGTCCCCGATGAAGAACATGTCAACCACCTGGTTTGCGAACTAGGGGTACACCTGGGTTAATTGTTGTCGTCCGAGAGGTCAGGGAGTTCTGTGTGTTCTACCCTGCATCGGGAGTTTGGCCATTCTTAGACACAGACAGTGGGGAACGTAAGCCCATAGACTGACTTGGAGATTGCGATCTGACAAACCTCAGGAAGTGAATTGCGATTCACTGGCGTTCGGTTTCTGACTCAATAACTTGTTGTACTTTTGTTTTATTATTATTTAAGTATTCTTGAGTTGATTTACTCACTATATCTTGTTTACTTGATGTTAACTATCACTTGTGAGCTTTATGGTTTTGGATGCATGTTATTGTTATCATGATTGTATGCTTTCCTTTCTTTTTAATCTATGTCTGAAGTCGATGCGACTGAAATACCCGGAACTATTCGTTTCAGGTATTCTTTGTGTTCTTGTCTTGTTTATGTGTTTTCGAATTTTCGAGGACGAAACTTTATTTAAGGAGGGGAGATTGTAACAACCCATAATTTTGCTCCTAGTTTTTTGCAAAAATTTTCTCTAAAAACTATTATTTTCTCTAAATTAATGATTTTTATTTTATTATTTTGGGAGCCGAATTATTATTTTTATTTTTATGGCATGCTAATGTGTTTATTATATTTATATTTATAATATAATTTATTAGAATTATTTTCATTATTAAGTATTTTCAAAGTTTTGGCACGATTTAGGAAGTTAACGATTTATCGCGTGGCGGACTTTTGTTGCATGGATCTTGATGACTTGGGCCGAATTTTTTTTTGGTGGACTTGGGCTTGACAGCCGGCCAAGGGGAAGGAGAAGGAAGAAGCTTCTCTTCTTTTATTTCTTTTTTTTATTTATTTGTGACCCTTTGTAGTTTTGTAACCCCCATAACCCCCCTAATCATTTCTCCTTAATGAAACTATTAACTTTAACCTTTAAACACTCCAAATTCTGATTAAAAATCAGAACTCCATTGCGGCCATACTTCAAGAAATTCGGCCATCATCATCTTCAACATTCTCTCAAAATTTTTCATTTTCTACTCCTTGTCAATTGTTCGTGACTTGTTCTACTTGCCTCTTTCTTGTACGTGGTGCTTGGGGATTGAAGAAGGAGAAGGGTGCACGCCTATAACGGGATATTCCAGTAATATTCAGCTCGCCTCCGACGATCCAGGTAACTAGTAGTTATCTTAGAACCATAGTGATTAGGGTATTATTCGGTATTAGATTATTACGCTAGGAATTATTTAAAATACATTTTAAATGAAATTATTGACGAAATTTGACATGAATATACTTGGTGCATGCTGTGTGAATATTGTATATAGAAAAATAATTTTCGTCTGATTTTTTGTATTTATCTGATTTAATTGGTGTTTTGTGCGTTTTTGGCTTATTTGCATGATAATTATTAAACGAGTGTTAAAATTGATGAAATTATTTTTTCTGGATCATGTTATATGTGTAATATGTATTCCATGCCTTAGAATAATTTTTTACTACTTTTTACCGGTTTATTTAATTGATATATCTGTTTTCGCATTATCGTTTCTGTCAGTATATAAATCATGAAAATTATTCCTGGAGGCAGAAAAATTAATTTCTTTGTATATTATGTATTTACCTGATTTTATGCATGTTATGTAAATTTTTGTTAATTTTTGGGAGTTTATTTTTATTTTTAATTATTATATTGGCTTTATTGAGTAATCTGTAAATTGACGTTTAAAAATACTTTTAGATGTCCGAAAATTATAAATAAAAATTATACCATGTTAGTAGAGCCATTAGGGTCGTATGATAATTTTTGTGTGATTTTATTGCTCGAAATTATTAGTTTATTAATTATTATTGGGTTTTTGTTGTGAAATTGTGGATACTCTTTTAAATTATTTAAGAGCTTGTTAATCAGAAATAATTTGTAATCTATTATATTCTTGGTTGCTGATGTTCAGTAGGTTGCAGTAAGTATTATTGGGTATCCTTATGTTTATGTTTGATTTATGAAAGAAAATGATTAATTATTACTACTCTTTAATTGAATAAGCCTTAGAGTGAATTAGTGATGTATTTTTGATTTAATTGTTGGTGCTGTAAAAACTAGTTTAATATCATTGTTGATGTTTAGAAATGTTCAAGTGTTTATTGTGGGAGACATTTGTTGAAAGTTTGTAAGTTATTATTTTTGAGGAATTATGAAGAGTTGTTTTGATGAATTATGGGTATAAGGCCGGGTGACATCCCTTTTTGATGAATATTTTAAGATGAATGATACTTTGATGATATGCATGATTTTATTTTGAGATAAGAATATCCGGTGGGATAGATGTAGACCCCGGTGAAGAACATGCCAACCACCTGGTTTGCGAACTAGGGGTACATCTGGGTTAATTGTTGTCGTCCGAGAGGTCAGGGAGTTCTGCGTGTTCTACCCTGCATCGGGAGTTTGGCCATTCTTAGACACAGGCAGTGGGGAACGTAAGCCCATAGACTGACCTGGAGATTGCGATCTGACAAACCTTCTGACTCAATAACTTGTTGTATTTTTGTTTCATTATTATTTGAGTATTCTAGAATTGATTCACTCACTATATCTTGTTTACTTGATGTTGATGATCACTTGCATTACCTATGAGCTTTATGGTTTTAGACGCATGTTACTGTTATAATGATTGTATGATTTCCTTTCTTATTAATCTATTTCTGAATCGTGCTTTGATTGCTATTGTTCTGGGAGAACTGCTAGTTACTCCCCACTGACTGTGGAATTATTTAATATATCCCTGCAGATGGAAATGATTGCTAGACTTGTGACTGCTTGGGCTAGCAGAGTGAGAGTTTGTAGTGAGAAGAAGCTCCAGGTAGTCTTTGTGGTAGATGAGTTCTATGCAGACCATAGAGAGTCCTACTTTTGGCTAGGTTTCAAGGACATTTAGTTTTTAGTTGAGTTTTAACGGGAGACTTGCATGTCTCGTAGTTTTGGATTGATGTTATGATATGATTTGGGATATTTCTTTTATTTAGCACTATAATGTTTTCTCGGATTTTTTTTTTTTTTTGAAGCTATGAAACTATGGATTGAGGTTATCTTTAATTATTGTTTTAGAGTAGCATAACCGTCCTGACGTTATTTCCGCTAACGTCTTTTGAATAAATCTTGATTAGATTTTGTTTAGTATCTTAGTAGTAGAAGGACGGGGTGTTACAGTTGGTATCAGAGCCAGGTTGCTTTATTTTATAATCTTTCTCTGTTTACCAGTTTATTTAATTAATTTATCTGTTTTTGCAATTTCGTTTCTGTCAGTATATAAATCATGAAAATTATTTCTGGAGGCCGAATAATTCATTTCTTTGTATATTATGTATTTGCGTGAGTTTATGCATGTTGTGTAAATTTTTGGTAATTTGTGGGCGTTTATTTTTTTTTTTAATTATTATTTTGGCTTTATTGAGTAATCTGTAAATTAACGTTAAAAAATACTTTTAGAGTCCGAAAATTATAAATAAAAATTTTACCATGCCAGTAGAGCCATTAGCGTCGTATGATAATTTTTGCGTGATTTTACTGATCGAACTTATTAGTTTAATAATTATTATTGGGTTTTTGTTGTGAAATTGAAGATACTCTTTTAAATTATTTGAGAGCTTGTTAGTCAGAAATAATTTATAATCTATTATGTTTTTTGTTGCTGATGTTCAGTAGGTTGCAGTAAGTATTATTGGGTATCATTATATTTATGTTTGATTTATGAGAAAAATGATTAATTGTTACTACTCGTTTATTGAATAAGCCTTGGAGTTAATTGGTGATGTATTTTTGATTGAATTGTTGGTGCTGTAAAAACTAGTTTAATATCATTGTTAATGTTTAGAGATGTTCAAGGTGTTTATTGTGGGAGGCATTTGTTGAAAGTTTGTAAGTTATTATTTTTGAGGAATTATGAAGAGTTGTTTTGATGAATTATGGGTTTAAGGCCGGGTGACATCCCTTATTGATGAATATTTTAAGATGAATGATACTTTGATGATATGCATGATTTTATTTTGAGATAAGAATATCCGGTGGGATAGATGTAGTCCCCGGTGAAGAACAAGCCAACCACCTGGTTTGCGAACTAGGGGTACACCTGTGTTAATTGTTGTCGTCCTAGAGGTCAGGGAGTTCTGCGTGTTCTACCCTGCATCGGGAGTTTGGCCATTCTTAGACACAGGCAGTGGGGAACGTAAGCCCAAAGACTGACCTGGAGATTGCGATCTGACAAACCTTAGGAAGTGAATTGCGATTCACTGGCGTTCGGTTTCTGACTTAATAACTTGTTGTATTTTTGTTTTATTATTATTTAGGTATTCTAGAATTGATTCACTCACTATAACTTGTTTACTTGATGTTGATGATCTTGCATTACCTATGAGCTTTATGGTTTTAGATGCATGTTATTGTTATAATGATTATATGATTTCCTTTCTTATTAATCTATGTCTGAATTGTACTTTGATTTCTTTTGTTCTGGGAGAACTGCTAGTTACTCCCCACTGATTGTGGATGTTTGTCGATATATTTTGCAGGTTATGTTGATGGGAATCTTCTTTGGTTTTGGGCTCGGGTTAAGATGTGAGCATTAAAATGTTAGATGTTTTAGGCCTAGACTTTTAGTTAGTTGAAGAGTTAGTTTTATCTTTTGGATATTACTCTAATGAATTTAAATTATTTATACTATTTACTTATGTTGGTTTATCACTTAGTTATTTAAACACATTTCTTGTAGTAGTGACATTCCCAGAAGACGATGTTTCCGCCATCGTCCTATTAATACTATTATTAAAAATCAGAACTCTATTGCTGCCATACTCAAGGAAATTCGGCCATCATCATCTTCTTCATTCTCTCAAATTTTTCATTTTCTACTCTTCATCAATTGTTCGTGACTTGTTCTACTTGCCTCTTTCTTGTACGTGGTGCTTGGGGATTGAAGAAGGAGAAGGGTACACGCCTATAACGGGATTTTCCAGTAATACTCAGCTCTCCTCCGACGTTCCAGGTAACTAGTAGTTATCTTAGAACCATAGTGATTAGAGTATTATTCGGTATTAGATTATTACGCTAGGAATTATTTAAAATACTTTTTGAATAAAGTTATTGATGAAATTTGACGTGAATATACTTGAGGCATGCTGTATGAATATTGTATATAGAAAAATAATTTTCGTCTGATTTTTAGTATTTATTTGATTTAATTGGTATTTTGTGCGTTTTGGGCTTATTTGCATAATAATTATTAACGAATATTAAAATTGCTGAAATTATTTTTTGTGGATCATGTTATATGTGTAGTATGTATTTCATGCCTTAGAGTAATTTTTGCATACTCTTTACCAGTTTAATTAATTAATTTATCTATTTTTGCAATTTCGTTTCTGTCAGTATATAAATCATGAAAATTATTTCTGTAGGCCGAATAATTCATTTATTTGTATATTATGTATTTTCGTGAGTTTATGCATGTTGTGTAAATTTTGGGTAATTTTTGGGTGTTTATTTTTATTTTTAATTATTATATTGGCTTTATTGAGTAATCTGTAAATTAACGTTTGAAAATACTTCTAGAGTCCGAAAATTATAAATAAAAATTATACCATGTCAGTAGAGCCATTAGGGTCGTATGATAATTTTTGCGTGATTTTACTGATCGAACTTATTAGTTTAATAATTATTATTGGGTTTTTCTTGTGAAATTGAGGATATTCTTTTAAATTATTTGAGAGCTTGTTAATCAGAAATAATTTGTAATATATTATGTTCTTGGTTGCTGATGTTCAGTAGGTTGCAGTAAGTATTATTGGGTATCATTATATTTATGTTTGATTTATGAGAAAATTGATTAATTATTACTACTCTTTTATTGAATAAGCCTTGGAGTTAATTGGTGATGTATTTTTGATTGAATTGTTGGTGCTGTAAAAACTAGTTTAATATCATTGTTGATGTTTAGAGATGTTCAAGGTGTTTATTGTGGGAGGCATTTGTTGAAAGTTTGTAAGTTATTATTTTTGAGGAATTATGAAGAGTTGTTTTGATGAATTATGGGTATAAGGCCGGGTGGCATCACTTTTTGATGAATATTTTAAGATGAATGATACTTTGATGATATGCATGATTTTATTTTGAGATAAGAATATCTGGTGGGATAGATGTAGTCCCCGGTGAAAAACATGCCAACCACCTGGTTTGCGAACTAGGGGTACACCTGGGTTAATTGTTGTCGTCCGAGAGGTCATGGAGTTCTGCGTGTTCTACCCTGCATCGGGAGTTTGGCCATTCTTAGACACAGGCAGTGGGGAACGTTAGCCCATAGACTGACCTGGAGATTGCGATCTGACAAACCTTAGGAAGTGAATTGCGATTCACTGGCGTTCGGTTTCTGACTCAATAACTTATTGTATTTTTGTTTTATTATTATTTAAGTATTCTAGAGTTGATTCACTCACTATATCTTGTTTACTTGATGTTGATGATCTTGCATTACCTATGAGCTTTATGGTTTTAGATGCATGTTATTGTTATAATGATTATATGATTTCCTTTCTTATTAATCTATGTCTGAATTGTACTTTGATTGCTTTTATTCTGGGAGAACTGCTAGTTACTCCCCACTGATTGTGGATGTTTGTCGATATATTTTGCAGGTTATGTTGATGGGAATCTTCTTTGGTTTTGGGCTCGGGTTAAGATGTGAGCATTAAAATGTTAGATGTTTTAGGCCTAGACTTTTAGTTAGTTGAAGAGTTAGTTTTATCTTTTGGATATTACTCTAATTAATTTAAATTATTTATACTATTTACTTATGTTGGTTTATCACTTAGTTATTTAAACACATTTTTTGTAGTAGTGACATTCCCAGAAGACGATATTTCCGCCATCGTCCTATTAATACTATTATTATTTCTTTCTTTTCCGCTTTGAAATTCTGGGGTGTTACAGTTGGTATCAGAGCAAAACGATCCTAAACTCTGAAAAGAATTGCTAATGATTCGTTAGAATTATTAGTTAGCCTTAGGAGATAAAATCTGTTTAGAAGTAAGTTTAGTAGTTTCACTATAATGAGAGTGTGATGGGTAGAGTAAGTAAAAGGGAAGCCTTATGGGAATGTGGTGTGCTCTCATGCTTATGGAGCATATGTTATATGTATAGTTACTTGTATTATTGGTGGAATTAGTCTACCAAGTTTGTTAATCTTATTTGCAGGGCCTCTTACATGTAATTTATTTTCTCTTTTATCAGAGTGCGCAGCGAAAGCGAAGTAATTTATAGCCTTCTTGGTTTAGTTGTGTGTTTAATTTATTTTGTGTTTTGCAATTTAAAAATAAGGTTTAATTTTATTTTAATATAGTCTTGTGTGTTGCATTGCATTTATTTTATTTGCTAGTTGCTTGATAGTATATGTTATTATGTACGACGGTATATATTTTCTGTTCTTTTTCAATTAAGTGTTGTTTTTATGTGAGTACTACGAATCTGTTTTATTATTTACAAAACTTTCTAGTTTGAATTTATATTCCAAATTATATTTTAGATCTTTGAACTTAATAAATTTCATACCTATATTAGAGTTATTTTCTAACTTTCAAATTTTGTTATTGTTAATATTTTGACATACTCTTTTGAAAAACGTTTAATTTCAATTGTTTTATAATGGTTTGGAAAAAGAAAGAGGTTATGAAATTGCCTTTCAAGATATTCTTCAAATTTCTCTTACCGTCTTTGACCATCTATATTTATAAATGTTTTCCTTTTAATATTTTTATTTTTCATGCTAATCCCTGTTTAGCCTTTAATTATGGTAATAAGTTTTGTAGTCTTTGAAAATATAAGTACATTAATGAGTTTTCTTGGTGTTAGATTGAAATGTAGATGCAAACTATTTTGTTTTAAAGGTTAGCATTCAACAACTTTTACTTTACTTACTTTTCTTATTAGCATTAATTTTTCAAACTCAAATGCGTGAAAGGATCTTGTTTACTATTTGTTGGTTCTTGTTTAATTAGTGCTTTCTCATTTCATAGAAAATTTTTGGTTGTTTTCATTACTTCTTATTTAATTCTCTGATTTTGACTGATATGTTTTATATTCTTTGAAAACGAAATTTATATACTCAGTCTAAATTTTAAACTTGTTTGAGTTGATATTAATTCATAATGGGTGATTCCTTTGACTTGTATGTCAATTTAATAAGTCTAAATTTTAAACTTATTTAAGTTGATATTGAGTCATAATGGGTGATTCCTTTGACTTGTATGTCAATTTGATAAGTTTACACATTTTATCTATTTGATTTAATTTCCTTTTTAGGTTGACATTAAGTTTATATTGGGTGATTCCGTTAAACTTTAATGTTGATTTGAAAAGAAGGTTTTCAAATATTGTTTTGTTGATACTAGGTTGCAATGGGTGGTTCCATGCACATTTGTGTCGACTTGGCAAATTTTATAATTGTTGTTAATAATTTATCACTTTATCGCCTATTTATTATTAGTGTTTCGTCGTTGTAAAATTTATTTTAAAGTTTTCAATTTCTTTTGCGAACTTTAAATTTCATATATATGTTTAGGAGGACGTACGCTCTTATAACATATGTCATGACTTGTGTTCGTAAGTGTTACTTTAATAAAGCAACAAGCTACTCTTTATTAAAGTGTTCTTATCTCTTTAAGTGGAGTATAAGCCTGTGTGGTTATCTCTATTTAAATTGGTTTGGCTATCTATTTACGAACTTTTTCTTCTTCGTTTCTTTTCTAAAATATTTATGTATGGTCGGATTTATACTTTTATAATTTTACGTAAATATTTATTCCTACTTCTTTTACAAAATTACCTATAGCTTATTGTGCAAATGTTTTTACCTTAAACTTTCTAATACTTGTCTTTGGTTCTTTCACATTTTATAAAATGATTGTTGTTACCGTGCTTCTTTACTATACAACTCTTTTGGTCTTCCAAAATAAAATTTATATTATTTAAGTTATCAAATTTTATACCTGCAAAGTTGTTTAGTTAACTAAAATCCTTCGAATTGTCTCTTGGTTGTTTTGAAGTTTCGAGGACGAAACTCTTTTAAGGGGGAGTGATTGTAACACCCCTTAATTTTCACCCTTTATTCTTGGCGTTTTTTTACATTAAAATGATATTTTTTTTCGTAAAAATAAATAATTTATTATTTTCTCTAGATTAATGATTTTTATTCTTTATAATTTGGGAGTCGAATTATTATTTTATTATATGGTGTGTTAATGTGTGCATTATATTTATATTTATAATATAATTTATTAGAATTATTTTCATTATTAAGTATTTTCAAAGTTTAGGCGCGATTTAGGAATTTATCGATTTGTCGCGTGACGGACTTTTGATACGTGGACCTTTGATGACTTGGGCCGAAATCACCTTGGTGTGGTTGGGATTGGACAGCCGGCTATGGGGAGGGAGAAGGAAGAAGCTTCCCTTCTTTCATTTCTTTTCTTTTAATTGATGACCTTTGGTAGTTTGTAACCCCCATAACCCCCCCTCATCATTTCTCCTAAATGAAACCATTTACTTCATCCTTTAAACACTCCAAATTCTGATTAAAAATCAGAACTCTATTGCTGCAATACTCAAGGAAATTCGGCCATCATCATCTTCTTCATTCTCTCAAATTTTTCATTTTCTCAAATTTTTCATTTTCTACTCTTCATCAATTGTTCGTGACTTGTTCTACTTGCCTGTTTCTTGTACGTGGTGCTTGGGGATTGAAGAAGGAAAAGGGTACACGCCTATAACGGGATTTTCCAGTAATATTCAGCTCGCCTCCGACGTTCCAGGTAACTAGTAGTTATCTTAGAACAATAGTGATTAGGGTATTATTCGGTATTAGATTATTAAGCTAGGAATTGTTTAAAATACTTTTTGAATGAAATTATTGGTGAAATTTAACGTGAATATACTTGAGATATGCTGTATGAATATTGTATATAGAAAAATAATTTTCGTCTGATTTGTAGTATTTATTTGATTTAATTGGTATTTTGTGCGTTTTTGGCTTATTTGCATAATAATTATTAAACGAATGTTAAAATTTCTGAAAATATTTTTCGTTGATCATGTTATATGTGTAGTATGTATTTCATGCCATAGAATAATTTTTTCATACTGTTTACCAGTTTATTTAATTAATTTATCTGTTTATGCAATTTCGTTTCTGTCAGTATATAAATCATGAAAGTTATTTCTGGAGGCCGAATAATTCATTTATTTGTATATTATGTATTTACGTGAGTTTATGCATGTTTTGTAAATTTTTGGTAATTTTTAGGCGTTTATTTTTATTTTTAATTATTATTTTGGCTTTATTGAGTATTCTATAAATTAACGTTTAAAAATACTTTTAGAGTCCGAAAATTATAAATAAATTTTTTACCATTCCAGTAGAGCCATTAGGGTCGTATAATAATTTTTACATGATTTTACTGATCGAATTTATTAGTTTAATAATTATTATTGGGTTTTTGTTGTGAATTTGAGGATACTCTTTTAAATTATTTGAGAGCTTGTTAGTCAGAAATAATTTGTAATCTATTATGTTCTTGGTTGCTTATGTTCAGTAGGTTGCAGTAAGTATTATTGGGTATCATTATATTTATGTTTGATTTATGAGAAAAATGATTAATTGTTACTACTCTTTTATTGAATAAGCCTTGGAGTTAATTGGTGATGTATTTTTGATTGAATTGTTGGTGCTGTAAAAACTAGTTTAATATCATTGTTGATGTTTAGAGATGTTCAAGGTGTTTATTGTGGGAGGCATTTGTTGAAAGTTTGTAAGTTATTGTTTTTGAGGAATTATGAAGAGTTGTTTTGATGAATTATGGGTATAAGGCCGGGTGACATCTCTTTTTGATGAATATTTTAAGATGAATGATACTTTGATGATATGCATGATTTGATTTTGAGATAAGAATATCCGGTGGGATAGATGTAGTCCCCGGTGAAGAACATGCCAACCACCTGGTTTGCGAACTAGGGGTACACCTGGGTTAATTGTTGTCGTCCGAGAGGTCGGGGAGTTCTCGCGTGTTCTACCCCCGCATCGGAGTCCGGCCATTCTTAGACACAGGCAAAGGGGGGAACGTAAGCCCATAGATCGACCTCGAGATTGCGATCCGACAAACTTTAGGAAGTGAATTGCGATTCACTGGCGTTCGGTTTCTGACTCAATAACTTGTTGTATTTTTGTTTTATTATTATTTAAGTATTCTAGAGTTGATTCACTCACTATATCTTGTTTACTTGATGTTGATGATCTTGCATTACCTATGAGCTTTATGGTTTTAGATGCATGTTATTGTTATAATGATTATATGATTTCCTTTCTTATTAATCTATGTCTGAATTGTACTTTGATTTCTTTTGTTCTGGGAGAACTGCTAGTTACTCCCCACTGATTGTGGATGTTTGTCGATATATTTTGCAGGTTATGTTGATGGGAATCTTCTTTGGTTTTGGGCTCGGATTAAGATGTGAGCATTAAAATGTTAGATGTTTTAGGCCTAGACTTTTAGTTAGTTGAAGAGTTAGTTTTATCTTTTGGATATTACTCTAATTAATTTAAATTATTTATACTATTTACTTATGTTGGTTTATCACTTAGTTATTTAAACACATTTCTTGTAGTAGTGACATTCCCAGAAGACGATGTTTCCGCCATCGTCCTATTAATACTATTATTATTTCTTTCTTTTCCGCTTTGAAATTCTGGGGTGTTACAGTTTTTGTAACACCCCGACCCATACGGAGTCGAGTATATTGTCACCAATGCGCATACAGGGCCAACAACTGTCCTCAATAACCAACACAAGTTCTTCCGGCACATTTTGTCCCCACTCATGCGCACCCTGAGAAACTTCCCAGGAGGTCACCCATCAGAGAATTAAATAAGAAGTAATGAAAACAACCAAAATGATGCTATGAAATGAGAAAGCACTAAATATTTAACCAAGAAACAACAAATAGTAAACACCAAGAAACGGTTGGAATATAAATTCTAACACAAATAGTAAACACCAAGTAAGTAAAGTAAAAGTTATTGAATGCTAACCTTTAAAACAAAAATAGTTTGCGTCTACATTTCAATCCAACACCAAGACATCTCATTAAAGTACTTTCATTTTCAAAGACTACAAAACTTATTACCATAATTAAAGGCTAAACAAGGATTAGCATGAAAAATAAAAATATTAAAAGGAAAATATTTATAAATATAGATGGTCAAAAACGGTAAGAGAAATTTGAAGAATATCTTGAAAGACAATTTCATAACCCCTTTCTTTTTCCAAACCATTATAAAACAATTGAAATTAAACATTTTTCAAAAGAGTATGTCAAAATATTAACAATAACAAAATTTGAAAATCAGAAAATAACTCTAGCATAAGTATAAAATTTATTAAGTTCAAAGATCTAAAATATAATTTGGAATATAAATTCAAACTGGAAAGTTTTGTAAATAATAAAACAGATACGTAGTATTCACATAAAAAACAACACTTAATTGAAAAAGAACAGAAAGTATATACCGTCGTACATAATAACATATACTATCAAGCAACTAGCAAATAAAATAAATGCAATGCAACACCCAAGACTATATTAAAATAAAATTAAAGTTTATCTTTAAATTGCAAAACACAAAATAAATTAAACACACAACTAAACAGAGAAGGCTATAAATTACTTCGCTTTCGCTGCGCACTCTGATAAAAGAGAAAATAAATTACATGTAAGAGGCCCTGCAAATAAGATTAACAAACTTGGTAGACTAATTCCACCAATAATACAAGTAACTATACATATAACATATGCTCCATAAGCATGAGAGCACACCACATTCCCATAAGGCTTCCCTTTTACTTACTCTACCCATCACACTCTCATTATAGTGAAACTATAAAACTTAATTCTAAACAAATTTTATCTCCTATGGCTAACTAATAATTCTAAAGAATCATTAGCAACTCTTTTTCAGAGTTTAGGAGCGTTTTGCTCTGATACCAACTGTAACACCCGACCCATACGGAGTCGAGTATATCGTCACCAATGCGCATCCAGGGCCAACAACTGTCCTCAATAACCAACACAAGTTCTTCCGCCGCATTTTGTCCTCACTCATGCGCACCCTGAGAAACTTCCCAGATAAATCAATTAAATAAAATGATTGTTGTTACCGTAATTGGGTATCTTGTTGAAAAAGAAAGGGGTTTATTTGCATTATTATTTAATACATATTATTAGAAATACTTTTGGACGAAAGAAATAATAATAGTATTAATTGGACGATTGCGGAAACATCGTCTTCTGGGAATGTCACCACTACAAGAAATGCGTTTAAATAACTAAGTGATAAACCAATCATAAGTAAATAGTATAAATAAATTAAATTATTTAGAGTAATATCCAAAAGATAAAACTAACTCTTCAACTGGCTAAAAGTCTAGGCCTAAAACATCTAACATTTCAATGCTCACAACTCAACCCGAACCCAAAACCAAAGAAGATTCCCCTCACTCATGCTCTGATACCAACTGTAACACCCCAAAATTTCAAAGCGGAAAAGAAAGAAATAATAATAGTATTAATAGGACGATGGCGGAAACATCGTCTTCTGGGAATGTCACTACTACAAGAAATGTGTTAAATAACTAAGTGATAAACCAACATAAGTAAATAGTATAAATAATTTAAATTAATTAGAGTAATATCCATAAGATAAAACTAACTCTTCAACTAACTAAAAGTCTAGGCCTAAAACATCTAACATTTTAATGCTCACATCTTAACCCGAGCCCAAAACCAAAGAAGATTCCCATCAACATAACCTGCAAAATATATCGACAAACATCCACAATCAGTGGGGAGTAACTAGCAGTTCTCCCAGAACAAAAGAAATCATTGGTATTATTGGAGTACGGCAAAATTCAAGGGTCGATCCACAGGGAAATTGGGATTAATCAAAGTCTATTAAGTCTAAATTACCTAATTGAAGGGTTTTTGGGGGTTTTGAATGAATTTTGTAACAACTAAAACTAACTATTATCAAAGAACTAGCAAATAATATGAGATGAAAATATGAATAAGGAAGGCACTAGAGTTAAGGTTACTAATATGGATCAAAGTGGACAACTTTATTAATGCAATTGTGAATCAAATGTGACGATTAGGCAAGGTTTAGTTTTCCTCTAAAATACTCGAGTCCTCTCTCGAATGGTCCTCGAGAATGATCGCTTAATCAATCAACTAAATCCTCTCTCGAATGGTCTTTAGTCAATTGATTAAGAGATCCAATGAATTTGGAAAACCCCTAATATAGGATCCCCTTAATTTCTACCCAATATCTTGGCCTAGAAATTAAGTCGATTCATGGGGATGATAAATCAAAAGAGTTCATAATTTAATTAAGAACATTTGAAATCAAAATACCAAAGCACAAATGTGATCAATATATATCCTAAGGCCTCAAAACACCAAGATCAATGCATAAACGTCTTTAAATCATCACAATCACATTAACAATACATTTAAACCCTAATCCATACTTTCACCTTAACCCTAGATAGGAGACTACTCACTAATCATGGATTCTAAGCATAAAAACATGAAATCTATAACTAATCTAGGGCTAAACATGATTAAGAGATAATTAATCTAATGAAAATAACAAACATGAAACTATAACCAAAGAGAACTAATACTATGAAAAAGGAGAGATTGATAATCTAAAAGAATGAATAAAACTGAAAACTTTGAAATTAAATTAATGAAAGTTACCTTGAAAGTGTAGATAATCAACAACTTTAATCTATGAATCTCAAATCTAAGAATAAGCAAAGTGTTTTTCTCCCTAAAGTAAGCCCTAGTAATATTCTCCAAACTCTAGAATAAAAGCATCCGTTCAAAATCATAACCCTCTATTGTTTTAATCGTCACGAGTATTACAAATTTCTGGCGGAAAGAGGTGGTGCGGGCGCACCACTGAAGTGGGTGGCCAATCTTCGCAGGAAAGGTGCGGGCGCACCATGAATTTGGTGCGGGCGCACGTATCTAACTGACAGCAAGAGTACTGAATAGATGGGCGGTGCGGGCGCACCGATGCTAGGTGCGGGCGCACCAATGTGTGCGGGCACTGCTGAGGCAGTGCGGACGCACAACTTCCCAGCTCACACTTTCCTTCCTCCATTTTGGCGCGTGCAAACTCCTCGAGACTCCCGCCTATTACCGTATCTCCTAACTCTTGACCTTAGAAAAGATCATACCTGCAATCAAAGCACGGGAAAACATGGTGAAAGCAAATGTACTAGAAATCCAGTCAAAATTGACCGAAAATCTAGCGAAATGTCACAGTGATCAATAATGATCAAGTGAAAGAAATAGAGAGCGAAATGAGGAAGAAAGAGGGAAGAAAAGGGTACAAAGAGGATCAAACCAAACCAAAAGGAGATCATAAAGTGCGTTAGAAACGCACTTATCAAACTCCCCCAAGCTTAGCATTTTGCTTGTCCTCAAGTAAACCAGGAATGAGAAAGAAGGAAGAGAGGAAGAGATCAAGAGAAAAAAGAAAAATCATGCAACAAACTAATCTAAATGCTCTAAAAGCAAAGCTACAAACATGACATGCAAGTTAAATGAGTTCATAACAAGATTGAGGAGACCAACCAAACACAAGAGGGAAGATGATTAGGAAGCACAAGAGTGACTTAAGGGATCTAATCCACCGATCAACCGAGTCCCCTTGAAAAATAGGCTTTCTAAGAGTGATTTCTCACTCCTCTCCACTTCCAAGTCCCGAATTTGACTCCCCCCTAGGGATGCTAAATTATACTAGCTCGCCTCTACCACATTTTGATGACCCTCATCATGACTTGCACAAAATCTCACCCGCCACTACTAATTGACCAAGTTCAATCTAGAAGTCAAAAGGGACTTTATTGAGGTTGTAACGAGGCTAGGTTAAAGGGTGTGGATAACAATTTAGGAATGTGGTGCAAAAAGGGTAAAGTAGAGTACACACTAGGGGGAATAAACTCCCCCAAGCTAGTCCAAACACCAATTCAAATCGAAATCTCACACATCATTGATTCTCACTTTGATTTTCACTTTTTGAACACATTTTTTTTTTATTTTTCTCAACAATTTGCTCTTTCTTTCTTTTCAATATAAGTCCAAATGAAGCACTAAGAGTATTCTTTCTTTCTTTTATTTCTTTTGTTTTCTTTCTTTTCTCACAATTTTCCTCAACTTTTGCAATTATACACGCACATTAATTCACTTTCAACCAAAGACTTAGTATCAAACCAACTCAACTCAACACAAGCTAGACATGTACTCCACTTTAGGGAAAGTTTGGCCATGACTTAATATGAGGGTTAAGCAAAAACAGGATAGAAAGGCTCAAATGGGTTGAGAAGTGGATAATTATGCAGGTATAAAAGCTTTTTGGCTTTTTAGCTCCTATTTCAAGCAAAAAGAAACGCCCTAAATCATTCTTCTATAGGCTCGGTCTTATGCAATCTTGGGGAGCTAAAATGCAAGTCACAAGTTAGGCGATCAATGGTGAGGGTTGTAAATGAGTCTTACGAGGTTCTCGGCCCTCCTTCGGGGTTCACCGCACAAGGGACAAGGCAATCCAATCAACCAACTCGCCTAGTTTCAAAGAGACTCTACCAAAAGTTACCGATCTCAAAGATCACCTAACGTCACAACGAGGCTTCCAAAATCATCAAGTCAAATGCAAAGAAGGTCTTCCAATCAAGTTATGAACACTCTTAGCCACAAATCATACATGCAACTAAGCTTCCCTAAATGCAGAAAAAGGAAAAATATTTTTTTTACGGTTTTTTCACCAAATACCCCTGACAAATAAATTTATTCACCAAATACCCCTGACAAATAAATTTATTCACCAAATACCCCTGACAAATAAATTTATTCACCAAATACCCCCACTTTTTTCAAAATTCACCAAATACCCCTGACCTTTAAAAAAATTCACCAAATACCCCTGACATTTCAAAAAATACCAAAAATGCCCTTTTTGGCTAACGGACGTTAGTGCTCCGTTAATAAATTAACCTAAAAAACCCTAATTAAACCTAATTAAACCTAAAAACCCTAGAACCCTAACTAACCCTAAAACCACCCCCCAAACCCACCACCCTCCCACCCCACCCCCCCACAACTCCAACCCCACCCACCCCCTCCCCTCCCCCGTCGCGCCTCCCCCCCCCCCACGCAGCCCCCGCGCAGCCCACCCCTCACCCCCCACCCACGCAGCCCACCCCCCACCCCCACCCCCGTAGCCGCCCTCCCCCACCCCCGCATCCCCCTCGTCCCTCCCCCGTAGCCCCGCAACGCCCCCTCACTCTCTCAACCCCACAAAACCAAGTCAAACACCGCCCGAATCCACAACCCCCTCCCTTTCTCGTCACTCACCCATTGTCAATATCCATCTCTCCCCTTCTCTCTCTTCGCACAAGCAACCGGCGACACCACCGCCCACTATCGGTTGCACCACCAGCCATGAGCTTCTCTTGAAAATTTTCGGGGTTGCAATTGATTTTTGTGGAAAACAGGGGCCAAGACGCACAACGAATTGCAATTAATTTTAGGGGGTTTTGCGGGGACGGGGGTGGGGGAGGGGGAGGCGCGAGCTGCGGGGGGGGAGGGGAGGGGGAGGTGGGCTGCGTGGGAGGGGTCATGGGGGGGGGGGGAGGGAGGGAGGAGAGGGGGAGGCTGCGTGGGAGTGGGAGGGGGAGGGAGAGGGGGAGAGAGAGTGGGTTAGGGTTAGTTAGGGTTAATTAGGGCTAATTAGGTTCAATTAGGGCTGATTAGGTTGACTTAGGGCTAATTGGGTTGACTTAGGGCTAATTGGGTTGACTTAGGGCAAACTTGTAAATAAATGCTAACGGAAGACTAACGTCCGTCAACAAAAGGGTACCTGGTGAATTTTTTTAAAGGTCATGGGTATTTGGTGAATTTTGAAAAAAGTGGGGGTATTTGGTGAATAAATTTTTTTGTCAGGGGTATTTGGTGAAAAAACCGTTTTTTTTAATGCAAACATGCCAAAAACAAACTACCAAAACTAAGCTAAAAACAAACATCTAAAAACAAACTAAAAATAAGCTATACAAGGGTGATTTGGATGAAACAGGGGTGGAGGAAAAAGAACCAAGTAGAATAACCAATCACCAATTCAAACCCACAACCAATAAAGCCCCACCTAAATAACCACCTAGGACCCCAAACTCCCAAAAACATAGGCATGCACGCAAGGGCCCCCAAGCTTAAGCGAAACTCCGCGCTCGGAGTTGCAAAAGGAGGGAGGGGGAAGAGGGGTCAAAAAGAGCACCTAAGAGTTCCCGTCTGGATAATAAGACGGGTAGTGGGGTAAATGGCGGAAAGGTACCTCCTCAAATGGCCCGTCACGAGGGTCAAAGGCAGGAGGGTAGTAGGGGTGGTTAGGGAAGGGTGCCTCATGTCCGGAGTGGACATTGGCGAGATGAGTTCGCCAAGCTACTCTAGACACATGGTCAAGGTTGGTGCGGATACCGTCAAGGGTAGCAGTGACCGCATAGTGGTTGGCCTCTTGAGTGGCCTACATCTGGGCTGTGGCCGCCATGACGGAGGCCATATCAAAGGACTGGGAGGAAGAGGCTTCGGCCGCATCACTCACGGGAATGCGGTGGTCGGGTCTCGGAACCCCCTCCACAGTGGTGGACTGAAGGTAGGTCATGTCAGAGCAATGACCTGGGTTAATAGGGGTAGGGGGAACCCGCCATCGGTTACATTCAGGCGGGGGGTTCCAAATGTACTCAGTGGCCATATAACAGTAGTGTCTCCCTCCCACAAGCCAAATGGAACTGGGCTTCCTAAAACCACGCAGAAATTCTGCTGAAGGGCCGCACCATCCAATAAGTTGGACTGACCAACATTAGGCACGCTTTCTTCTAAGCGGACCAGGTCATCGTCCAACGAGAGGTAAGACGCTAGCCGGGTGATAATTCCACCACAAATGATCTCCCCAGCTAGCGTAGTACCCCCCTAATCTCTTGCAATCGATTAAGGAAGATAGCTGCAAAGTTGATTCGGGCTTCATGGGAGGCCCCGTCAGTGGCCAGCCAGAAAACCAATAGCTCTTCCTTTCTCAATTGCCCGACTTCTTGCTTAGGAAAGAAGGTATAAACCAACATCCTATGGAAGTAGCGGAGAGCAGGATGGATAATCTCAGAAGCCTTGGACGAGTTCGTCCGGAACTGAGTGGTGCCATCAGTGATCTTGGCCCACCACTCTAGTTCATTGTACGCCTTCCAAATTATTGATGAGGGGGCATCACATGGGGCAGTAGAGTCCGTCCCAAATGCGTCACAGACCTCGTCAAAAGACAGTGTTCTGACTTGATTAAATAGACGAGCTTGGATAGTCAGAGCACCGGATTCTTGCTCCCGACTTATGTTCAACGAACTCAAGAACTCAAGAGTTAGTTGGTCATAAGTAGATTCCCGAACCTGAAGGAAGTTCGACAACCCTAGATTTTCTGCCATCTCCCTTACTATCGTGTCGATTTTAAGGTGCTTGCAGGTACCAGAGTCATAGAACTTCGTGGGTCGCAGAGTTCGGTTCGAAAGCTGAGCAAAAATCTGATGATGTGCAGCATTTGGGAATTTGAGAGGGTAGATAGGAGGAGGATTAGAGCTAGAAGAGGGTCCCTGCGAGGAGGACCCTGTTTTAGCTCTCTTAGCCCTGGAGGATGATCCTTCGCCACTTTTTTTCCCATGGTGTTATTTTAAAAACAATTTGAAAACAAATATTCTCTTTCAAACGGGGAAAAACAAAGGGCGTGGCCGTATCAATGGGACTCTTCAATACCTTTGGTCAAACAAATCACCACACTAACAACACACAAAAGACCTAAAAAGAGAAAAAAAATTACCAGCACATAAATCCCACAATCAATAGCAACTAAGTTGCTAACAAGCAATAACTTGATTCTACGCCGAAAACTCAATCAAACTCACAACATTCTCCAACTCACACAATCAACAACCCTCCAACATGTTTGTCAATACTTTAGCAACAAGTCACTTCAAATAGTTCAATGTAGTTCACAAAAATCTCATAGACTATGAAATTTCCACAAAGAACATACAATTAAATTAGTTCATCACAACACCAATCACAATTTTGGGCAAAAATCATGAACAAACCAAAGCTAGAAGAAAAACAAGCATGCAATCAAAAAGAAAACAAACTTGTAGTCCAAATAACAAGATTATAAATGAAAAACAAGAATTTAGAAAGAGATTACCAACTTGGAGATGAAAATCCCCAATTTTGAAACCCTAGAAATCCAAATCTTGCAAAAACCTCAAATTTGATGTACTTGAGTGTTGTAGAGTTGAAGAAGATGAAATTTCGGTGAGAGTGTTGCCGGAGGTCGCCGGAATTGTCAGTTGGTCGCCGGATCTTGAGAGGATGAAGTGAGAGAAAGTGAGTGAGGGAGAGAGAGAGAGTTCGAAAATATGAGAGAGGAGTGAGTGGGCCGAAAAAAAAAACGGATTTCACGATTTTTAGTGCTGCTGGGGTTTGCTGCGGGCACACCTCATAGGTGGTGCGGGCGCACCAAACTTCCTGCCATTTTATGTATTCTGCGGACGGAAAGGTGTGGACGCACCTCTCACGTGGTGCGGGCGCACCGTTCTGAAATTTTTTTCAAAATTTTGAACGGTGTGGGCGCACCTCAATGGAGGTGCGGGCGCACCAAACCTTATGATATTTTTCACTTGCTGGAGACAGAGAGGTGCGGGCGCACCATTCAACATTTTCTGAAATTTTTTTCGAATGGTGCGGGCGCACCATTTCTTCTGCCAAAAGATGACATATCGGTTTGTTTGGTGCGGGCGCACCTCTCGGTGGTGCGGGCGCACCAAACAGACTTGTTTGTTTTAGATTTCGACTTCTCAAATGAGACAAATCCTCTTCAGCTCAAGTTAATTCTTGTGGTTAGCTGGCAAAACAAAATCAAAATAAAAAACTAAAAATGGAAAAAGGAAAAGAAGGAGAGAAACGGGTTGCCTCCCGTGTAGCGCTTGTTTTAAGTCATTAGCTTGACTAAAAGGATATGATCTTCAAGAGGAGCGCTCGGGCGAGCGAAGGATCAAGCAATCAACAGAACCGATGGCTTGATTATCGTGGTAGATCTTCAATCTTTGACCGTTCACTAAAAACGGACCATTCTCGCCCAAAATCTCATAGGCTCCATAGGGTGTAGTCTTCAACACTTGGAAGGGTCCCGACCACTTGGACTTTAATTTTCCGGGGAAGAGTTTTAGCCTTGAGTTAAACAACAAGACTTTGTCTCCAACCCGGAAGTCTCTTTGTTGAATCCGGTGATCATGCCATTTCTTCGTTTGCTCCTTGTACAATCTCGAGCTCTCATATGCATCAAATCGGAGTTCCTCTAGCTTAATTAGCTTTTCTTTCCGAGCATCTCCCGCCAAGTGAAGATCCATGTTGAGCTCTTTGATTGCCCACCAAGCTTTGTGCTCGAGTTCAACCGACAAATGACAAGCCTTGCCATACACGAGGCGGTAGGGAGTGGTTCCTATAGGCGTCTTGAAAGCCATGCGAAGAGCCCAAAGAGCATCATCTAGCTTCAAAGACCAATCCTTCCTTGTTTTATTTACCACTCTCTCAAGAACATTCTTCACTTCTCGGTTGGAAACTTCAACTTGGCCTTGAGTTTGGGGATGATAGGGAAGTCCGACTTTGTGGGTCACCTCGTACTTCTTTAAAAGTGCCTCTAATTGCTTCTTGGCGAAGTGTGAACCGCCATCACTTATCAATACACGGGGCACTCCAAACCTTGAGAATATGATCTTCTTAAGGAGTTTAGTGACAACCTTGTGGTCATTGGTGGGGGAGGCAATGGCTTCAACCCACTTGGTTACATAGTCAACCGCAACAAGGATGTACATGTTGCCCAAAGAAGGGACAAAAGGGCCCATGAAGTCAACTCCCCATACATCAAAGGGCTCAACCTCCATAATGTTTTGTTGAGGCATCTCATGTCTCTTCGTGATGCCACCACTCCTTTGACATCTATCACAGCTCAAAACAAACTCACGAGCATCTTTTTCCAATGATGGCCAAAACATACCACATTGGAGCACCTTAGCAACAATTTTGCTTGCTCCACCATGCCCTCCACATGCTATGGTATGGCAATGGTTCAACACCGAAGTGATCTCATGATTGGGCACACACCTTCTAAAAATACCATCGGCGCACTTCTTAAACAAGAGAGGGTCATCCCAATAGAACCTTGAAGCTTCCTTGAAAAATCGCTTTCTTTGTTGAGAATTGAAACCATGAGATTCAATCCCACAAGCCAAGTAGTTCGCATAGTCCACGAACCATGGAATCTCATTATTCAGAATGGCGAATAGTGCTTCTTCTCTCAAATCTTCTTCAATAGGGTCTCGTCAGGATCCAAGACCTTCTCATCAAGAGAGAGTCGAGAAACATGATCAGTTACCACATTTTCCATCCCCTTTTTCTCCTTCATCTCAAAATCAAACTCTTGAAGAAGTAGCACCACCCTAATGAGCCGAGGCTTTGCATCTTTCTTACTCATCAAATATCGAAACGTAGAATGATCCATATACACGATAGCCTTATTGCAGGTCAAGTACGACCGGAATTTGTCAAATGCAAAGACTACGGCGAACATCTCCTTCTCCGTAGTTGCATAATTCCGTTGAGCATCATCCAAGGTCCTACTTGCATAGGCTATGACATGTAGCCTTCCTTCCTAGCGTTGCCCAAGAACAACGCCCACTGCAAAGTCATTAGCATCGCACATCAGTTCAAAAGGCAAGCTCCAATCCGGAGCTTGCACAATGGGGGCAGAAGTTAGGGCCTTTTTCAAAGTTTTAAAAGCCTTAATACAAGACTCATCAAACACAAAATCTACATCCTTTTGAAGTAGATTCGTCAATGGTTTGGCTATCTGAGAAAAATCCTTGATGAAACACCGGTAAAAACCCGCATGTCCAAGGAAAGCACGAACTCTCGTCACCGAGTTCGGTGGCGGAAGCTTCTCAATAACCGAAACCTTTGCCGGATCCACTTCAATGCCCTTCTTTGACACTTTATGCCCAAGGACAGTGCCTTCCTCGGCCATAAAGTGACACTTCTCCCAATTCAGGACGAGGTTCGTCGCTTGACATCTTTTCAATACACACTCAAGATTAACCAGACATGTGTCAAAAGACGAACCACACACACTAAAATCGTCCATGAACACCTCAATAGAATCTTCTAGCATGTCAGAGAAGATTGTTGTCATACACCTTTGGAAAGTAGATGGGGCATTACACAAACCAAAGGGCATCCTTCGATATGCGAATGTCCCATACGAACAAGTAAAGGTGGTTTTCTCTTGGTCAATCGGATGAATAGGAATTTGAAAGAATCCGGAATAACCATCGAGAAAACAAAAGTGTGAATGACGAGCAAGCCTCTCCAACATTTGGTCAATGAAGGGAAGAGGGAAATGGTCTTTGCGGGTGGATTTGTTTAACTTCCTATAATCAATACAAACCCTACACCCGGTAACAGTTCTAGTAGAGATAGTTTCTCCTTTCTCATTCTCAACAATAGTCATGCCTCCTTTTTTTGGAACCACGTGAATCGGGCTCACCCACTTACTATCGGAGATAGCGTAGATGATTTCCGCGTCACGCAATTTCATAATCTTTTTTTTCACAACCTCTTTGAGGTTAGGATTGAGTCTTCTCTGATGCTCTATGGATGAGGCATTACTATAGATGAGATGGATACGATGCATAGCAAGAGAAGGGCTTATCCCCTTAAGGTCATCAATCGAGTACCCAATGACATCTTTATATTTTTGTAGTATCTCAATCAATTTTGATATAGAGATGTCATCAAGACTCGAATTGACAATAACTGGATAAGTGCATGCATCATCAAGAAAAACATATTTAAGAGAAGAGGGAAGGGGTTTAAACTCTACCTTGGGAGGAGGCTTAGAACACTCCTCATTGTCAATGGATGTAGCTAGAACCTCAAATGCTTCATCTTGTGTCTCCTCAATAGTAGTGTCAAGAAGCATGGAGAATTCCTTCACCTCTTCCATGTCCAAGCTCGAGGCTTCGGTAAGAGAAGCATACAACTCATCCCCGGTGTGAACCACACTCGCAGCATCCTCTATCTCATTCTCCACTAGACTGACCCGGGAAATTCTCTCTATCATAGGCCTCTTCAAAGTCTTAGAGAACTCAAATACAACCCGCTCATTGACTACCTCAACCGTGATTGTATCATTTTTGCAATTGATCACGGCACCCAATGTCTTTAGAGCTTCTCATCCAAGAATAAGAGGAGTCTCCGGATCTTCCTCCATATCCATTACCATAAAATCACAGGGCACAAACACATGCCCTACTTGGATTGGCACATCCTCCAACTCACCGTGGGGGATTCTCACAATGCGGTCCGCCAATTGAATAGTTTTTCGTGTTGGATGAAGAGGAAAATTAAGGTGCTTAGCAATAGAAAGTGGCATTAAACTCACACTCGCTCCTAAATTGGCCAATAGTTTGGTACCCGTAATGAATTTGTAGTTTTGAAAGAAAACACGTGCCGATGTTACTACTTATCCATCTCCCGTTACATTTTTTTTCTTTATAAATTTTCATTGTCACTTTCGAGGTGGTATTGAGTAGTGCTATAAATATGTGAATAACACATGTTTGAGGATGAAGATTCATCATCATAGGCATTGACATGCTATTTTCTTTATAATATATAATTTTTTCTATAATTAACTATATCTCAATTTATTACCGGCTACAAAACACACCGTAACAATCTAACTTGTTCATCCTTTCTCTTTATCAGGCTGTTGTTGAATATATGGCTGAACTTGTCTTGTCGATAAGAGAGACAAGTTCCCGAACCAAATAATGAAGAAAAGAAGGGGATTATGTTCCTGCATTTTGATGCAGGAGCTAAGCTCTCTACTGGTATTAGCAGTCTTAGAAAGGAAGGATAGTTTGATAGAAGAGAATTAGAGAGAGAGAAAGAGATAGAATCAGAAGGATAGAAATAGACAGAAGAAGAGGATTGTGTTTAATTTCTTGGATGATTCTTATTATTACAACTCAATGTACTATTTATACAACAATAGCTAGCACTAACTAACAGTTTTAACAACTAACAACTTTAACAAACTAACTAACAACTTTAACAAACTAACTAACAATTTTAACAAACTAGACTAACAACTTTTGGCACCAACCCATATCATATCAACCCATATCATACTTCCCCACTTATAAGAGACTTGTCCTCAAGTCTCAGTTACAAAAGTAGGAAATTGAGCTGTAATATCAGTGGCATTCTCCCAGGTAGCTTCATGAATAGGAAATCCTGCCCAATGAATCAGGTATTGAAGCTGATTCTGACCATTTAAGGTTATAGTTCTTTCATCCAAAATAGCAAGAGGATGAATAGTCATAGATGAATCCTTTCCTTGAGCCCAAGAAGGAATATGTGCAGCTAGAGGCAAAGTGCCATAAAACTTTTTAAGCTGAGAAACATGAAAGACATTGTGTACTTTTGTAGAAGCTGGTAATTGAAGCTTATAAGCGACTTTACCAATTACTTCTAATACTTGGAAGGGCCCAAAGTATTTACTGCTAAGTTTCTGTTTATTCCTCTGCTGAACAGAAACTTGTTTATAAGGTTGAAGTTTTAACCAAACCCACTCTCCTACAATAAAACTTCTTTCAGATCTATGCTTATCTGCCATATTCTTCATTCTGCATTGAGCTCGTTCCATAAAAAACTTGACCTTAGCAAGCATAGCTTCCCTTCTCTGAAGACTTCTATCTACTTCATCATTAGTAGATTCTCCAGCCAAATAAGGTAAGTAAACAGGAGGAGGTTGGTTATAGACTATTTCATAAGGTGTAAGTTGAGTAGATGTATGAAAATATGTGTTATACCACCACTCAGCCATAGGAAGCCACATGCACCACTCCTTAGGAGAGTCTCCACACATACATCTAAGGTATGCCTCCAAACACCTATTCACAACTTCAGTCTGTCCATCAGTTTCTGGATGATAAGCTGATGACAGTAGGAAGTCAGTACCATGTAGTGAAAATAGACCTTGCCAAAAATTGCTAAGAAAAATTGAGTCTCTATCACTGACAATTGACCTGGGCCACCCATGTAGTTTAAAGACATGGTCTAAATAACTTTGGGCAACTTGAACTGCTGAAAAAGGATGAGCCAAGGGCATAAAATGTGCAACATTGCTAAATCTGTCAACTACCACAAAAATTACCTCTTTGCCCATGGACTTAGGAAGGCCTGTTATGAAGTCCATGGAAATATCAACCCAAACTTCCTGAGGTACTGGAAGGGGTTGTAAGAGACCAGGCTTTGCAGCAGCATCATATTTTGATGCTTGACAAATAGTGCAATTTCTGACAAATTGCCTAACATTAGTTGTCATACCCTTCCAATAAAACAAACTCTGAACTTTCTTTAGAGTCCCCTCTCTTCCAGAGTGGCCTCCTTCAGGTGAAGCATGTTGCCAAAGTAAAATTTTGGACTTTAGTGTGTCATCAGGTCCAACCACAATCTTGTGAGATTTTCTGAGTAATCCATCCAGCAAAGTATACCCAGGGACAGCTGTGCCTTGCTGTAGTTGTTGAAGCAAAAACACATAGTTGTGATCTAATTGATAGCTGGCTTGGATCTGAGTACTCAAATCTGAAGATACTAATGAAATGGCCATGCACAAAATGTCAGCTCCAGATACTCTTGACAGGGCATCTGCAGCAAGATTTTCCTTGCCACTTTTATACTGTATTTCATAATTGAACCCCATCAATTTTGACAGCCAAAATTGCTGGAATGGAGTAGACACCTTCTGTTGTAACAACCATTTAAGACTCTTCTGATCAGTCTTAATTATAAAATGATTGCCACTCAAGTATGAAAAGACAATTGCTAGCAATTCTTTTTCATAAACTGATAACACTTGCCATTTAGGACCTAAAGTCCTGCTAATAAAAGCTATAGGATGGTCATCTTGCATTAATACAGCTCCAATGCCAAATTTTGAAGCATCTGTCTCAATGACAAAATTTTTGTCAAAGTTAGGAACAGCCAAAACAGGAGCAGTAGTGAGTGCTTGTTTTAACTGAGTGAAGTCATTTTGTGTATCATCAGTCCAACAAAAAGCTCCTCGTTTAAGCAAGTTTGTTAAAGGTTTGCTAATGAGTGCATAACCTCTTATAAACTTCCTATAATACCCTGCCAGTCCAAGAAAGCTCCTCAATTCTTTAACATTAGCTGGAACAGGCCAACTAGAGATTGCTGCAATCTTTTGAGGGTTAGTTTCTACCCCTCTTCCAGAGATAAAGTGGCCTAAATATTCCACTTTCTCACTAGCAAATGTGCATTTACTATCCTTCACATACATCTGATGAACTTCCATGAGATGAAAGACTTCATCCAAATGCTGCCAATGTTCAGCTAGTGTACTACTATACACTAGAATATCATCAAAAAAGACTAAAACACATTTCCTCAATAATGGCTTAAAAGCCTGATTCATCCACCCTTGAAAAGAAGCAGGGGCATTAGTAAGGCCAAATGGCATCACTAAAAACTCATAGTGCCCTGTGTGTGTCTTAAATGCAGTCATATACACATCTGCATCATGCATTCTTAGTTGATGATAGCCTGCTCGTAAATCAAGCTTACTGAAAACTTTTGCTCCAGATAACTCATCAATCAACTCATCCATAACAGGAATAGGGAACTTATTCTTTATAGTTCTCCTATTAAGTTCCCTATAATCTATACACAAACGCCATGTTCCATCCTTTTTGCCTACTAACACAACTGGTGAAGCAAAGGGACTGCAACTATTTTGTATGATTCCCCTATCCAACATTTCCTGAATCAACTGCTCTATTACATCTCTTTGCTTCAATGGATATCTATAAGGCCTTATATTGACAGGTCCTTTACCCTCCTCCAAAGGCACCCTATGATCAAAAACCCCTTGCTTGGAGGTAAATCAACAGGATCTTCAAAGACCTTCTTATACTTGTCCTTGAGATTCAAGAATTCAGGACAACACACAGCCTTGCCATGATCCACCTTAATAGACAAAAAAGAAGCATCTGCTACTTGTAATAAGCAAATCTGAACTGTTGTACTGAACAGTTTTGCAGATGGCTCTCCTTCTACCACCTTGAGCTTGCTAGGAGGAATTCCTTTAAGTAACATCTTTTCATTTTCCCACATAAATGCCATCATTAAATTCCTGAAATCCCAAGTAATTGCTCCTAGTGTGCTAAGCCACTGTACCCCTAACACCATGTCACAACTTCCTAATGATATGATTAACACATCAGTCTTGAATTCTCTACCATTCATACTCCAAGAAAACCCTTTACACATTTGCTGACAAGCAATGTGATTTCCATCAGCTACTGTGACTGCCTGAGTAGATATATTTTCTAATGAACATCCCAGTTTCTTGGCAACAGACAAATCTAAGAAATTATGGATGCTACCAGAATCAACAAATATATGTAAGGGTTTACCATTAACCACCCCCTTGACTCTCATAGTATGATAATTTTGATTTCCTGACAATGCATTAACAGAAATCAAAGGTGTCACAGATAAGGCAGCATCAAGTTCAACAGTTTCTTCCACCTCACACCCATCTTCATGACTTCCTTCACCTAAAAACTCTACAGTAAACAACTGAGCTTCTTTAAACTGGCATTTATGACCCTTTTCATATGCTTGATCACAATAATAGCACAGCCCTTTAGCAATTTTCTCTGCTCTAACATCTGCTGATATATGTTTAAAAGGTCTAGGCTGATACTTTGTAAGGGTTTTATCTGTGTTTATAGGTGTGGGTAACAAAGGAGGTTTGTTTGTGTTTGAATTATAAGGTATAGACTGTAAAGGTTTGGCTGAAAAAGGTTTGTAAGGTTTTTGTATGGTTACAGCTGTTGCTTGTTCCTCTGACAACCTAGCATATTCAATGGCTTCAGTTATGTTTTCTGGTTTAAATGCTTTAACAAGAGGTTTGATAGCTAACTTCAGTCCTCCCACAAAGCTAGCTAACACATAAGATTCAGGCAACACATGACCACTTTGCAACAAGATAACTTTCATATTCTCAAATTCATCTATGTAATCCTCCAATGATCCTACCTGCTGCAATCTATTAAAATCTTCAACTACATTATCAGTCTTGCTATCTTTAAATCTAGCCACCAAGTCAATGATAAAATCATCCCAATCCACATTGACCCTTAATGACAGATAACTAGTAACCCAATTTTCATCTCTTTCAATCATATATAGAGAAGCTAGATTGACTTTCTGTTCATCAGGAATTCTACAAAGAGCAAAGTATCTACAACACTTCTTAATCCAGATTCTAGGATTAGACCCATTGAATTTTGGAAATTCAATCTTTGGGTTTATTCCAGGAGTTCTCAGATTGTTACCTGGTACTCTTGGACTTCCTTCAGATGATACGCTGGTATTGTTTGCTGATTCTTTCAATTTACGAATCATTTGTAGCAAGCTTTGCATTGTTTTTGCTTGATCTTCAATTTTCTTTTCCAATGCTTTGACATGATCTTCCATAATTTGTCTTCTGGTTGCTGGCATAGGAACAAAGAAAATTTCTCTGGTATCTTTACTCAAACACCTTACAGGTAGAAATAATTTTGGGTTGTTTAATGAAGGTTTCTAGGTAGTTTAATGGCGGAAGCAAGTTGTGAAGTGGGTTGGCTCTGATACCACTGATGCAGGAGCTAAGCTCTCTACTGGTATTAGCAGTCTTAGAAAGGAAGGATAGTTTGATAGAAGAGAATTAGAGAGAGAGAGAAAGAAATAGAATCAGAAGGATAGAAATAGACAGAAGAAGAGGATTGTGTTTAATTTCTTGGATGATTCTTATTATTACAACTCAATGTACTATTTATACAACAATAGCTAGCACTAACTAACAGTTTTAACAACTAACAACTTTAACAAACTAACTAACAACTTTAACAAACTAACTAACAATTTTAACAAACTAGACTAACAACTTTTGGCGCCAACCCATATCATATCAACCCATATCACATTTTGTCTTGTTTTTGACTTGATGAATGTTAAGTCGTCTTTATTATTGGGCGGAATTGTAATTAGTATTAGTTACTTGACCTAAATTAATATTTTATTAGTTATTTGGGGCTTGCAGTGGCTTGTATATAACCTTCTGTAAACATAATACACAAAGCAAGGAAAAACTATTTCACCAGAACTTGACAATGAATTACTCCCTATGGGCTATGGGAAGGAACTACGGAAGCATAAAGCTTGTAGCTTTGTACACTCTCTAGTCTTTTCTTTCTGTGTGTATCTTGTTGACTTATATGTGCTGTATATATGCATGCTTTACATCCCTAATTGAAAACTAGTGCTGTAATTGTAAACTTATAATTGTCAATCACAATAGAGTACACATGATGATAGAAATTTAGATGTCTTCCTTTCATCTAGATCATTCTAATTTCAAACTTTTGTCTTTGTTGATCTCTATTTCTCTTAATTAATAGTTTTTTTAAACTAATCTAAGGGATGTTAATCAATTACTCTTGTAGTAGGCTAGTAGCAGCTTACTTTAAATCTACAAAGATAACTAGAATTATAACAATTTTTTTAATGTTCTATCAGAAGATAAGGATGTTGGTTAATGTCATAGTGTATGTCATGAGATAATATCAATATATCATAATTTTATTGAGAATGAAAGGCAGCATTAGTCCAAGGTGTTGGACTGTACATTAGTGATGATCCATCAAATGGTAATGTAATAAAAGAATATAGTATTTTCTTAATTCTTCTAAATATAAGAAGGCTCCTAACACTACCCATGGATTGGGCAAATGGCAAATCCTTCATTTAACAAATTCACTTACTATATGTAACTATCATTAGTAGAGTAGGAAGAAAGGAGTTCTACTATGTTTAGAACAATATCTCATCTACAAAGTCCGCTTCAATCTCAAGTAAGTAGCTTAAAAAAAGGCAGAGAAGTTAAATGAATACAAGCCAAGGGGAAGGCACAAATTAGGTGTCAAATAAATAAATAAAAGCAAGTTAAAATCTAAATAGGTAAAACTAGATAGTATAAGTAGTAAACGATGACAAATAGGTCTCACTAAACAAGAAGTAGGAGTACGTTATGATATATTTTCTTCTATGTCTACGAGCTAGGGTTGGCAAAAGCTGACCCAACATGATAACCCGATCTGAACCTAACCCGAAATTTACGGGTTTGGATTGAATTTTTTGATCCAAAATAAAAAATGGCTCGATCCGACCCGAAACCTCAACGGGCTAGGTTCATGTTGACTTTTTGAACCCGAACAACCTGATTTATAATTTGGGTTAGGTTCAGGTTGGGACAACCGGAAATTAACCTGACTTTTATAACTTATGTCACCTACTTTCTAATTATAAACTTGTATTGGGCCAAGGTCATTTCTTAATTGAAGTCGGTGGCTAGTTTATGCCTTTGAAGTTTGAATCTTTGATTTAATTGACATTTGAAGTTAGGTTTTGCAATGCTTTAATTTTGTAATGTATAATTATTGCAATTTTAAAATATAAATCAGGTCATATTGGGTTGGTTTCGGGTCAACCCGACACCTGGTAGGTCGGGTTCAGGTTATGGTTTTTTACCTAAAACTAAAATCAGATCGGGTTTGGCTTAGAGGCAATGGTCCCAAAATAGAAGTCAATTCGACTTGAATCCGATTGAATTGTCACCCCTAATCTACCTCCTTCTCCAAACAATAATTTATTTCAAATCTCATGAGTCATGGCCATCAATAAAAAACATAGGATTATTTTCTTTAATCTTTTGGGTAGACTCCAATATCTATAAGGCGATAAGACTGGCTTTATCTAAAATAAAGCACAAGCTGTACATGTACTTCATGTTTATGAAAAGTTGGGTGAAACATATTATGAAACTCTAAGAAAATAGAAGTAATCTTTTTTTTTTTTTTTTTTTGAAGGAAAAAATAGAAGTAATCTTGGTTCAAAAGAAAGAAACTAATAGAACATTTATTACCAATGCAATAAAAGAGCTAAAACGCATCAAAAAATGTAAAAAGGTTAGAAAGGGCTGGTGTGGGTGACTGGAGGATAAAGCCCACTAGCCCAGCCCACTAGCCAAGCCCACGTAAAGAAGACCAAGCCCGAAAACAACCAGCGTAACTTGGATCAAGACGACGTCGTTCGACTTTCTTCTCCGTTCTCATTACTTTAGCAATAATTTTCATTCATGTTTATTTCACAGCTGAAACTTGAAAGATAGAAACCGGGCAAAATCAGATCAAACTGTAATTTTCAGGTAAAATATTAATAGTTTTCAATCGATGAATTTGCATTCAGTAATCAATAATATCATTTTCATTCATCCAAATTCATTTATATCTTGTTGAAAACTTAGAATTACTCGAGTATGTTGCTATAATTGATTTTTCATTAGTGTTAATTGCTTGCTTTAGTTTATAACTATGTTTTCATTTTGCTTTTAGTGTAGTAGAAATATGCAAATATTTTCTGTCAAATGTTTATTTATATCGTATGTCTCGTGTGAATTTGGACTGCCCATGATTTTTTTCCTTTGGGGTATTAATTCCTACCATAGTTTTTTGATGTTGTCGTACATTTTTTAGCTGTATTCAGTATATGGGTTTTATCGATTTATATCCTAATTTTCATATTTTGTTAGGAAATTCCGATTTTTTTTTTAAATTCTTTTATCTGGGTTTTTGGTTCTCCGTGCTATTGTGATGAAATAAGCTTTAATTTTTAGAAATTAGACTCATATTAAGTGATTGGAAGTATTTAAGCATCATACTATTCGAATCTGAATGTCTGAGTGATGTTATGCTTGGGGTAGTTAATAGTTATGTGAGTGATGTCTTATTAACAGATAGAAAACGGGTAGAAGTTTTTAACTTGTTCAGCAAATATTAGTTAGTTATGTTATTGCTTATGCATGAAAATCGATATCGATTGTGTTACAGTAATGAGGAAGTTGGTTTTTTGGTTTTTGTCTTCTAGGTTGCTGGATAGCTCCACTGGTTCCTGAGAATACCACTATGAGTGATTCCAGGGAAAATGAGTCTGCTATTGAAAATGAGAAACGCGTTGCTGAAAATAGTTCTTGTCGTAGAAAGATTGTCTACATTTGGGATATGGATGAGACGCTCATATTGCTGAAATCGTTGTTGGATGGGACATATGCAGAGGCATTTAGTGGTGTGAAGGATGTACGGAGGGGCATTGATATTGGAAAATTATGGGAAAAATACATTCTTGATGTTTGCGATGATTATTTCTTTTATGAACAAGTAAGTTACCAATGCCAACTTTATGACATCAGATGAACATACAGTTGCCTGTGCATGTGCAATTCTATATATGCTCAGTGTTCACTCTTTGAGGTGTTAAAAAGACACTTACTGATGATTTCAGTTAGCCTAATTCAATCTTCCTTTGCAGATAGAAAGCTACAATGAGCCAGTTATTGATGCTTTGAGCCCATATGATGACGGGATTGATCTCTCTGATTATGATTTTAGCCAAGACAACATTGGTCCTCCCAAAGATGACCTTAACAAAAGAAAACTTGCATATCGTCATAGGATTATAGCACAGAAGTATAAGCAGGTATTCACAATAGATACCTTGCAATTGCTAGAAGTTATTCTGGTTTATTTGCCTGTTGTTCTTCTGTATCTCATCTAGTGGTTTAGGAAGTAGCACTTCCATTGTATTACAATATGCACTTATATCTATTGTTGACTTGTTTAGAGACTCTTGCCTCGAAGGGTTTATGGTTCAAAAATTCATTCAGTTGAGGGCTTGGGAGAATTTACAACAAGTAGTAAGGAAGAACCTATCTCTTGGAACCAATGAGAAAGCCTTGATTGAGCAAAGAGGAGAAGAAGACTACTTGTTGTCTATCCTGTGCACTTGTTTGTTGTCCTGTCTGTTTTCTGGTTGGATAAAGAACTAAAAAATCATGGCTGATATTCTCCCACAGACACCTGACTCTTAGCTTAAGACTTTCTACCTTATCTTGCATGTGCTACTATTCCCATATTTGTCGAGGCATGCAGGAAGGAAGCTATGTAATAGATGTAAATATGAATTGCACATACTTGCTAGGATGATCAGACTCCAGGGTAATGTTTGACTGAAGCAAGTCTCTTAAAGCATTTTAACTTTTGGCAGTAGTTTCACACATTTGTTGATTTGTCGTGAGTTATCCCAGTCTTTCACTATTACCTCTTGCTTCTTTTTCTGCCGATGACTTGATTTTTCTGAAACTTCCAGGGCTTGCATTCTATACTTGACCAGAAGAAAATTGAACTATGCAATGATCTGTATGAGATGACTGATAGTTACACTGACAGGTGGCTTTCCTCTGGTATGTAGTCTTTTGTGGGTAAAATACGTACTTGGACACTACTCCCCCCTGTCTAGTAAAAAAAACAAAAAAAAAACAAAAAAAATCAGATGAATGAAGCTATGCGAAGTGTCTGTTAGAGTTCCATTGCTAAGATAGGATAATTTAGATGAGTGAGGATTAGGGATTAAAATTAGGTATGAAATCAAATCAACAGCAATGAACACAACTTTAACTTTAGGGATTATTTGAGCTGCCTTTCTCATTGAGAGTTGGAGTTGTGTTGCAATGAAGTTGGATTTAGAGAAAGGTTTTTAGGGGATAGTGGAGTCCCTTGGTTAGGTTTTGGATTTTTTTTTCACCACAGCCCCAAAGATATGCAGTAAGAGACTAACTACCATAAAAAGAACTGAATTTCCCTTTGAACACTAAATATAATTGCTTAAGAATTATCTCAGTTCTGACATTGATTCTGATGACTCTCCTCTCATATTCTTTTGTTTCGTCTGATGTAAATTTCCCCTACTCTGTGTGTGTGGAACTGTTTTGTTTCTTTTGGAGCCTTCGACTTTTCTACTCAGCAGAAAAATGACACTGGTTCAAATTTGTTCTTGGGAGTAGGAGCAATTTACTTAAGTGATGGTTGAAACAGGAAATATATTTTCGGAAATAGGAGCATGCTGTTGATGTGAATTTCTGTTTCAAGTTCTCTTTTGAAGTCTTAGGAACGACTGACTCTTTTGTTGCCCACTTACTTGTTGTACTGCTGTATGTAGCACTGTGGTGTTACTTTTGAAAATTTCTATTGTGGTAGTGCTTGCAGGCTTCATAGTACAGTTTTTATTTTTTCCTGACTTCTGACGACGTGGTGAAAATCTTCTCCTTTTTGGATGCAGCATGGGCCTTGCTGCAGCATTGTTCAGGTAATAAGGAATCGGCAACCGTTGATGATACGGAGTTCCAATGCATTAATGTCTTAGTGACTGCTGGGTCACTGATACCAAGCCTAGTCAAATGCTTACTCTTCAGAATTGACAGCTTGATAACTTATGAAAACGGTAAGTTTCTTTCCGAGTCTCTAGATTTTCATTATCTTCTTTCTGAAATTATTATTACTAGTAGGCTTATTATTCTTATATGTCTCTATGCAATAGAGTTTGCACTTATGATTTCATGTAGCATTGTTGAACAAGTAGCTGTCTTCTTGCTTCAACTTCATAGATTAATAAGACTGTCCAGTGAGGGTGGATGAAATATTGGAAGACTAACTATAAAGTATAAACAAATTATTTTCTAGTTTGGAAACCTTCTTACTAGCTTTGTGTCATGTTGCTAGGCTATGACCCTCAATAGTGTTTTCAAACGTAATTTTCCAGAGGCTGGACCCTTAAAAAAGCGTGGAAAGTAGGGACTAGGAAGAGTGAATAATGACTCTGAACTTGATGGCTCCTCTATGCTGTCTCTTGTAGTCTCATCAATGAAATTAACACCACAATTGGCATCATTTCGATTTAAGATAGCTTTGCATCGATTGATGGCTTCAGTTTCAAATCTAAGGTTTTCAAATATAAATGTCAGTTCTGGTCTTTCTGGAGATTTTGTAGAGGGAAGATGAAAGTAAGTCTGATCTCTTATTGCTTCATGGCGGCGTCTGTTTTTGCTCCCCCAAGTCAGGCCCATATTCCGTATACGTACTTTGATCATGTCATGTTGGCATGTATATGTCATTCTTTTTTTTTGTTGTTCTAACATGCATCATGGTAGGTTCCAGCAAACTGCATCATTTGATGAAAGAAAGTCTTTGCTTCTGTTCATTTGTAGGCCTTGGACAGAGTACGACTTCTAAATCCAGCTCAACTCTGTACATCTACACATAATTGTAGATATCAATGCTTTACTAAGAAAAGGCATTGAAGAGGCCAGAGGGGTGGAACCAGATACTACTTTATGAGTTATCCTATGATACATAGTTTACGTTTAGTTGGGGGTTGTCCAGATTAGAGAATAGTGAGTAGGATAACTTTTTCAAAAGGGATTATTTGAGAATGTTAACCTCTTTGGTGTTGGTTTTCGTTCCAATGTCACTTCTCTTCTTACTTTTTTTGCTGTAAGTGACCTGTCTTTGTACTAGACTACTAATTAATATGCCAAGATGACTTGTTTGGCTTGGCTGCCCCATTAAGATTTTCCCTTTTGTAAGATACTAAGGTTAGTGAGGAAGGCATCTTTGGATGAACTTATTTTTGACTTATCTGAACTTATATGCACCTTATTTTTATAACTTATTGAAACTTAGATGAACTTATTGTTTCTAAAATAAGTAGAAGTAAGCTGAATAGAAAACTACCTTAGTAGAACCTGCACTTGGACTAGTGCTGTGGAAGGGGAGAGGAGCTGGCCCGGCCGAAAAGCAACTTCAATGAACTTGTTTTTGCAGCCTGGGCCTCTTAGGCTTCTGACTGTTGTATTCGGTTTTTAAATCTTTTGTCCTTTCACTTTATTTGTTTGTACTGACTACTGACATATTGATAATTTGATACGGGTATTATACTAAAGTACTTTTTAAAATAAAATCACAGTATATAGTGCATGGGACGTAGGGAAGCTTCGTTGTTTCTCGTGGATCAAAGAGCGTTTTAGCGGACCCGATGTGCAGTTCTGTGTGATTGGGGACGGATGGGAAGAGTGTGAAGCTGCTGAGTTTCTGAGGTGGCCATTTGTGAAAATCGACCCAAAACCAGACGGCCTCCACAGGTTCCCTGGTCTCACTCAAAAAACTATAGGCCATTATCTCTCTGTTGTTTATGGACGTTCTGATGCTGAAGCTGGAGATCAAGGCACCACCAGCACCACTTCCACTGTGACATAGAGAAAGCTCCTATGAGAGCTAATCTTGTACAGATCAAGTCTATATGTTTAGCCAGTTGTAGGAAGTTGATTTTTTTGTCACACAAACATTTTCTCCATTTTTGGAGTTGTTCAACATTTGGGCATTTCCTTATTTGTTGGTTATCTTGAAATTTCTAGCACTTGCAAATGGTCAATATCTACAAAAGGCAGGCAGTAAAGAAACACAGTTGAATCTTAAAGGTTATGTAATATGTTCCCTTCGTCTACTGTATTCCATATACTTTCTTAATGATTAAAACTGATTTTTGTCGATTTGATGATTTTTTTGTGTGTGTACTGATCAAGACTAGTCATTATTGATTAGTCCTCATCAAACTTATATTTTATGGAAGCTGTGATTTTTAAGTTGAAGTGAACAGGGTCTAAGCGATCACTACTATATATCGCTTTTTCCAAACGTTTGGCAATCACATATGTGAAAGGTTGTCATGATCTCTCTGCGTGTGTTGGCCACAATTTTTTTTTTCTGGGATTTCATGTGACTCGATTTTCTTCATGGACCTCTTCATGTGATGTACAACTTTGTTCCTGCTTTATTCATGTACTATTGTGGGTGAAATATTTCTGCAAATTTTTTAATGAATAAATCTTTTTATGCCCCCTTTTTGTATTGATATGGGTTGGGCATTTTTTAATTACGCTTGAGGCATTGGCTTTTTTGTGTTGATAACAATGGTCAATGGAGCACTAGCCACTAGTGTGTGCTAAAGGTGCTGCAAGCCGATAACAACATTATTGTTTGTAGTTTTGTAGACGCATTATGACATGATTTCTTCTATTGTACAGTTTCTCTAAATCTCAAACCCCGTCAAACAAAAACTTTTATTACGATTATTTTTTATAATTTACTATATACATATATTTTTTATAAAATATTATAGAATGTTGTTTTATAATGAAGATTACTAGTTTCTTTTTTCTTTTTGAAATTGCATTCAAATTAGGGGTACATCATGTGTATGATTGATTAATTGTCTTTCGATAATTTGTATTTTCAAGTTCATTTAAAAAAGCCTTATTTTAAATAATGTGTAAAGACGGGAAGAAATGACTTTTCCATGTCCTATTCTAAATTAACAAAAAATTCTTTTTGCCAAATAATGGAGATTACACGAGTTCATTCATCATACACCCGGGTGTATGGTAAACCCATGACTAATTTTTGCTCATTTATTCATTTGGGACTCTTTTGTTTTAGTACGTTTTACTCATTTGGATGATTTCAAATGAGCAAAGCAAAAAAATCGTATTGGGTGTACCATGCTTGCGGTAAACCCGGGTGTATGATAAATTTTCTGAGATTTACAATTATCAAATATTGCACTTATATGAGATTTTGTAATAATTAAAAAATATGACTCCTATGTCATAATGGAATAAAGATGATAAGAAGAGAACTTTTTTTAGGTTCTTTTTGAACAGGTTATGCTCTTAATAATGAGGAATTGAACAATGTAATAGCTAACTTAGGATAGAGAAAGTAATGTTTTTAAATTGTATTTGAAGTGTTTTTCACAAATTGATAGTCAAAAGTTAATATGAAAAATAAAATGGACAAGTGTTTTGATCGGTCAACAATGACAATACTTTTGTATTCGTTTGATATCTAGTAATAAATAGTGGTAATGGATAATGAATTACATATTAAATATTTTTGCATGATGTAAAATTTAACACGAAAAATACCGACATTGTTAATCATATCATGGAAAATTTGTAATATCATAAAGAAAAGCTCATTAACCAAGGATGTCTTGGCCTAGTGGTTAAGATTGAGGTGCTGTGAACAATAGGTCACAGGTTCGAAACATTATGTCTAGAATTGTATTTTTTTCAAAATTTTCATTCCACTCAATACCACCTAATAGTATATTTTTATAATAAGCTAATGCGTTTTTTTATAACCACTGAATTCATAAAGAAACACAATAAAAGCAAAAGAAAAGCTAAATTATTTTCTACCAAACCCCTTCTAGTTTCCACTTTTACACATACTAACACCTTTTTTTATCTTAAAATATACAAAGACTTTTTTTTTTGAAAAATATACTATTCTGGTTATGATACAGGTGACCGTCTCGTGTTGGAAGCCGCAGCCGTGATAGAAAGCCTAGCGTGATTGTTATTGAAACCCTTGCAACACAACGAACGTAAACTACCCAATAGGGTGCCGAGGAAACCCCCTTATGACGGTCAAGTTAGGACTATGGTCGTTATCAGGATTTATTAGAATTAAACCTTTTCTCTGATGCATAACAAGTTTCTTGTTTTTGTCCACCATCTACATTAATGATTAATCCATGATGTAATCAACTAGTCATCAATCTTTCTTGTACTTTTCTATTTTCTTGAAACGAACTAGTTATCAATCTTATCATATATTGAAACAAAGCTAATCTTTCCTGCTTGTTTTGGATTATGCTCACAAAAAAAATCTAAATGATATACAGTACTATGTCGTAAGTCGTAACACTTATCCTCTCGTCATTTCTTTACGAATTAGCTCTTCAATTACAACCACAATTTGGTAATCGGATTATCTTATCCTAATTTATAGTCCAGAATCTTGGCAGCTAGATACCGTGACACTATCAAGTGGATTAAGATGGAATTAGAATTAGTTGTGTTAGCATAGTAATGTTGTATAGTGTAGGTAAACCATATGCCATTCTATCCACTAATAAGCGATGCACGTGACTTGTCTTGGGCTATGAATGAGATCATTTTCTCATAGTACTCCTTTGTGCTTTAGTCTAATCTTGACATTGTCTTAGTATAGAGATATGATGCTTATATGTCATAGATTTATGAAAGAGGATTAAATTTGATCGAGTAACTCAAGAGTAACTAGTTAGCTAAACATATTAATCATCTACATATGGTGTTCTCTAAACACAAGTATATTCATAAATACTTGGAAAACGGTTTTATTTTCTTAATATCTCGAATGTCCTTCTGTAATCGTATGGCAGAAACATGAACGATATGATTTGAAAGTAAAATAATCTAAGTGGCGAAGATCCTTATGTAAAGCCAAATTCACCAATAAATTATATAGCAGGTCTGGCTTGTTTAATTAAATGGGTTGAAATTCCAACTCAATCAACTTATTTTTAAATTGGGTGAGGTTCGAGTTGCTATGACGGAATTGGTTAACTTCTTCAATAGCTCTAACTTGCCCTATAATTTCTTTCGCATACCCTTTCTCTTCACCAAATAGTATTACACCATTTTTCTTTGCCACATGTTCGCCTCACCTTTTTTTTTTACTTCAGTATTATTTGCCTCATTTCTAGAACATGCCTTAATATTGAGCATCATCAATCTTAGTAGTACAATGCAAGGCTATGCGCCTATGCCCATTAAAAGTACGTACAGATCTAAAAGGTTTTAGGCATGTATTGTCTACCTTTGTTCCATAATTACACTTGTAATTTTATAGTCTCTAATGCACTATTTTGATCATTATTTATATCTTTAATTATACATCAGTAAAAAAAAAAAGTTTGATAATTTATTTGAAAAATACACATTGAGAGGAATCTAACACGATCTTAACATGACTAACTTTTGTTCCCATATATAATGATGACAATTCATAGTCAAAGTTTATAAAGTATAACCTTTGAATAGTGAGTATTGTATGAATTATGAACAAATCAAGTATTAATTTATTTGAAGTTTAACCTTCCTAGAAAAAGCATGCATAAGACTATTAGAACTAAGCCTTAATAAGTTTAAGCTAATTAAAGCATTACCCATAACCTCATCAATTCATTGTTATCTTGAGCTCATATAACTTAATCATATGAGTATGGCGTTTAGTTGAAAGGATGTTTCAATATTGCGTAAATTATTGACAAAGAATATCCATAAATTCCATTTGTGATAGTGCATGAAATGTGGGCAGAGAAAAACGAAAAGTACAATAATAGTGGTCCCTTTAGTCTGCATGGCTATTTTTACACCACGAGTATCTCATACGTCTTTCCAAACACTCTTATAGCTCCCTTTGCCCATGCCTCTTTTCACTCTTAAGTCAATTTTTTTGAGCATAAACTTATTTTGTTCTCATTCTCACTCTCTCCTTTTTCCTTATTGACTTTATCGTAGATTGCGAATGTTCTCTATTTCATCTCTTCTTTGTGAAGGGGTAATCAAGACAAGAAAAATAAATTGCCTAATCCTATTCTCTATATTTAGCCTACTACTCTTGTGATGGTAAAGGTAACTATCCGATGAAGAATTGGTGTAAATAATCTTGATATTCACCGTCTTCTCAAAATAATCCCTGATTTTAATTTATTATTTTGGAATAATTTTAGTTAAGATAGCTAGCTAGGTAATGGATGTGTATGTGGAGCCCCAATCGCGAAGATATAAAATGGTCAGGCTACCAGAATTCCACAATGTAGTGCATCAGTCAAATAAATGATTATCTTATCAATCTAAGTCACTTTTACATTTTGCTTGCTTTTGTTTCAATTCAAATTCTACCTACTTCTTAAGCTAATCTATGGGTTGGATATTTGGATGGATTGCTTATGCACACCGAATTTTGCTTCCAAAGCTAAGCTTGAGATCCCTTGTGCACCATGGTTTTATGCATTGATTTGGGGTTTAAGTTACAAGTGAGTGGTAGATCACATGTCAACAAGTTTAATTACTGCCTCCATTCATATTAAATAAAAATATTTGACACTTTTTAAAGCAAAAATACATGTGAATCGGCAGGTGAACGAAATAATACTTATCTAGAGTAGAGAGAAAACCTTTTTTCAAGGAAATTCAAATTAATGTTAAGGAGTTGAGGCCCGTTTGGTTGGGTGTAGAACATTTTCGGTGAATTATTTTCAATGGAAAAATAATTTACAACTAAAACACAATTCCAAAATTAGTTTTCCGTTGTTTTGTTCCATATAAGAAAAATAATGCAAGGGAAAGTAAGGAGGTAGTGAGTGGAGTGTGCAAGAAAGATAATGAAAAGGAAGGAAAACAGTTTTCCCTTCAATTTGAAGGGAAAATGGTTTTCCGTCATTGGGGGAGCAATTTTACTCCTAGGAAAAATAGTTTTACAATCCTTTGCAAACCAAACAATGTAAAACAGAAAATAGATGAAAACAGTTTTCCAGGAAATGTTTTACGCCCTATCAAACGGAGCCCTAATACGGGTAGAGGGAACATAAATTTGAGAAGGAGAAAACATTATTTTATAAACATCTTAAGGGCATTTTAACGATCACTCCATATGGACCATATGTAGCTCACAAGCCACAACGTAACCATCCTACATTTTAATTGTGAGTACATTAAGTCAAATAGAGATTGTTGAACTATGCCTTGAATTATTTATCTGGCGCTAGGATTAACCTAGCGACGGTCGGGTTTAGGCCCATCATTTGGTTAATTAGTAGAGTGCTTATATCAACCCTATTATTAACCTCTGCCTCCGTATTCTGTAATATGTACTCTCTCCTAAACCTAATAAAATTATTTCTCCTCTGCATGTGGACGTAGCTAACACATTGTTAGTGAACCACGTTAATTCTTTGTGCTGATTGTTCGTTGTTATTATTTCATTAATTGCATCTGTCTCAACAGAGACCCTAAGAAAAAAACCAAATAAGTAGAGTTTCTCTTGTTGCATTGGTGATGTTGCGGTTATTTGTGAAAAGTTCAATAACTAAGGGCCTGTTCTCTTCGGCATAAAACAACTAAACTGTACTGAATTGAACTGAACTGAATTAAATTATAACTAATTAATAGTAATGATAATAATTTAGGAACTGAACTGAACTGAAATGAAATGAATTGAACTGAATTGAACTGAACTGAATTAAATTATAACTAATTAATAGTAATGATAATAATTTAGGAACTAAACTGAATTGAACTGAATTGAATTGAACTGAACTGAACTGAAAATTAGCTGGGGAGAACAGGCCCTAAATAGAATTAGTTCTTAGCTGATAACAAGTTACAAAATTACAAAACTATGTATACTAAAAATTACAAAATTCCTTACTTACTAGCCCTGTTTTCCAAGATAAAACAACCTGAACCGCGGAACAACCGAATCAAGCGAACCGAATTATAAATCTAATTAATAAGTAATGATAATAATTTAGAAGCGAAGCGAACCGAAGCGAAAATAAGTTGGGAAAAACGCCTCTAAGTATATTTTATATAAGGCTATTATAGTCTATAGACTTCATAAGGTAGAAACCCCCTACCAAGTAATATCTCTACCACCTACGTACTCATAAAATTTGTTCTTATTAGCATTTAATTCATGAGATAAATTTTTTATCTACTATAAGTCAATCTCAGTTCTTTTGTTACACATAATTCAGCGATTTCCTTGAAATCTCATTTGAATAATGGACCACCTAGATTTCAAAATCTAGACAATATTGCTTACAATTATGCTACAATAATGCACAAAGATACCGAAACTGATAGAACATCTTCTACCAGGCAAAAAAAGATTCTGTAACATCAGAAAGGAGGAGACTACAAACTCTGTATGTTTGATGGCCATAGAGACTGTAACTTTATTTCTATTATATTTTGAGAAGGGGAAACAAAGACCATTAATACACATACACATAGTCTTATACAGTATAAAGGTACAGACAATAATTGGGTATACGGAAGCATATTGAAGCACCTAGTTATTAGTCACATACGGACATAACTGCATCTATTCAGTGGCTAGATTGCCCGCTTTTAATAGACCATAAAAAATAATTGTTCATGATGAGTTGAATTACACCATACATTAAATTCTATTAGTAGTTGGTAAACTACCCATTGGGTAAACCAAGTTTTATCCTTCACATACCGGTTTATTGTGATCCCGAAGACTATACTAGAAAACACCAATTTGGTAATCTGAGCATACGGTTTTTTTTTTGGGAGACAAAATATGTACTTAGTAGTTCAGTGAACAACTAAGGCAATTTGATCAAAAAATAATTAGTACGACAATTTGATAAAAAATGCCAAATGGCCTCAAATTTCATGTCTTTCTTTTCTAATGAGAAAATTGGCCCCCTTTGTTTCCAATACTTTGCCATTATTCAATGTTGACGATACTGTTACATCTAACTAATAACTATCCAAGGCTATTTATAGTCATTTGCTTACGTAGAAAATTTCTCAATTTGTTTATACATAGATTCAGATAATGGATCCTCTAAAATTAGATGAACAAAAAACCTAGTATTGTTTACACTATAAACACGATACAACCACATGGGTAGTACACTAGTACTTAGTAGAAGAATTTGTCCGGCGGGAAATAAATCACATATGAATAGAAAATAAAAATAATTCATGTGCCACTATCTCAAACTCCATACGCATCATGACAACCAACAATAATGTCTTGTGCCTTGCACCAAAAAAATAACGCCCTCTGCCTTGTGTGCATGAAATTAGCAACCATATTAGACATCCAAGCTAATAATACACTACCATATTGAAATTATTATTGTTAGGACCACCAATACCAGAAAGTGCTGGCATTGTATGTTGAAAACTATACTTCCTTCGTTCTGTTTTAAATGAAATATAAAGCCTTGACACAGGAATTTAGGAGAAGAGAGACAAATGTGATGAAGAGAGAGATAGTTATAAAGAAAAGTAAGTATCAAATAACGTTTCATTTATTTTAAAACAATCTATATGGTAAGTTTTTCATTTTTTTAGAACGGAGGAAGTATCTGACAATATATATATACATACATATATATATATACATATATGTATATATATATATACATATATGTATATAGATATATACATATATGTATATACATATATACATATATGTATATACATATATGTATATATGTATATACATATATGTATATATGTATATACATATATGTATATATGTTTCGGGTGAAAAACTTGTGAGATGGGGGACTAGTCAAGACTAATGGTCGAAGACCGTTGAATGCGACCAGATGCTCAAAGAGTGTTGCGAGACCTGCAAAAACGAGAGTTAGACTACCCCGGGGGTGTTTCCGGGATCGCCCCTCCGACGCTCAAGTCAGTTATGATACTTAGCGGTTAGTATTGAGTGGTTGGTCTAGAATTCATTACCTCAATAAATGGAAAAATGTTCCCTATTTGGCGTTGGAATGTGTGAAAAGTGCTGGTTAGGCTATATCAAGGTCTGGGCTGGGCCAGGTCCTTTTAGCCTGGGCGGCTCTTTGAGCACATGAGGGCAATATGGTAATTAGACCATGGATTGGGGGCCCAGTGATTTATTGGGCCCAAACATTAGCCCCACACGAAATATGTGAAGGAAGAATCCTCTGAGATCACGTGTTTTGCGGAATGTTGGATCTTTTCTTGATCTGGGTTTTGCCCATTTTCAGGGGTCTAGCGAGCCCCATGTATCTCGAGGGGAGTCTTGGACCTCGCTCAAGATGTCTTAGGGGCTAATGAGCCCCATGTATCTCGAAGAGTGTCTTGGACCTCGCTCGAGATATCTCAGGGGCTAATGAGCCCCATGTATCTCGAGGGGCGTCTTGGACCTCGTTTGAGATGTCTCAGGGGCTAATGAGCCCCATGTATCTCGAGGGGCGTCTTGGAACTCGCTCGAGATATCTCAGGGGCTAATGAGCCTCATGTATCTCGAGGGGCGTCTTGGACCTCGTTCGAGATGTCTCAGGGCTAATGAGCCCCATGTATCTCGAGGGGCGTCTTGGGCCTTGCTCGAGACGTCTCAGGGGCTAATGAGCCCCATGTATCTCGATGGGCGTCTTGGTCCTCGCTCGAGACGTCTCAGGGGCTAATGATCCCCATGTATCTCGAGGGGCGTCTTGGGCCTCACTCGAGACGTCTCAGGGGCTAATGAGCCCCATGTATCTCATCTCAGGGGCTAATGAGTCTCATGTATCTCGAGGGGCATCTTGGACCTCGCTCGAGACGTCTTAGGGGCTAATGACCCCATGTATCTCGAGGGGCGTCTTGGATCTCGTTCGAGATGTCTCAGGGGCTAGTGAGCCCTATGTATCTCGAGGGGCGTCTTGGACCTCGCTCGAGATATCTCAGGGGCTAATGAGCCCCATGTATCTCGATGAGCGTCTTGGACCTTCGCTCGAGGTGTCTCAGGGACCAATGAGCCTCATGTACCTCGAGGGGTGTCCTGGCGCCGTAGCACTTGACGGGCGCCGACTCAAGTGGCTGGGGTGACTTGGAGTATCCTTCACTCGATCTGGGTGAAATGCCTAAGTGTAGGTCTTGAACTCAGCTGAAATTCAGTCAACCTAGCTACTTTTGGCATGACCACGCGAGCTGGGATGGACTGATTTGAGTAGCTAAGAGTGGTTACCCTGGTTAGGGTGGCTGTTGGGCCTTGCTTAAGGCCCAACGCAAGGTTTGTTGCCTCTCAGAATTCTTCGAGGCCCGCGGGATACCAACCGTTTCGTACGGTGTTGCTTATAAATAGAGGGGGGACCGTGTCATTTGTCCCATTCTCTTCTTCTTATTCTCCAAGAGTCTGTCAGAGGGTGAAAGTTCTTTGTCTCGAGAGCACAGGATTGATCGACGAGCGTCTCACGAAGGATAGTAGATCTCGAGAGCCTTCGGCTCAAGGTACGATCTTTTCTTTTCCGTTTCATTAATCAATAAATGGACTCGTCCAGGTCGAGTTCCCCCTTGATAAATAACGGGGATTCTTTGCCTGGCTCGGAGACCCCTCCCTCGCCCCTTGAGCCATTGTTCGTGGGAGTGTTAATAAATGGGATACCCGTGGTGTCCGTGGCCCAGGGATGTCTCGACTCTCCCCATATACTCGATGGCATTCCGTGCTTGAGCGACGGGGAGTCAATAATGTCCGTCGAGGGGGAGGAGTTGAATAATCCCCCTCATGCCGCGACCGTTGCTCGATCCCTGGCTGTTAGGAGTTACTTAGATCCTCTTCTCTATAATCAGGTTGTTTACGTCATGGAGAGGGGAAGCGAGGATTCATCCTCCGAGCCGAGTACTAGTGGCGAGGATCAGCTGCCCACCGCAAAGGGATCGCCCATATTTACGTTCGCGGGCCTTTCATGAATTTTCTGATGGATAACCTCCGATATCTCGAGGGAGTATATTGGATAAACCATCCTTATGCTTTGTATACCCCTGACCCCAACCAGACTGTTTGCACCCCCCCGACTGGTTGTATAGCGATCTACAAGGCGTTATCCTCGAGTTGGGGTTGCAGTTTCCTCTCCATCCATTTATCGTTTCTGTACTTAGGGCGTATGACCTTTCTCTTTGCCTACTGATGCCTAACAGCGTTGACTCGATGGTGGGGTTTTTGGCCATATGCGACATGATGGGAGTGGAGCCATCCTTGGTCATGTGGAGAAATTTGATGAAACTGGTGGTGATGTCCCCGGGTTCCCATGGGGAAGGATGGTATAGTTTTCAGGCCCGTCTTCGATATAAGATAGTGGGGACGATGCCGTCGAATCAACAACTATTTCGGACGGAGTTCTTGTATGTATACCGGTCCGAGCCATGGCACTTCCCTGTAGTACTCCATCTCGAGGGCCCTAATATGGCCCTGAATCGATCGGTGCCCCAGATGTCGGAAGAGGAGGGGGTAGTGGCCATTTACTGCCAGACCATCACCAAGGTGGTGAATGGTGATAAGAAGACGTTCCCTCAGCACTAGACCCCCAACTCGAAGGACTTGAGCGAGGAGCATTTCTTGTCGGTGACGGGGCTGAGTCCTGCTTACCCCAAGGGTAGGGCCTTTGTTGTTAGGTATGTTGTGTCTTTTATAATGTTCTCTTTCTAACTTCTTATGTTCCTGTGCAGTTATTGCTTATCAAGAACTCGACGAAGCCATGCAGAAGTGAATGACTGCCAACCAGTGGGTACAGGAGAAGATTCGACAGAAGGTGTCGAGTGGGAAGGCCGGGGCCCCTCGTCCTCCTCCAATTAGTTTTAATTACCTTCATTATCTTTTCTTTCGAGTTTTCGTTCATTGTTGTTTGACCATCTTCATTGTTGGATCCCGTAAAGAATCGACGCCCTCGGACCCCCGTGACTGCTGCCATCGTGGCTCCTCAGATCTTGGAGAGTCGAGGGCCCGTAGCTGTCGAAGAGCGTACTACTCGAGAGTGGGCCGCACCCGTTGGGAAACGACGGGGTCGAGATGTCCCCCAGGATCGCGATACTGAGACCTCGGGTCGGAAAAGAGCGAGGAATGTCGTCGTCGACTCGGAGGATGTGGCTAAGCCTTTCACGGAGCTTTCCAGCATTGAAAAGGCCGATAGGTTCGACAAGGCTGTCAAACGCATTCTCACCAAGCCCGATGTCAACACTTGTCGTGACCTCGACGAGGAGGAAGAGGTCGAGGCTCTGCATGCCTCATGGGTCGATGTGAACATTTTATCAGCTTGCTTTCTTATTATTTCCTCTAACTTTTGTTGATTCTCTTATGCTTATTTTCAGTGCTCGATTCGGATGGCCGTTATGAGCCATCGACACACCATTGGCTCTCGGAAGCTTCGAGAGGAGCTTGTTGGGCAAAAGGAGCTTGCTCTAAACGACAAACTCGAGCTCGAGGCTGCTCAGAAGGACCTCGAGGAGAAGGAGAAGGACTATGCTGAGAAACAAGCTTCCTTGGAGCAGAAGGTCTTCGATGCCCAGAGTCAGCGGGACTCGATCAAGAGGCAGTATGACTCCTCGAAGGGCGAGTCGTCTCTGGCCAGGGAGCAGGTCATTCTCGACTGGCAGAATTCCCAAGCCGGGAAGGACTTTGCCAAAGATATGGGTCTTCAGGGAGTGGAGGTTGCGACGAGGGAAACCCTCAACAAGTTGAGGGAGGCCCTGGCCAAGGTTTCTCCCTCCATGGACTAGGCCCTCGTCAAAGCTGAATACAATGCCATAATTGCTTCTGAGCTCGACGCCTGTGACTCTCCTGGTCTTGATGGCCCTCGAAATGAGAAGGAAGACAATGACCCCTCCCCCCCGAAGTAGAGGAAGATGTTGAGATCGAAGGTCGTTTTGACGGTGAAGAGGCCCAGGCTGACGAGGAGGGGGAAGACGATGAGGAGCAGGCTGAAAGCTCGAGTTATCCCTCCCTTGATACCGGGGACTATCCTGATAGCTCCTCGAGTAGCTCCGAATAGGAATCTTGTAATTAGCTTAACTTTTGCTAATCTTTAGGATGTAATGTTTCACCGATGAAATGAAAGAGAACTTTTTGCTTTTGCTCTATGTTGTCTTTTTCGAAGTTATTGCCTTTCGTTGAGTCATTATCACTTGTTCAGATGAGTCATGACCCTTTCTCGATATATTCTCGCCTCGACCGGGGTCTGGGCCATGACCCCCCTCGATATGCTCCGGTATCGAATGGGATCCAGGTCCTGACCCCCTTCGACATGTTCTAATCTTGACCGAGGTCACCTGCGGTCTTCGTCTTACCCCCAAGGGGCCTTGAGTGCTTTGGGGAGTTTCTTGTGGCCTTGGGCTACGTTTTAGGCGCGTGACACGTATTTGTGTTAATGGGCTTTTGTTCTGGTGAGGCCCATGTGGGCAGTTATTGCGGCTTTGGAATCCGCAATTCCTCTTTCTTATAAGTATAGGACGTTTTTGTGTTTTCACAACACAATTTACATTCCCTTTCCCCATATCTCTTATTTCGATCACCTTCTTTCGTACTCCCATCTCGATAGCCGTCCTTCTTTAATTTCGAGCGACAATGTCTCAACCCTTGATCAACCCTGAAGCCCTTCGAGCGGACAAGCGCCGACAGCTGGCTAAGGCCAGCTCGAGCGTCGTTCCTACGACATCTGGGTTACCGAAGCCCTCGAAGGCCATCTCGGACGAGGGGGTTACTTCGAAGGGGGGCGCCGACCTCTCTTCGGCCACCAAGGCCTCACTCCCGATTACTCCTACAATAGTGAAGCAGGAGGTTCCCGAGGTCAAGCTCGCTCAAGGACAACCCCATTCTTCCCTTTCTTTCACCTGGGGTACAACAGGCCTCTAAGAGGCTGAAGGTTGAAGAGTCGTCTCCCTCGATGGCTATTGTTCCTTTCACCGCCCTCTCGAGGGCGGAGTTAGCAGGGAGGTTCGATAGGGCCTCCTCTTCTTTGATGACGGCTGCTGATAAAGCAGCTTGCTTGGCCTCCGGTGGCCAGGAGCTCGAGGCCTTAAAGGCTACTCTAGTCGAGGTACGTCTGTTTCTTGATGGATTTGTTATTTGCGATGATATTTTACTTCTGTTTACTTACATGTTCTCTTTTCCACAGCTCTCGATTAGGGCGTCTGCTTTGGCCCGTTCCCACAGGCGGCGCCAATTATTTCAGGTGAAAAACTTGTGAGATGGGGGACTAGTCAAGACTGATGGTCGAAGACCGTTGAAGGCGACTAGATGCTCAAAGAGTGTTGCGAGACCTGCAAAAACGAGAGTTAGACTACCCTGGGGGTGTTTTCGGGATCGCCCCTCCGACGCTCAAGTCGGTTATGATACTTAGCGGTTAGTATTGAGTGGTTGGTCTAGAATTCATTACCTCAATTAATGGGGAATTGTTCCCTATTTATAGGCGTTGGAATGTGTGAAAAGTGCTGGTTAGGCTAGAAAAAGGTCTGGGCTGGGCCAGGTCCTTTTAGCCTGGGCGGCTCTTTGAGCACAGGATGGCAATCTGGTAATTACACCATGAATTGAGGTATGGCAGTCCAGTGATTTATTGGGCCCAAACAATATATATATATATATATATATATATATATATATATATATATATATATATATATTTTTTTTTTTAAGGTAAGATGAAGGAGACTCACTTGAGGGGGGATAAGGGGAAATCCTCAAATGAGTCCCATGAGGTTTGATCCCTAGACCTCAGGGATATGAGGTGGGAAGCGATGCCACTACTCCACCACCTCAACCTCACATATATATACATATATATATATATATATATATACATATATATATATATATATATACATATATATATATATATATACATATATATATATATATATATACATATATATATATATATATACATATATATATATATATATATATACATATATATATATATATATATACATATATATACATATTAAATTTCAATATTGAAGCTAGGCCCAGAATTATATTGATCCTTGCACTCCCCAGAATCTTAAAACTATCCAACCAAATTAAAGGCACAATGCAAGCAGCGTGTGGCTGTAGCCTGTATAATAGTACTATAATTCAAAGGCATCGCTGCATGCAATGGCTACTCTCATTAAGTTAATTAGTTAAGGGTACAACAGATCAGTGGCGGATCCAGGAATTTGACAATAGTTGGTCACACTAACGCTAATCCTCACTACAACCAATGATCAAATCATAAAGTTCCAAAAACAATAAATATTCATTCTTTTAGCAAAAAAAAAAAGACTTTAAATATCCCTCGTATTTTTCCTTTTCATTCTGAAAATTAAATTAATAATTTGAATGAGATTTAGCAAGTCAATTGAAAAGGCCATCCAACATGTACATCATACATCATCATTCAAAACAATGAAACTAACAAAATCAATTTTCAAAGACAGCACATTGAGCATCAACTGATCTGCTTCTCATCTGATACACCAACTTGGCATTTAGTCACATTCAATGAAGAAGGATAGGCCTAAAGTTTTTACATCAAAATAGGTCTTAGAATTAGTAACAATTCCAGCACAGAGACTAAGTAAAATCTCCTTTGCTACTTTAATATCCCCTTTAATACCCTCAAGAACCTCATCTATCCAATCACCCTTCAAATCACCATTAGGTACATACCGACTTCTTCTACTCCTCCTACCTTACTACTATACTGAACCCCTAATACTATAGTTATCACATGCGGCATAAAATTAACACCAAAAACAGTCCTAATTTGTTTCCCTCTCACAATAGTAGTTCATAAAGCAACATAGAGCAACATATTACAGTAAAATATCGAATTCAAGTAGGAAGGGAGGTGATCAATCTGTAGATCAAGACCAATCTTACAATTTACATATAATTTCATTTCCACTACCATCATTTATCAACAATTACCAAAAATTCCACAAGTCTCAACATCTAAAATTGTAGATAATCTCAACTATTACCACAAATATTACACAGCTTTTGCAATTCCAATTTCCAAACATGTTAGTGTCAAACCCTCGCTTACTCAGCTATATTTTGTTCCTTAAACAAAGTCTATTAACAATCAACAAGACACCCCAAAAATTCACAGCAAACAATCAAGTAAATATATCAGTATTACCCAATGCTAGTTTCCTATATTCAACATAACAACACCCACCTAATTACAAGATCAAAACCAACAAAAAAAAAAAATTTACCCTCAAAATCATAAACCCAAATGAAGAAATGGAGTAATAATAATTACCCTTGAGCGCATACGACTAAAATCGCTGGGCTTGAAATTCTCACGAGCAGATCTTTGAAGGCGGAGCATAAAGAGTTCACCTTAGAGCTGTAAAATCTCTTCGTTAAGTTCTTCATTGGTTTTGAATCACCAAACGAGTTTTTTCCCAAATTCTAGGGTTTTGAATAATAATTTTTTGTCTCTGAAAAAGGTAAAATGGGTATCAATCTGTAGATCAAGACGAGATGATCATTTTAGTTGAAGATTTGAAAGAAAAAGGAGGTTCATGTAAGAAAATTCAAGAATTTTAGTTGAGGACCTTGAGGTTAAAGGAGAGAGAGGAAGAGACGTGAGATAGAGGAAAAGACGTGGGAGTTTGTTTTGTCAATTAAGGAGAGAGAAAGTTTTGAAATTTTTTTCCCCAAATTAATTGCTGGTCACGTGACCAACTGTGACCCTGAATATATCCGCCACTGCAACAGATGGTGATCCTCTCATAATTATTCCTAAAATATACTCCCGCCATTATTATTTCAAATTAAACTTTTCTTTTAGGGTACAATAGTTATTTTAAAAAAAAATTAAACTTTATAAAGCATATGATAATGTTAATGTTGCTCATTTAGGTGTGTTCTCTTCACCTCAAAAAATAAGTTTCAAGTCCAATAAGTTCATATCAGGTCTGATCAGGTCTAACACAACACTAAAAAATAAGTTCCAATAAGGGCCAATCAGGTCTAGTAGGTTCAGTTAAGATAAGTTCAGTTTTTTCATATGAAAAGAACGCACCTTATTATTCATCCTAATAATAAGCATGTAGTATCTGAGGACAGGTAAAAAAAAAAACTAAAAACTACTCCCTCCGGTCTTTATTAGTTTACCCGTTTCTGTTGCACAAAGTTTTAGGAGAAATAATATTGCAGGACATAGAAAGAAAGAGAAACTATTATTTTATATTAAAGTTGTATGTGTGATGGAAAGTTAGTGGACCCATTTCAAAAATAAACAATAGAAATGGGTAAACTAATAAGGAGACATCCCAAAAAATAATACGTAAAACTAATAAAGACGGGAGGAAAGATTTCATAGGAAGTATAATTGTTGAGGAGAGGAGGTGGACCAGTAAACCACTGACATAACTATAACGATTTTGTACTAACTTGCACCATTAGCATGATGTAGATTGTGGTCCATTTTATTTTAGTAGGTAAAAATTCAGAATAATTACAATATCTTTACTCCTTTAGTACTTCTTAAGAAGAAGTACGGTCAAGATGTAATTTTGATTGCAAGCAAGTTACCATAGATATTTCGGTTTTTCACTGCGCACTCTGGTTTCTAAAAATTCATGCACTCTTTTTTTTAAAAAATGCACCATGTACCGATTACTATTTCATTAAAATGCATGAAATGCCCTTAATTACTAACGTGTCAAAATTTCGTTAGGACTTTATTTACCATTTCGCTTGTTAACCCCTAACCCTAACCCCCTAAACCCTAAACCCTAAACCCTAACCCTAACCCTAACCCTCTCCCACTACCCCACCCCCCTCCCCCACCACCCCAGTAGCCCCCCCCCCCACCACCCTCGTGGAATTCCCCCCCTCCCCCATCCCCCGTAGCCCCCACCCCCCCCCACCCTCGTCGATTTCCTCCCTCACCCCTCCATCTATCTTCTCTCCCCTCCTCAACCGCCAGCCCATGACCCCTCCTCGGCCACACACAGTTTCCCCCTTCTCTCTCTTCACACAAGCCGTAACACCCCCGAATTTCGAAGCGGAAAAGAAAGAAATAATAATAGTATTAATAGGACGATGGCGAAACATCGTCTTCTCCGGAATGTCACTACTACAAGAAATGCGTTTAAATAACTAAGTGATAAACCAACATAAGTAAATAGTATAAATAAATTAAATTAATTAGAGTAATAACTAAAAGAAAAAACTGACTCTCAACTAATTAAAAGTCTAGGCCTAAAACATCTAGCTTTTTTAATGCTCACAACTCAACCCGAGCCCAAAACCAAAGAAGATTCTCATCAACATAACCTCGCAAAATATATAACAACAATCCACAATCGATTGGGGAGTAACTAGCGCTTCTCCCGAGAACAAAAGAAATCAAAGCATGATTCGGGACATAGATTAATAAGAAAGGAAATAATAAAGTCAAGTCAACTACAATATGCATCCACTTCCATATAACTCACAAATAACGCAAATGAATAATAAATAGCAAGTGAGTTGGATAAAAATAAATAAATCATCTCAAGAGTACTTTTATAAAAACAAAAGTATAGGTAAAACAAGTTATTGAGTTAGAAACCGAACGCCAGTGAATCGCAATTCACTTCCTAAGGTTTGTCAGATCGCAATCTCCGGAGTCGCCCATGGGCTTACGTTCCCCACCGCCCGTGTCTAAGAATGGCCAAACTCCCGATGCGAGGGTAGAACACGCAGAACTCCCCGACCTCTCGGACAACAACAATTAACCCGTGTACCCCTTAGTTCGCAAAACCAGGGTGGTTGGCATGTTCTTCACCGGGGACTACATCTATCCCACCGGATATTCTTATCTCAAAAATAAAATCATAAATATCATCAAAGTATCATTCATCTCAAAAACATTCGTCAAAAGGGATGCCATCCGGCCTTATACCCATAATTCATCAAAAACAACTCTTCATAATTCCTCAAAAATAATAACCTACAAACTTACAAAAAAATGTCTCCAACAATAAACACCTTGAACATCTCTAAGCATCAACAATGATATTAAATTAGTTTTTACAGCACTAACAGTTCAATCAAAAATGCATCACCAATTAACTCCAAGGCTTATTAAATAAATGAATAGTAACAATTAATCATTTTTCTCATAAATCAAGCATAAACATAAGGATACCCAATAATACTTACTGCAACCTACTGAACATCAGCAACCAAGAACATAATAGATTACAAATTATTTCTGATTAACAAACTCTTAAATAATTTAAAAGAGTATCCTCAATTTCACAACAAAAACCCAATAATAATTATTAAACTAATAAGTACGATCAGTAAAATAACACAAAAATTATCATACGATCCTAATGGCTCTACTGACATGGTACAAGTTTTATTTATAATTTTCGGACTCTAAAAGTATTTTTAAACGTTAATTTACAGATTACTCAATAAAGCCAATATAATAATTAAAAATAAAAATAAACGCCCAAAAATTACCAAAAATTTACATAACATGAATAAACTCACGGAAATACATATTATACAAAGAAATTAATTTTTAGGCTTCCAGAAATAATTTTCATGATTTATATACTGACAGAGACGATAATGCAAAAACAGATATATCAATTAAATAAACAGGTAAACAGTAGGAAAAAATTATTCTAAGGCATGTAATACATATTAAACATATAACATGATCCACCAAAAATTATTTCAGTAATTTTAACATTCGTTTAATAATTATCATGCAAATAAGCCAAAAACGCACAAAACACCAATTAAATCAAATAAATACTAAAAATCAGACGAAAATTATTTTTCTGTATAAAATATTCACACAGCATGCATCCAGTATATTCATGTCAAATTTCGTCAATAATTTTATTCAAAAAGTATTTTAAATAATTCCTAGCGTAATAATCTAATACCGAATAATACTCTAATCACTATGGTTCTAAGATAACTACTAGTTACCTGGAACGTCGGGAGGAGAGCGAGTCTAAAGAGATATGAAAAATATGTGCAATCCAAGTCCTCCACGAACGAAAATTGTAGCAATAAGTCACTAGGCGTTTTCTTCTTGAACGTTGAAAAATCTCATTTCGCACTGCTCTGTTCCGACCATAATTCCCGGTGATCAAAAGCTCGGATTCTAAATCTCTCCAGTGAAAGTTACGAACAAGATGTTGTAAACGTTCTGTCCAAATTTGAAGATGATCCAACGGTTAGATCTCCGGCTACGGTTATTTTCGTGAAGGTGTGACAGGAAAAACCGGGTTGAACCTTTCTCTTCTTTTCCTCTTCCTTTTCTCTCTTTCTTTTCTTGAAAACGGCGTGGGTCAAATGAGAATGATGCTGAACTTCTTTTAATAAAAATCAGAATTTTATGGCAAGGAAAAAAATGAAGGGTTTAGGAGAAATGATTAGGGGGGTTATGGGGGTTACAAACTACTAAGAGTCATCAATTAAAAGAAATGAAATAAAAGAAGAGAAACTTCTTCCCTCTCCCTCCCCATAGCCGGCTGTCCAAGCCCAAGTACACCAAGATGATTTCGGCCCAAGTCATCAAAGGTCCACGCATCAAAAGTCCGTCACGCGATAAATCGATAAATTCCTAAGTCGCGCCTAAACTTTGAAAATACTTAATAATGAAAATAATTCTAATAAATTATATTATAAATATAAATATAATGCACACATTAGCACGCCATATAATAAAATAATAATTCGGCTCCCAAGATTATAAAGAATAAAAATCATTAATCTAGAGAAAATAATAGTTTTAGGGAAAACTTTTGCGGAAAAACTAGGAGCAAAATTATGGGTTGTTACAATCTCCCCACCTTAAATAAAGTTTCGTCCTCGAAACTTCAAAACAACCCAGAGACAAAAGAAAATACTCTAGATAAAGAACATTTAAGAAAACAGAAATCGATAGATTTTAGTTAAGAACTAAACAACTTTTCATGTATAAAATTTGATAACTCAAATAATATATATTTTATTTTGGAAGACCAAAAGAGTTGTATAGTAAAGAAGCACGGTAACGACAATCATTTTATAAAATGTGAAAGAACCAAAGACAAGTATTAGAAAGTTTAAAGTAAAAACTTTTGCACAATAAACTATAGGTAATTTTGTAAAAGAAACAGGAATAAATATTTACGTAAAATTATAAAAGAATAAATCCGACCATACATAAATATTTTTATAAAAGAAAAGAAGAAGAAAAAGTTCGTAAATAGATAGCCAAACCAATTTAAATAGAGGTAACCACACGGGCTTATACTCCACTTAAAGAGATAAGAACACTTTAATAAAGAGTAGCTAGCTGCTTTATTAAAATAGCACTTACGAACACAAGTCATGACATATGTTATAAGAGCGTACGCCTCCTAAACATATATATGAATTAGGGTTAATGATTAACGGAAACTTAACACCGTTAGTCATTAAGGGCATTTCGTGAATTTTATTAAAATAGTAAGGGTATCTGGTGCATTTTAAAAAAAAAACAGGGGTACCCCATGAATTTTGAAAAACCATAGGGGTACCTGGTGAAAAAACCGTTGATGTTATATCCATTAGTCCAAAATGAACAAAAATAAGGCAAAATAATTGAGAATTTTGTTCTAATAGCTGCCTTGCACCATAGCCTGTAATTAAGCAAAAATCGAAACCTGAACAATATCCTTATGTTGGCGATTCAATACTTGAGAGTTGAGATCTACTAGTGCTGAGTTACGCTATAGTTAAAAGATGTTGATGTCAACTAGTTCAACTAGTAATATTTATACTTGGTTATATCGTATACCGAATCCAATTATGCCTGCATAAATTGCTTATATGGCCTCCTATTATAAACATAAAAAGGCTATGTAAATGTAAAATTCTGCTTCTTAATTGAGAACTATAAGTCTGTCACTATTGATGTTTAGTCTTTCAAGAGAAGAAAAAGAACTATTGACATTTAGTATTAGCATGAGTGTGGTAAATTTCCAGAGTTCGGAATTGCTATAAAAATAATTATGCTTTTGATTGAAAAAAAGAAATTTCTCATAAACCACCTTTTATAAGCAACTTTTTTATGAAAAACTACCTTTTTATAAATTTTGAGCACAAAACCACCATTTTTTGTTCGAAGCCTCCGTTTGTCAGATTCCGGGAATTTACCTAGATTTTCTGTCGTTGACCATCAGTGCAAGGCAAGTGAGCTCATTAAACGCCATTTTCAACCCTTTTCTCCCCCAACATAAGAATGGAGGTGACTGGGGAAGAAAGGGGTTGAAAATGACGTTTAATGACATCATGTGCCTCGCACCGTTGTGTGTGATGGTCAACGACGAAAAATCTAGGTCAATGCCCAAAATCCGGCATGCGGTGACTTCTAACAAAAAAAATGTTAAGAAAAGGATGGTTTTGTGTCCAAAGACTTATATGGTTTCTCATAAAAAGTTCCTAATAAACGCCTAAAAGGTAGTTTCTCGTAAATTTTCCTTAAAAAAACAACAGATACCTAGTGGTTGTTTGGTATACAGTAAATTATGTAGGCAATAGAAATTCCCATGATTTTCTAAATTAGTTAGTTGTTTGGTTGACAGGAAATGGGGAAAATGGGGGCAATGAAAGTTCATGGGAAATTGAAATTCCCACTAAACGTGGGAATTTATTCACCTAGCCCCCCTTGGTCATTCAAAATTCCCACATCAATTCATGGGAATTACAAATTCCTTAATGTCAACCAAACACATTTGTCAATTTCCTAGGAACTACAAAAGGGAAATAACTTTCTTGGAAATGTAACTTCCCATGGAAATTAAACTCTCATGTATACTGTTGTATTCCATGTTTTGATGATGCCAAATACTTAGGTTAATTTTACTATATAGTTTTTATTGTGCGAAAAATATAAAATACCAAAAATAATGTAATGTTTAATTTTACATTTATATCTTGTGGAGAAAGATTATTTATTTAATCTAAGTCAAGATATTATTTTATACACTTTGAATTTTTATTATAAGGTATGTTTAATAATCTATTACCTTGGAATCTTTGAACAAAAGATTCTTAGTGTTAGTAGATATTTTTGTTGCTGTTGTTGTGCGTGAAAATCAGTTGGAAATTGCGTGGCATAAATTGTGGAGCTACCTCCTTGAAACTCTTCAACCAACTTGATTCACCTACGCATTACTTGCTGGAAGTTAGTCCACTAACGGATAGTGGAGGATGGTTAGTTACCGTTGCATTGTTCATGGAGGTATGCAGCGAAAATCAGGCCATGATCTCCATTACTCCACTCGCGCTATTTGAGGAGAACATGGAGCACAACGTGTACAGAAGAAGAAAAATTGCAGCAGCTATATAAGGAAGAAATTACTTGTTGAAAACTTATGACTTTCTTGAGCGACATTTAATTATCTACTTAGAAAGTTTTCATGTAATTTCCTCTTAAATTCAACATACTTATTATTGTAATATTCATAGTGTGTGGGTGAGAGAAAATGCAGAGAAAATTCTTGTATTCAAGAGAGAGAAAGAAAGAGAGAAAAGAGAAGACTTCGAGTGAAGTCAAGAGTAAGTGTCATCAGTTCAGGGGGAACTGAGTGACTGGGGAACAAGTTCCTAGAGGAATAGAGAAGGTCCATTAATAGGTTGTAAAAGAGAGAGTCTTTTGGCCTATTATAGTAAAGAGAGTTTGAGTAAAAATCCCTCGTGGTCAAGGTTTTTCTTCCTATTGGGCCTAGGAAGTTTTCCTTGTAAAAATCTCGTGTGCTTGTCTATTTCTACTTTCAAGTTTGTTTTAATTCCGCATTACAAAGTGAAAATTTCTCCTCAACTACAATTCACCCCCCTCTTGTAATTGGTCTAGTGTTCATACTAGAATAACAATTGGTATCAGAGTCTAGTACCTCCAGAATCAGCTAACACTGAGGAGATTGTACCTGGAACAATGAACACAACGGGAGAAAAGCTTGATGAAGGGTATTCAACTCAACGCCCACCTATGTTCAATGGCAAACATTATCCATACTGGAAGAACCGTATGGAGATATTCATTAAAGCTGAAAATTACCAAGTGTGGAAGGTAATTGAAATCGGTGACTTTGAAGTCACAAAGAAGAATGAGAAAGGGGAGCTGGTTCCTAAACCCCTTGCCGAATTTGACAAAGAGGACTTCGATAAAATGGAGATGAACAACATGGCCAAGAAGCTACTCCATTGCGGTCTTGGTCCTCATGAACACAATCGAGTCATGGGATGCAAGACTGCAAAGCAAATGTGGGAACTCCTTCAAATTACTCATGAAGGAACAAGTGAAGTGAAACGATCAAAGATCGATATGCTCATGCATAGGTACGAATTGTTTCACATGAAACAAAAGGAGCCTATTCAAGATATGCTCACTCGCTTCTCAAACATTATAAACGAACTTGAATCTCTGGGAAAGATAATCTCTCCAGAGGAACAGGTTCGTAAGGTACTAAGGAGCTTACCACAAGATGAAAAATGGATGGCCAAGACAACGGCACTGTTGGAAACCAAGGACTTCACAACGTTCAACATTGAACAACTTGCTGGTTCCTTGATGACCCATGAGTTACACCTCGAAACTCATGAAACTGAATCATCAAAGCCTAAGGCTCTGGCCCTCAGGTCTGAGGAACAAGAAGACTCAGAAACTGATGATGAAGAAGCTGCAATGATTGTTAGAAGATTCAAGAAGTTCTTCAACAAGAACTACAAAGGAAAGGTTACCAAGAAACCAACGAAGCTAAGTTGTCACAAATGTGGAGGTCTTGATCATTTCATCAAGGAATGTCCTCAATGGGAAAACGAGAAAGCAAAAAGAAGATACAAAGAGAAGGGCAAGGAACAACAAAGGTCATTTTCGAAAAATGATATGAAGAGAGCCATGGTGGCAGCATGGGGAGAGTCTGACTCAGAGGAGGAGCAGGAACAAACTGAGGAAGAAACTGCCCATCTATGTCTCATGGCAAATATCGAAGACAAAGTGGAATCATCAAACCCCAAGGTAAGTCTTAATGCCATTGAAGAGGAACTTACAGAATTGAATAAAAGCCAATTAATAAAACTTTTACTAGAAACATTAGATGATTACAAGGATGTATGTGCAAAAAGAGATCAATTAACTAATGCCTTGAAAATCACTAAGAATCATTCAAATTGGCTTAACTCACTTAAATGTGACACCTGAAAAAGATTCTTTGAACTTTTTGACAAGAGTAGAGCTTATCAAGATGCATTTGAAAAAGTCAAAAATGAAAATTATCTTTTGAATTTGGAATTGGCAGAATTGAAACTATTTGAACCTGAAGGAACAGTCTCTTTAATTAATACCAGAAATATTGCTGAAAATTTGAAAAACGATTATGACAATATTTTTCAAGAAAACCTGGTATTAAGGAAGAAACTGGAGCCCTCAAGGAACAAGCTTCCTGACCCAGTCACATGGATACATAAGTATCTAAACAAAGGAAGAGATGGTCTAGGGTTCAATCACAAGAAGAAGAACAAAAAGAAAAAATATGCTGATCTGCCAAGTAGTAAAATATGTTCTTACTGTGAGAACAGTGGTCACATTGTGTCTGACTGTTCCACCAGAGAAGAACGTATTGAGAGGAACACGTACCTAGTGAAATAGGTCTGGAAAATTAAGAAAGGCTCAAGTCCAACAATGGAACCCAAGCTAGACTGGGTTCCTACCATTAACTAGTTTGCTATGGTACAGGCTGAAGTGAGGGGGAACAACTTGTGGTACCTCGATAGCGGTTGTTCTAAGCACATGACAGGAGATAGATCAGAATTTCTCTCACTTTCAGTCTTCAATGGAGGAACTGTGACCTTTGGAGACAATCTTACAGGAAACATTGTAGCAGTTGGTAAAATTGGTAAATCTCAGTCACATTCCATAGATAATGTATTTTTGGTCGAGGGTTTAAAACATAGTTTACGTAGTATATCTCAGTTTTGTGATAAGGGAAATACAGTGAAGTTTACTAATGAGTCTTGTGTAGTCAGCAATGAAAGTACAGGAACCAAGATCCTTGAGGGAACGAGGAAAGGGAACACCTATATGGTTGACCTGAACCTTGTTCCTAGGAATAATCTCACATGCTTAAGTGTGATCGAAGCTGATCCTTTTCTGTGGCACAAACGATGTGGTCATGCAAGCCTGTCCCTACTGCATAAACTAAGTGGGAAGGACTTGGTGGTTGGTCTACCAACAATTAAGTCACTAAACCACGATGTTTGCGATTCATGTGTTAAAGGCAAGCAAGTGAGATCCTCATTCAAATCCAAGAAAATGGTAAGCACACTAAGTCCATTAGAACTTCTTCACATGGGCTTATGTGGCCCTGTACGCATCCAAAGCCGATCCGGTAAGAAGTATGTATTATTCATAGTAGATGATTTTTCGAGATACACATGGGTTATTTTTCTTCATAGTAAGGATGAAACGTTTGATAAATTTCTAACCTTTGCTAAAAAGATTCAAAGAACAAGTGGTTTTAAATTAAAGCATTTAAGATCTGACCATGGTACGGAATTTAAAAACTCCAAGTTTGATGAATTTTGTAGCAATGAAGGTTTAGATCATAACTTTTCAGCTCCAAGAACACCACAACAGAATGGTGTAGTCGAAAGGAAGAACCGGACTCTTGAGGATATGGCAAGGACAATGATTATTGCAAGCGGTCTTCCGAAATTTTTTTGGGCTGAAGCAGTGAACACGGCATGCTACATCATCAATCGTGTCATGCTAAGACCAATCACCTTGAAGACACCTTATGAGCTCCTTAGAGGAAGAAAACCCAATATTTCTTATTTTCGTGTTTTTGGATGTAAATGTTTTGTACATAACAATGGAAAGGACAACTTAGGAAAGTTTGATGCTAGAAGTGATGAGGCTATTTTTCTAGGATATGCCTTAAGTAGTAAGGCTTATCGTGTCTACAATAAGCGAACAATGTGTGTCGAGGAAAGTGTCCATGTTATTTTTTATGAGACTAACTCCCTGCAGGAACAGAGTCACAATGATAACTTTGAAATTGGTTTGACTCGTCCTGATGAGTTTAATCTAAATGATGAGGAACTAACCCCTGTAGGAAAAGAGAAGAAGCAAGTTCCTGATCCTGATAACTCTGTGCCTGATCCCCTTGAGGAACAAGCTACAGGAGGAACTCAGGAGGATTAAGGATCTCTTGATCAAGAAGAAGATCAAGTGAATCAATCACCTCAAGAAACTCAAGAAGCAACTAGGAGATTTGACCCGAAGCCTTGGAAACACCAAAATTTTCATCCTTTAGAATTGATAATAAGTGACATTGAAAAGGGAACTCAAACGAGATCCCAATTGAAGAATTTTTGTGCTTTTCATGCTTTCTTATCTATGACAGAACCTAAGGATCATATGGAAGCTCTCAAGGAGGCTGATTGGATCAACGCTATGCAAGAGGAGCTAAATGAGTTCCAGAGGAACAAGGTATGGCACCTGGAGACCAAACCAAAGAACCAGAAGGTTATAGGACTAAAATGGGTCTTCAGGAACAAGCTTGATGAGCAAGGAACTGTGGTAAGGAACAAGGTCAGACTTGTTGCCAAAGGATATAATCAACAAGAAGGTATTGATTTTGATGAAACCTTTGCTCCTGTTGCTAGAATAGAAGCAATTAGAATTTTGATTGCCTTTGCTGCCTTTATGGGATTTAAGTTGTACCAGATGGACGTCAAATGTGCATTTCTAATTGGTTTTTTTATTGAAGACGTCTATATGGAACAACCTCCTGGATTTGAAAATCCGGACCTTCCAAATCAAGTCTATAGCTTGATAAAGCTCTTTATGGGTTGAAACAAACTCCTAGATCTTGGTACGAAAGGTTGTCAAAATTCCTGCTTTCACATGATTTCATAAGAGGTAAAGTTGATAGAACCTTGTTCCTTCGATCAAAAGGAACAAACATATTAGTAGTCCAGATTTATGTTGATGATATAATTTTCGGTGCTACTAATGATCTTCTTTGTAAGGAGTTTGCTGATCTTATGAGTAGTGAATTCGAAATTAGTATGATGGGGGAGTTGAACTTCTTTTTGGGATTGCAAATTCAGCAAACTGGAAGAGGAACAATGATCCATCAACAAAAATATGTCAAGGAACTGCTCAATAAATATGGACTGGAACATTCAAAAACCAACCACACTCCCATAGGAACAGGAACAAGGTTAGATGAAGATTCAAATGGTAAGTGTGTAAACGAGAAGCAATATCGAGGTATGATTGGTTCATTACTTTACTTAACAGCAAGTAGACCCGATAATTCTTTTAGTGTTGGTTTATGTGCTCGGTTTCAATCAAATCCCAAAGAATCTCACTTAACAGCAGTTAAGAGAATTCTAAGGTATTTGAAAGGAAGCGATGACTTATGTTTGTTCTATCCTCGAAGTGATATTTTTGACCTAGTAAGCTATTCGGATGCGGATTATGCTGGAGACTTGGTTAACTACAAGAGCACATCAGGCATTGTCCAGTACCTAGGAACAAGCTTGGTGTCATGGAGCTCTAAGAAGCAAAATATTGTTGCCTTATCCACAGCAGAGGCAGGATATGTGGCTGACGCTGCATGCTGTTCCCAGGTCCTTTGGATCAAGCAACAAGTAAGAGACTTTGGCATTAGGTTTAAGTGTGTTCCTATCTATTGTGATAATACTATTTGTATCTCTAAGGATCCAGTTCATCATTCAAGGGTCAAGCATATTCACATTAGACATCATTTCCTTAAGGATAATGTAGAAAAAGGTCTTATTAAAGTCGAATTTTGTCCAACTGAAAATCAAATAGCTGACATTTTGACTAAACCACTTCCTAGAGAAAAATTTGAGAAAATTCGCTTAGAGCTAGGGATGATTAGAATTCATTGAGTGTACTACTTCAAATAAAACCCTTAGTTAGAAGATTACATTAAGTGGCCAGCAACATTTTGTGAATTTAATCACTCATTACACAGTCATTGTAAAGGACTCACATTAGTCTTCATAATACTCCCCTTATTGTCCATGCATATACTTGAGTAATAATAGAAAGGTTGATGTATATATAGATTGAACATGTTACATGCATGAGTTCACACTTTCTACTTTTTTCTTTCTTTCCACGTAAATATTATCTTTATTTTATTTTCTTTTCTTCCATTTATTATCCTCTTTCATTCCGGTTCCATTTATTATCTTTCATTCATCCCCCACAAATATTTTTTAATGGCAACGCTTCACCAGTTCATGTACAAACCTAAAACTAAAATTATTCATCGGATTTAAAGAAGGAAAGGAAAAGCCGCATTTAATTCCTCTTCACAACCCCCCATAAATTCCACCCCAAATAAAAACCCATCAAATCAAACCAAAATTTACACGGCAATTCATCCCATTTACCCAAAACCATTAACTCTGTAAAACCGCCTTTCTCTCTCTCTCTCTCTCTCTCTCTACACAAATCTGCCATCTTCATCTTCTTCACCAAAAACCCTAAATGGCTCCCAAAAGAAAAACCTCCGATGATACCAAAAATTTTCCGGCTGAAAAATCTTCACCTCTGGTGGATTATAACGAAAGCGAGAATGAATCTTCCAACTCAAATGAAGATTCTCTGGGTTCTCAAGTAAATTCGGCGGAAAATGAAGTGCTCTCTCCAAAGAAAGAAGACGATTTGGATGATGCTGAAACAGAGCAAGAAAAGGAAATCTTGGTACCTACGAAAAGGGGTAAGAAATCAAAATCTTCCAAGTATATCATTGGATTTTATGTTGATTTCACCTGGTGCAAGAAAGTTAAGTGGAGTCAATTTCTTGATCTTGTTAAGTTTCAAAAATGGGTTAAAATGTTGAGTTTTGATGAGGGTCTTTATGAGAGTGAGATGAGTGAGTTCGTTGCTAAGTTCGAAAATAACGAGGGTTTATGCATAAGTGTTGTCAATGGGAAACTGGTTAAGTTCACTGAAAATAACTTAGGCGAATGGTTTGAGGTACCTACTGAAGGGTACAAGGATTATGTTAAGGGTAGGGCTAAGTTGAATGTTAATGGGGCTTCAAATTCTACAATTCTGAGTTTCTTTGGGGGCTGACCTGTCCCTAGATTAGAAAGATGTCGCTCCATATCACAAATTTTTGTTTCACTTAGTTTGGCGCTTTATTTTGCCAAGAACTTCCAAGAGGACTCAAGCGAGTCTCATGGATCTCTCTTTAATGTTCTGTCTTGCTAAGAATATCAAAATCAACTTCCCTGCTTTAATGATTTCTCACCTTTCCTACTGCATCACCCACAACACAAAAGTGGGGTATGCCAACCTTATTTCTGTTATCCTCAAAAAGAACCAAATCAAACTCCCTTCTAGTACCTCTTTTGATCTAGAGCCTGATAACTATTTGACCAAAGAGATTTTATCCAGACTGTCTCTAAGGGTACAGGGTGGGAAGTTAGAATTTAAGGTAGCAGAACCAAAGGGAAGGGTAGAGACTGGGGTCAAGAGGAAGTTTGAGGAGGAGGTCAGTGCTGAAGGACCTATGTCAGTAAGGAAGAGCCAAAGAATTGATGTGACCAAGGCTCCCAAGGAACAGGGTCCGGGTGCGGTTCATATTGATCTTGAGGAGGATCAAGCTCCGTCAGGATCAAGGACTGTTGATTTTCCCCTTCTCTCCACTACTGGTCTCCATGGGATTCTTCATTCAATTCAGGACACTAGTAGAGAAATGACAATTTGCGTCGGACCTGGGACCTCCATTTGCGTCGGACCTTGGTCCGACGGCACAGGTCTCGTCGCAGATGGAAGACATCCATCTGCGTCGGATAAGACACGACGCAATTAATCAAATATTTGCGTCGGACACAACAAGCATGCGACGCACATGCCCATCCCCTCCATGCATCCACAGCAGCCCAGGCAGCCTCATCTGCGTCGCATGCAGTGCAATATGCGACGCAAATGGTGCTTCATCTGCGTCGCATATGGCACCGCATGCGACGCAGATGAGGCCGCCCGGGCTTCTGCCGGGCTAAGACCACATCCATCTGCCGCATGCAGTACCATATGCGACGCAGATGCTATATTTGCGTCGCATATTGCACTGCATGCGACGCAGATGCTATATTTTTTTGTTTTTTTTTCCAGCTTTTTTTTGTTTTTGTTTTCAGCTATTTTTTTTTATTTTCAAAACTAAGCAAACATTATGTTAATAATTATGAGCAGAAAATTCGGCAGAGTCTTCTTTGTAATTTGGACAACCCAAGAAATCGTTGGGAAATTTTTGCATATATATAACCAAAACCTGTTTCAGTACATCTCAATCAAGCAACCAATGTTGCAATCAATCAACCAACAAGGTTCAAGCAACCAATGTTGCAATCAATCAACTAACAAGGTTCAAGTAACAAAATATTATTCTAACCTACAAATACATACACTAACCATCAAACTTAGTCTGCTTCGTTAACGACCCGTACAAAGTATTCCGCAAAAAGTTCTTTGAGGTCGTTGATCTCATATATGGAGTATGGCTCAAGACTTGACGAAAAAGCCTAGAAATATATTAAACTAGTTAATATACTTTAAAATTCTATAAGTATAAATAATGAATTTACAACATACATATACCTCATACAAATTCTCTGCTTCATAGTATAAGCGGATGATTAGAAACATGTATCTCATCACGAAATAGCCGCATTCCACTCCTCCCGATTGTTGAGCACACTACACCAAATTTAAGATATATATTAGAATCGGAAAAAAAATCCTAAATAGAATTATAAAGTATCAAATACAAAACCATAAGAGTTTTACCCGCATATATGTCCAAGACAATTTAGTTCCTTTATTTGATCCTTCAAGCCGCGTGTATTTTGTATATGCACTAAATATAGAGATTTTGTAACAATTAATTACTATAAACATTTATAAATTATTTAAAATATCATAAAATGCATGTAAACTTATTAACATGTATAACAACTATGAACTTACGTATTCAACGGTATCTTGATAGCTAAGGATCTATCTTTCTTCATCGAATCAAATATATATACCGTTCTCTTAGATAGACAAATGACAAGAAGAATCCAATGATCCCTAAGGCATGAAGTAAAATGTGATGTTTTATATATATAACCACAAGTTCATAAATATAAAACAAAGTAAAGATTAGTTTAACTAATATACTTTTCAAAATACGGACATAGGATGTAACGCATATATTGATTCGCTTTCATTGAACTTGCCATGTAGTTGATCACGGCATCTAAGTGATTGCGTATCATGGTCGCCGAAATCATACTTGGACACATGAAACCAATATTATTATCTCCATGCTCCTCGATGCTCTCCGCCAAGTACCTAAGATCCAAACACTTATAGTTAGGAGAAACAATAAAAATAAATAGCAATGTTAATTAGTTTAGAGTTTGAGAAATCTCACATCATAAATACTTGCAAAATGGATACATTAATCCATGCTCCCGTGAGAAGTTGAAAAACATCTTGTCGTGAGAGAATGATCATATGATCTCTATCAAAGTTGAAGACGGTACCCTTCTGAACTTGCAATTGAAAAGGCTCATCTGAGGGTTTGTCGCAAAATATTCGGTGCATCTCCTTGATATTATCATCCATATCATCCAGTGTCAAGTCAATAAAAGGATCTACGTGCCTATGTGCAGACTCGTCGGTGCAAGGATCACTACCAACTATTTTTTTCTTCTTCTTCTTCTTCTTCTTCATCGCACCTTCTTTAGGTATATGTTCCTAATTCAATTCGACTTCTTTTTAATTCATATTATATATGTAAATAGATTATTTCATATATAAATCAAGATTACTTAGTATACAAAATTAAGATTACTTAGCATATATAAATCAAAATTTCTTAGTATATATATTTACATTTCTTAGTATATAAATCAAAATATTAAACATAAGTTACCTGATTATCTGAGACTAAAAATACCAACTCTTTCGGCCATTCTATGAATGAACCCTCGGCTTGACTGAGTTTCACGATGTATGGAGTAGGTAGTGGAACTAGAGCTTCGCGTAGTCCGAATAAAAATCATCAACACTCACTTTCACGGCCGTAGGATGTGATGATGACTCCAATTGTGGTTGTACATTACCCTCAGCTACAATGATCGGTCCCGAGTTATCCGCTATTGCCAAACGACATGGAACCGGACTCTTAACATCCATTGAGAACACAATGTCATTAATTAAGTGTTTTAGAAACATAATATCATAATCGTAGAAGATATAAAATAACTATATACCCGCAAGTTCGCAAATGGATCATTGCCCCCGAGTGACAACTACTAGGATCAACTGCGGTGTGAGGACTTGTTTGATTTGGTGCTTGAAGACCAAATTGCGCCGCAAAAGCCTTTAACTTTTCTTGAAGTATTGCATCTATCTTCGAGTTCATCTCCTCCATCGTCTCGTTCTCTAACTCTTTGGCTCACTCTAGCCTCGAACTCCTTCATCTCCTCATCATCCATGCCCCTACCCTTTCGAGCGGTACTACTCCGATCAGGGATCTCCCCAAACCGATGCAATCCCAATGCTACGCCCAACCGTTAACACACGCCCGGGACGGTCTTTCCTCTCGTAGAGCACGTGATAGAGCATCATCCATCCGACTCGGGAACAAACTCTCCTTCCTTTTCTTTCCTTTTCCAATCATCCTGCATGCGTCAAATTCAAAAAATTCATATGATTAGTAGAATTCGAGTAATTAGACAAGAAAATATCATGAAATTTGAAGAATGCTTACAATGGACTCTTTTATCTTTTGTGTTTCTTCATTAGGGAAGAAAAGATTTCCTTCCTTATCTTCTTTCGATCTCGCGAGAAGCCATGGCAAAGTTCGATCCGGCAAGGAGGAAATATATGATGATGTGGATGAGTCAACAGATGATGCTGTAGAGGATTTAGGGATATACCCTTTGTCTTTCCAAACGGGAATCATCTCCGCATATGACTTTTGACCCAAAAAATGTGGATGAATGTTGGCAGCCTGAGACTTTCTTGCTCTTTCACTTTTAGCTTAATATAAAAACAAGTAATTAGTTAATATTCACAAAAAAAAAATTGATTATAACTTATTATGTGATTGTAACGTATATATTATATACCTTAAACTCCTTAGAGCTACACGTTTTCACAAATTCGTCCCAAATCTCTTCCGTGATGAAAGGATAGAGCACGTACGGTTGCATATCATTGTTAGGCCCCGGCCTCGTTTTTGTGATCCATCGACTCACTAATCTTGACTTGAAATCTCTCCACCGCTTATCACAAGTAGTCAACACATCTCGTTTCTTCCTCTCATCCTCTTGTATTCCAAACTCTTTCTTTAATATATAAAATTAACCAATAATACACGATTAGTATAATAAACATGATTCAAATTAAATTAAAAGAATGGATTTTAAAAATACATAGGTTTACTTACTTTAGCATCTTCCCATAAACTATTTTTTAGGCCTTGTGGAACATCATCCCAACTATCGTACAAGATAGACACTTTGCTTCTACTGATTTCGCCACAATGTGTCTTGTACGCACCAACATGATCCCCAATCGGACGCATCCAATCATCCCACTGAAGTACTCTTTGGACCCCGGGTTTGGAACGTATCCCTTTTGTAGGACCTCGAGGCTTGCTCACTCTTTTCTTCCTACTACCTCCATCAGTTATCTCGGCCTCAGAACGTCGGTGCCGATCATCATCGGATGCATCATGCATTATGTGATCTTCCATCACTACACCTGAAACCATAAAGCATAAAGACATGTTAGATTCATCAATGAAATACTACAAAATTATTTTAACGAAGCATAAAATATATAATTGAAGATTATAAACAATAGTAGTTGCAATAATATTACATTAGTTACCTATTAATCAGTTTTTTCTTTGACAACGTAAAATCCCTCATTATGGTCTCGGCGAATGTAATTCGGGTCCAGATCTTCCCCTAATGTACTTGGAATGACTACTGACGAAGCAATGACTTCATTGAATTGCTTATCGTATTCCTCTTCATCGTGTACATCATCAATTCCAAGTATTCTCCTTTTTCCTTCAATGACAACAGACCATTTTGAATCGGCAGGGTCAACCATGTAGAATACTTGTTTTGCTTGTGATGCCAATATCAAAGAATCTTCATGATGCCCTAACCGGTTGAAATTGACTAATGTAAAAAGTCATGTTCATCCTTCTTTACACCACGACGAATATCAAACCACTTGCATTGGAAGAGCGGAATCTTGAAGTCAACATAGTCAAGTTCTAATATCTCTTCAATGAACCCATAGTAAGACTTCATTGTCTCAACAATGGTTCTATCCCTTCTACTTTTATACTCTGATGACAAAGCCCCCAACGTAACACCACTGTTTTGCATTGTAGATTTGTCATCTTGTCGTTTAGTGTAAAATGAATAACCATTAATGTCATACCCTTCATAGGAAAGAACTTGCATCTTTGACCCATATGTCAACCATCTCAACGTATCCGATACATCATTGTTTGGGTCAGATAGTTGGTTCATAACTCGTTCTTTAAACCAATCAACGAACGACCGATTCTGCTCAATCATCAACTCACGTTCATTCTTCAATGGATACTGAACATTAAGCATCTTCTTGTGCTCATCTAAGTAAGGATGAACTTGTTTTAGATTTTCTAACACCAAAAATTCTGCTTTTCTTTTCAACTCTCCATCAAGACACAATCTTTTTCTCCCAATGGTACCACAACCATCAAGCCTTCCTTCATGTCTAGATTTTGGCAATCCAATTGCTTGTGCACGTGCTAAATACTGACTTACATATTCAGATACTTCCTCCGCAACTGTTCTTTGGACAATACTTGCTTCTGGTCTGGCTGGATTCATCACTTTTCCCTTGAGAGTACCCATATGCCTTTCGAAAGGCCACATATACCTCATACAAACGGGCCCACAAAGTTTAATTTCTCGGACAAGATGAATTATCAAATGAGGCATGATGTCAAAGAACGATGGTGGGAAGTACATTTCAAATCGACACATCGTCTCTATTACATCAGCTTGCAACGTATCTAGAGTGTTAGGATCAATCACCTTGCTAGATATAGTTCTGAAGAAGAAACACAACTTTGTAATCGTGTATCTCACTTGGGAAGGCAAAATTCCTCGTATTGCAACAGGTAATAAATGCTGCATCAAGATATGACAATCATGAGATTTCAAACCAACGAGTTTCAAGTCCTTCAGTGAGACAAGGTTTCGAAAATTTGACGAGTATCCAGCAGGGACCTTTAACCTATGCAGAGACTCACAAAAACTCGTTTTCTCCTTCTTAGACAAAGTGTAGCAAGCTGGTGGCAGATAATAGCGTTGTCCCCTCTCCTGAGGTGCTAGTTCTGGTCTTCCCATTTCAGCCATGTCTTTCCTAGCTTTAACTCCATCCTTTGTCTTCCCGGGCATATTCAACAATGTTCCGACAATGGCATCACAAACATTTTTCTCAATGTGCATTAGATCAAGACAATGTCTGACTTCTAAGCATTCCCAATATGGAAGGTCCCAGAACTTAGATCTTTTCTTGTATAAGCTCTTTGAGACACTTTTAAAGGGCTTGCCAAACATTGTTTCAATATCCTTTACCCGATTAGAAACCTCTTTTCCACGCAAGGGTACAGGGGCGTCTCTCATCTCCACTTTTCCGTTGAACAACTTTTTCTTCTTACGAAATGGATGATCTAAAGGAAGCCATGTACGGTAATGCGGTATACATTCTTCCCACAATGATGTAACCACTCATCAATCATATCCTCATCACAAATAGGGCATGCCTTTGCTCCTTTAACCGTATACCCTGACAAATTCCCATAAGCGGAAATCATTAATCGTGCAAAATATCATGGCACGTAATGTGAAGTCAGTTTTCGTATACGCATCGAACATCGAAACACCTTCATCCCACAACAATTTCAGATCTTGAAGAAGTGGGTCAAGATACACATCTATGTCGTTTCCGGGTTGCTTAGGACCCGAAATAAGAAGCGATAGCAGAATAAATTTACGCTTCATGCATAACCAGGGGGGCAGATTATAAATGGTCGGTAGAACCTGGTCAAGTGCTATGTTGAGTACCTAGTGTGTCAAAAGGGTTCATCCCATCCGTACAAAGTCCAAGCCTAAGATTTCGAGGTTCTTTACCAAAACCTCGCGAACTTTCGGTCGATATTTCTCCATTGCGGAGAATCGGCCGGATGTCTAAGCATCCCATCTTTCTTCCTCTTGTCCGCATGCCACCTTAATAATTTAGCATTATTTTCATCCGAAAATAAACGCCTAAATCTTGGAATGATTGGAAGATACCAAAGAACCTTCGCCGGAGTTTCTTTCTTTCTCACTCCCCCATCATCCTCGTTTTATCTTGTACCGAGATACTCCACACCTTGGACACTCACCCAAATCCTTGTACTCATTTCGATACAAAGACACAATCATTTGGACATGCATGTATCTTCTCATATTCCATACCTAATGGACACAACAATTTCTTTGCCTCATAGGTAGAGTTAGGAATTTCATTCCCTTCAGTAGCAATTCTTGTAAAAAAGTGAACAACTCACTGAGACTTTTATCTCGTCCAACTATACTTCGATTTCATATTGAACAATGTGAGGATGCCGAAAAGTTTAGTGAAATTCTTACACCCCGGATACATAGGTTTGTCCGCCGCACTTAGAATACTATTATACATATGCGGACGATCGGTTCCTTCATCCTCCAAATTGTGCAACATCTCATCTACCCTATCATTCTCATCAACTACCCTATCATTCTCATTATCATCCTCTCCTTTTTCAATATCAACCTCAACCTCATCATCAATGTGATCAACATGCAAATCATCACACAAGCTAGTGGAGCTCATACCCTGATCATAAAACTCTCCATGCCATGTCCACCTAGTATAGTTACTCTTAAACCCACGACGAATCAAATGATCCTTAATTTGATCCACATCACGATACCCCCTAGAGTTATTGCAATCACAACAAGGACACAAGACTAACTTTGACCCATTCTCGCGATTGATGTTCTAACGCAACCCTGATAAATTCATCAACCCCTCGTAGAAATGTCGCCGAAATTCGATTACCATACATCCAGGTTCGATCCATATTCATACACTAGAGACACCAAACAAGAACACAATCGATCACATCATTCAAAGTGTCTTATCAAATGCAGTCATGAACATTTGTGTCCTTATCACTCCAACCTAACCCATCCTTGAGTTTCTCATCTCACTAGTGAATGAACATTTAGTTTTCAATTCTAAGAAAAATCCGGCGAAGACTCCCCCTACAGTTCTCCAAGTACACGATGAAGATAGTAGGTAAACTATCAACATATGTACCCAGAGAACGCTTAGGGAAATGAGCTAGATCTTTCTTAGAATCGAAAACCAAACATTCATTCACATCCTAAGTGAGATAAGAAACCCAAAGACAAATCCCAAACCGGGACTATTCAAGACTTACTCCTAATGAGTAAGCCTCGAACGGGTATCTAGGCCAATGATGCACACATTGCAATTAAACAGTAAAAACCAATCCATTCCTTAGATTTCCCTCCCCACCGCATTAAGGTATGTCCATATAAGTTTGGTCATATTTCAACATATGCTTTCCCAATCACATAACCAAAAAATTCACATATACTTTCTCAATCACATTATAGGGACAAATAAAACAAATAAACATAAAGAAAAAGCTATAATATATATACCTCTGCTCTCAAGGAGCAGCGAAGACAAGCACAACGAGGTGAGCTTGGAGCACCAGCCGACAAGTAGAAAATGGAATGTGGCAACTGCATTAGGGCATTAACCAACCCACAAATTAAATAGTGATTAAGTCATAACTCATAAACATCAACTATCTAATATTAAGACATTAACAAATTAGAAATTAAGAAACAACATTAAGATTAAAGTAGAATTATTAAGATCAATGGTAAAAAAACAAGAATGACTTGTGAATATAATTATATAGTAGAAAGGAAGTATTTTAGAGCACTACAAACTATATAAATTCATGAGCACTACAAACTATAAACATCCTAAATATAATCTTAAAATCTTAAACTACAAACTACAAATTAAACTACAAACATCCTAAATTCAATATTAAAATTCAATCTTAAACTACAAACTACAATCACTCTACTAATACAATCACAAACTCCTTGATTAAGATCTAGCAAAAATAAGGAAAAAATTCCAAAAAAAAAAAGACAGAAATTGGTAAAAAAAAAAAAGACATAAATTGAGACAGAAAATTGAAAAAAATAAAAAAAAGACTTACATTGCCGGAGACGGGGAGACGAAAAGCAACTCAGGCCCGACAACGAGCGACGGCGAGCAGCGGGGGAGCGCGGCGGAGCGCGGCGCGACGGGGGAGCGCGGTGCGACGTGCGCGCGGCGACGGGTGAGTGAGAGTGAGTGAGTGAGAGAAAGAGGAGTGCAAGAGAGAGAGAGTGAGTGAGAGAAAGAGGAGGAGGAGCGCCGGCGAGAGGTGATGCCGGAGCAGCGGCGGCGCGACGGGGGAAATGTCCTTCAGCAGCGCCGGCGAGTGTTTGTGGGAATTCGCATGAGAGAGAGAGAAGTGCGAGTAGTGTTTGTGAATATTGGCAGCTGATGGGCGGGATACAAAAAATAAAACATGAAATAAGAGTCATCTGCGTCGGATGGTCGTATGGTCCGACGCGAGATGACTAAATAATAAAATTACAGGGCGGGATACAAGTCATCTCAAGCGTCGGATTGGCCAATGGTCCGACGCGAGATGACCAAGTACTCTTAAAAGGCGAGTAGGATTTTGGGCTTGTATACGAAACGTCATCTCGTCGGATGGGCCTATGGTCCGGCGGATGACTAAATAATAAAATACTTGGGCGGGATACAAAACATCTGCGTCGGATGGGCCTATGGTCCGACGCAGATGACTAAGTACAGGCTGGGACTTTTGGGCTGTATACGAAACGTCATCTGCGTCGGATGGGCCTATGGTCCGACGCAGATGACTTATTTGCGTCACATGAAATCTTAATGCGACGCACACAGTGACGCAAAACAGGCCTGTATAATCCCTGCTAGGCTATTTGCGTCGGATTTTCTGTAGGATCCGACGCACATATATCATTTGCGTCAGTTGCTCTTTCGTGCGACGCAAATAGTCAGACGCAAATCGTGAATTCTGTAGTAGTGGGAGTCTCTGTCTCTTCTGCACACAAGAGTCCAGGGTGTTGAAGCCAGAGTTGATCTTCAACAGGAGCAGATCCTAGCAGAAGTGAAGCAAGGAGAGTCTGTTGTTCGGGAGAAGATTGACGCTGTGGTCGCTTCTTTCATTGTTCGTCCCAAGTCCTCCAAACCCTCCACTCCCTAATCCCCTTCCCTTCTACTTAATCTGATGAAACAATAATATTTTTTTTTGGTTGGTTTGTATTAAAACAATGGTGACTTGTTACTATCTTTTATCACCCATCCCTTTTTGGTGATAAAATGTTTTGGTTTATATCTTTTCTTTTCTTACTTCTCTTTTTCTTATCTTCATCTTGAACTCAGTTTGTCCATTTTTCATGAATATGTGCATTGATCTCATCTTCATATGCTCATTATAATGTTTGGATGGTTAGTATTATTAGATGAGTGTTTGAGCTACTCTGCATTGACATTGTTGTATATGATGCACTCTTAGAACACTGCTGGGTACTTATTGTTTTTGATGATGACAAAAGGGGGAAGAAGTAGAGTGGCACATAAATTTCAAATTATAGTCCTCTTAGGTTCTAGGTGATGCTTTTGGATTTTTCTTTGCCTTATATTCAAGACTGATTTATGTTAGTTTAAATTAGTTTTTCTCTGTTAGTTTAGGGCTAGATTTATGTTCTTAGTCTTTTCTTAGTTTTGTTAGTTTTACTTATTAAAGTCATTAGCTCTTGATTCTTTTGCTCTAGTTAGTTTATTTTTCTTATTTAGTTTTTATATGCCTTATATTTGCCATCATCAAAAAGGGGGAATATAGTTGTATTCCATGTTTTGATGATGCCAAATACTTAGGTTAATTTAACTATATAGTTTTTATTGTGCGAAAAATATAAAATACCAAAAATAATGTAATGTTTAATTTTGCATTTATATCTTGTGGAGAAAGATTATTTATTTAATCTAAGTCAAGATATTATTTTATACACTTTGAATTTTTATTATAAGGTATGTTTAATAATCTATTACATTGGAATCTTTAAACAAAAGATTCTTAGTGTTAGTAGATATTTTTGTTGCTGTTGTTGTGCGTGAAAATCAGTTGGAAATTGCGTGGCATAAATTGTGGAGCTACCTCCTTGAAGCTCTCCAACTAACTTGATTCACCTGCGCATTACTTGATGGAAGTTAGTCCATTAACGGATAGTGGAGGATGGTTAGTTACCGTTGCATTGTTCATGGAGGTATGCAGCGAAAATCAGGCCATGATCTCCATCACTCCACTCGCGCTATTTGAGGAGAACATGGAACACAACGTGTACAGAAGAAGAAAAATTGCAGCAGCTATATAAGGAAGAAATTACTTGTTGAAAACTTATGACTTTCTTCAGCGACATTTAATTATCTACTTAGAAAGTTTTCATGTAATTTCCTCTTAAATTCAACATACTTATTATTGTAATATTCATAGTGTGTGGGTGAGAGAAAATTCAGAGAATATTCTTGTATTCAAGAGAGAGAAAGAAAGAGAGAAAAGAGAAGACTTCGAGTGAAGTCAAGAGTGAGTGTCATCAGTTCAGGGGGAACTGAGTGACTGGGGAACAAGTTCCTAGAGGAACAGAGAAGGTCCATTAATAGGTTGTAAAAGAGAGAGTCTTTTGGCCTATTATAGTAAATAGAGTTTGAGTAAAAATCTCTCGTGGTCAAGGTTTTTCTTCCTATTGGGCCTAGGAAGTTTTCCTTGTAAAAATCTCGTGTGCTTGTCTCTTTCTACTTTCAAGTTTGTTTTAATTCCGCATTATAAAGTGAAAATTTATCCTCAACTACAATTCACCCCCCCTCTTGTAGTTGGTCTAGTGTTCATACTAGAATAACATATACCAAACAACCACCTAAATCTAAACACTCTCACAGACTCATGTTTCTAATATTTTGATATCTTAGGGCATGTTCTCCCCCAACTTATTTTCAGTTGAGTTCAGTTCAGTTCCTAAATTATTATCATTACTACTATTAGTTATAATTTAATTCTAATAAACTTCATTGGCCCGCACACAAAGCCACACGGAAGGAAGTGAGCACACACACAAGCCTGGATGAGGTTGCCCATCCTAAAACCAATGCAATAGAAGGAGTAGCGAAAGAACTACATTGTTACGTTGCTACTCTCTCTCTCTTTCTTCAATGTAGGTCACATGTGGGTTAACACCTTAACAAATCCAATTCAGTTCAATTCAGTTGTTTTATGTCGAAGAGAACATACCCTTAGTCATTCTCTTTCGATTACAGCGTTGCTAATTACTCACTAGACTGGTAATTAATCCTTGTCTTCTAATTGATAAGATTTCAAGTTTGAAAATTCGTCTTTCACTATCGCATACCAGATTTATGTAAGAGGCAATTCAACTGGTCATGATTCTCTGTAAAAAACAACGCCTTTTAATATTAGTTCATCTGATTGCCTCTTTAGTCTTTACTCTTTCTTTCCTCTCTTTCCCACTCCCACCCTTCCCACTTATATCCTTCATTTATTGCCCTGTCTCTTTTCTCCCCCATAATTTCATCTTTGCTATGCTTTTGCCCCACATCAACTGAAACTAATCAACTTACTCCAACACCTCCAAAATCTGTTCTTGATTCTTTGTAAATATAATGGGTATGCCTAAATTTTTGTACATGAAAATATTTTGTATGAAACAACTTTTTTTTTTTACATTTGCTTTCTTTTTCCAAGTGATTTACTGATATGTACCACGCTGCAATGCATTCTTCCCATTCATGTTGTCTCTTTTTTGAACATCTTACAGGACAAAAAGCTGCCATTTTTGGTTGTTTGTTGTTTGGTGAATTATGCAATTATGAATTTCAACAAATTAAATTTCCCTACTTCCCTACATTTTATGTTTCTGTGGTGTGGAATTCTTCTTAAAAGCAACATAAGTTTGCTTTATAATCTTCAATATTATTCCATAAATATGTGATTATATATAGTTTTTTATGAATAACTAACAGGTAAATATGTGATGCAAACTTCTTTTAACTAAGATTGAAGTTGGCTGAAGAATCATAGTAGAGAGAATAGAGAGATTTTGGTGGAGGAGAAATAGGATAATCTAAGGATGCCAGTCCCTCTTGCTCCATATCCTACACCTCCAGTACCTTTTACTCCACCAGCAAATGGTAATTTCTCAACTTAATATTTATTTACATAAGTAGTACTTCCTCCGTAACAAAAATAACTGCAACAAAATAACTACAACAAATGAATATTTTATACCTCACAAATACCCATTTGTTGCAGTTAATATGGTATGGAGGAAGTAAATAATTTTGTTCTTATATTTGTGTCTTTATAATTTATATTCTAGAAGTGATCGAAGGAAAATGGTGGTTCAATTTTTTCAAAGTTGTGATTCTTTGAATTGGATAAGAAATTATGAAAATCTTGTAGATTTTATTTTATTTTATACAAGTGAGCTTCTTTTCTTGATTTAGAAAGTGCATACAAAACATTGGTTAATCAGAAGTGTAAGTTTTGATTGGTGTGAAAAATTGTGTTGATATGAGTTTTGACTGATGAGCAGGAGCACAAAGTCAATTAGTATGTTCAGGATGTAGAAACTTGCTACTCTATCCTGCTGGAGCTACTTCTGTATGTTGTGCCGTATGCAATGCTGTTACTGCTGTCCCACCTCCAGGTAATTTTTTTTCTTTGTGTTTATATTTTTGGTGAACTTCTTTGTGTTTATATTTTCTAATCTTTGTTTATATTTTCTATAGAACATATAAACTGATTATTAGTAATATACTCCCTCGTCCCTGATTAATAGTTGTATACTATATATAAGAATGTTATAAAGTGAAGGCTTTAACGGTTAACCTAAGGGCGTGTTCTCTCCAGCTTATTTTCAGTTCAGTTCAGTTCAGTTCCTAAATTATTATCATTATTATTAATTAGTTATAATTTAATTCATTGATTCGGTTCGGGATTCATTCGCCGCCCGGTTGTTTTATCGGCAGAGAGTAATGCGCCCAAGTACCTAACTCCTTATGTTCGAAAATTAGGCTGTCATAAAAGTTACTCCCTCCGTCCCTTAATATAGTGCTTACATTCCTTTTTGGGTGTCCTAAAATAGTTTGCCTACTTCATTTTATATTAATTTGTTTTGACTAAATTATCCTCAATTTTTACACAAACTTCCCAAAATATTTCTACCTTTCGTTTAAAATGTGTGCTCCTATTTATTGTTTTGCACTATTCCAAAGAAATTTTATTGCTTTTTGATTTTTTTTAAGGAGAAATAAAATAAAAGGAGTAGTTCCAATACAAAAGTACTTCATTAAATATTTTTTTTTAGAATCCTACTACTCCCTCCAATCTCCTTAATTCTCGTGAAAAGAAAGAAGTAAGCACTATATTATGGGACGGAGGGAGTACATTATTTTTGGATATACGTAAAAGTCGCTAAATCTCGCAATACATAATAAATAGAGTTGAATTAAGTTAACTAATGCCATCACTTATGTCAAATATGGGCAGAGGATGGAAATGAACGGATAATTATAAAAGACTTTTTATGTAAATTTATGTCGTACCCTTAATTATGTGGGATTGAGATTGAATTGAAAACCATGTAAGATTTTTGTTCTCATGATCATAATTTGATACTGTGAAACTACTCCTCTATCTCGACTGAAAGTCTATGTTCTACCGGGATGAACAAAAACATATCTAATAATCGATTTACTACAAGAATTTTGAAAAGTTAAATTTTCTTATGTGTCGAAGATGTTGATAGATTAACTTGTGACATTGACAAGGGTATGACAATATAAACACTAAAACTGAACAATGACTTTTAAAAATTAGGTACAATAAACATATAAAATATCTCAATATTGGACATGAAATATGCCACCATCAAAATTTTAGGTACAAATTACAATCATATAAAATCCCATGTTACAAAGAACCTTTCTTAATGGAAGCCTTGAAGTAGGAGTGTAGGACTAACATTTAATCCAACATGGCTGTCTATTTTTATATTTGGGCAATAATGTTGAACCGATGAAAATGAAGTCACAATAACCTTGATGACAATGAAGTACTCCATCTATGTCGTAAAATAAGTAATTATAATAATGCTGAATTATATGGTTGAAGCAGGGACAGAAATGGCCCAACTAGTATGTGCAGGATGCCACACTCTCCTAATGTACATTCGAGGAGCAACTAGCGTACAATGTTCTTGTTGTCATACCGTTAATCTAGCTTTGGAAGGTACTTTAAAATTCCGAAAATAAAATTAAGCTGATAGTTTAAGATTTACATACTTCCTCTGTTCTAAAATAAATGAAACACTTATTATTTTAAATCATTTCAGAATAAATGAAACGTTACCTTATTTGGTATTCACTTTTCTCAATTTATAACCTCATCACATGGGTCTCTCTTTTTCTTTCTCTCTATTTTTCTCTTCTCCTAAATCCCCATCCCAAAATCCTATGTTTCATTTAAAATAGAACGAAGGAAGTAATTTTTTTTTTGGGGAATAAAATCTAATTATTATTATATGTATATAATTTTTGTGTCCTGGTAGCAAATCAAGTTGCACATGTGAATTGCGGGAATTGCAGGATGCTATTGATGTATCAATATGGAGCCCGATCTGTAAAATGTGCGGTCTGCAATTTTGTCACTTCAATTGGGGTAAAGTCTAAATACAATTTCGTTTTATCAAATAGTGAATGCAAAATTTAAAGAGAGATACATTTATTACTTCATGAGATTGAAACGAAAGTTTCATTTAAACTTAATTTTAGTGTTTTGGTTATTGTAAACTTGTGTCACGTCACGTAAAAATTGTTAGGGAAAAAGAAAAAGGCTACACAATTTTTTTGATGAAAAGTTCATTTCCGTATATATTTTTCAGTTACATAGTGCAAACAAATTTGTTTGATTTGAAATTGACCTATGTATTCTTGTATGTCTAATTTAATCAAATGATCCAAAAAATTAAGTTATAGTAAACTATACTGGACTGACTAATTATATAATTGTATATACCTCTTTATCAAAAAATATGCATTGAATATCTTGAAAAAGATTGGTAGAACAATCAATAATACAAACTAGTAGATAAGAAAAACATAATGTTGAAAAAAAAGTATAATGATTATATTTGGAGCAACCGAGTGTATCGCATGATTTTAAGAGGATATTTTTGGTAGTTAAGTTAACAAAAATTTAACCACCTATATGAATCATGAAGAAGCCGACGTGATAGTATATATTATCATATACTTCCATTGTCTTTTTTACTTGTGCTAATTCTTTATTTAAATTAATAATTATGAGTCCATGACGTACAAAAAAGTATCAATAATTTCCCTTTTATTTTTGTCATCTTCTTACCTATAAGCCTAAAACTCTCAAATACTCCCTCCGTTTGAGAGAGAAACTGAAAAGGTGGAGAGAGAAAGTAAAAAGTGGATGACATGGGTGGAAAAAGAAGAAAAAGTAGATGCGACATGTTACCAAAAATAGAAAAAGCAACATTGTATAGATTAAAAAGAAACAGACCAAAAAGAAAAGTGTGTAGATTTAAAAGAAACGGATGGAGTATTTGTTATTTTCCTAAAAAGTTACGTTCTCCACCACACAATTTTCTTCTTCTAAATACTTATGCCCATGACATATGTAACAAGTAATTAAAGATGGAGGGAGTAATTATGTAAAAGATTATAACATTATGTCAAGGTCTAGTCATATCAACTTTTAGATTATACTAAAATCATAGGACATGTGAAGACTCTTTGTTTCAATCTTCTCTTAAGATGGAACAAAATTGAGGTCAATTCTAGGTGAAAAAAGTTAAAACCATAATAAGAAGAAAAAAAATTAATTTAAGTCAAGCTTAAGTCATGGTGTTGTCATATTGTGATAAGCATTACACCTCTACAATTCTTCCAAATCTTTGTTAGTCCAACATCAATGTCACACTAATATGAGTATCCATTTCATGGACAAGTTTTGCTGCTCAGTCTTGTTTTATTCCAGTTTAGTTGTTGTTTGTACAGTTTCATTATGCTTCCCTTCACCTCAAGTGTAGCATTCAATATACGGTTTCATCAATCAATATGTCGCTGATAAACCAACAATTTAAATTAGCTATCATTTTAGGTGCAAATTACCAAAAAGAAATTTGTTTGGTGATTCATGTGAATTTTTTGTAACGATTAACATAAAATACAGGCTTCAGCAAGTACTCCAGCACACAAGTTCAATAACAGTTGAAGAAACCACATATTTATCAGTATTATTCGGCGAATTACAATCACCAAATGGATGGGGTTGACATTAATTTTCTCGTATATAGAGTTTAATTTTTTTTTTCTTGTTTTTCCCTTTAGATTTTTTCCATGGGAAAATAAGCGATTTTCTTGACTATATAGTCAAATTTCGCCTAGTGGTTATTATGATAAAATTGTTATGTACAAGGCATATTAAATAGGTTATAAGGTTGTAATTTGTATGAAAGAATCTTCACTCTCGACGGCTTTTCACTTTTCTACGCGTGATTTTTGGGCGTTGATATCTAAATACTTGGTAAGTTTCTACTAGCTCAATCAAGAAACTTTTAGTACTAAAATTTGGGTACAAAAAAAAATCCTTCTATATTACTGCACACATCACACTCTATGAAAATTGGTTGTGTAAATTGTAAAAAGTTGCGGATCACCTTCAAGGCAATGTAACCGTATTACAAATTTTATCATATATCTGGGTGTACCGTGAGTATGGTACACCTAAGGCTATTTTTTTTTGCTCATTGTTCATTTGAAATCATCCAAATGAGGAAAATATACTAAAAAGGAGAGTTCTAAGTGAGAAATGAGTAGAAATTAGTCTTGGGTGTACCATACACATGATACATCCTGGTGTACGATGAATGAAGTCGTAACCGTATGCTTACTAGTTACTACCCGTATGCTTTAAACTCGAAGGGACTTTGGATTTCTGGGTTATAAAATTCAAAAATGATAACATTTCAAATTTATTAATGAAAACTTTATTACATTATCTTTTACGATACGCTTAACTAAATACTCATTAAGAGAAACACCAATAGCAACTTTCAAAGGTTTAGCAACTCCAATGGTTGCTTACAACTTACAATGAATTACTTGGAAATATGACAGATTCTCAAGATTAAAGCACCATAGTTTTGTTGCTTGCCCACAAGTCCACAACTTCCTATTCTAAAGCTAGTTTCTTGATTTGAAAAGAAAAAATAGAAAGAAAAAATTATAAGGGAAAATTCCTCAGGTACCACTGAGGTTTGGCGTAATTTCCAAATTACCCCTCACATTTGGAGAATTCCTCAGATACCCCTGAGGTTTGTGTTTGTGCTCAAAATACCCTTACTCTTGACGGAACCCTAATGCCGTTAACTTTTTTTTTCTCTCTCTCTCTCTTCAGTTTTCTCTCTTTCCTCCCACCATCCTCCATTGATGAACCTCCAAGTGTTCTCTCTCCTCCCACCTCCATGCCTTTCTCCCTCCTCCCAATCTTCATCTTCCATCGTCCATCGATTCTTCGTCCATCGATTTGTTGATGATTCGATGTACTTTGCGAACCACCAACACACGACCACCACGAGAGGTGGCAGCATTACCAACGCGAATCAGCGAGGAAAAGGGAGAACATAACGCAGCAACAGCACCGGTGGTAGACGCAGCAGCACCGGCGGCAGACACACGCGAATAGAGGAGGGAGAATCCGAGTAGCACGCGCAGCTCCGGCAGTGGCTGCAGCAGCGGCGAGAGAAGAGGAGAGAGCAGCGACACCAAGGGAGCAACGGCGCGGAAGAGGAAGAATCTCTGGCGAGTAGCACAGGTTGCGGCGAGCTCAATGGTCAGCGAAAATGGAAGCAGAGGGAGGAGAAAAGAGAGCTGCGAGGGAAGATGATTTTTGAATTAATTTAACAAACTAAATCTGATTTTATTTTGTTAATTTAACAAACTACTCGAAAATTCAAGAAAAATAATAATGGAGGATGGTGGGAGGAGAGAGAGAAAATTCTGAGGTTTAGAATGTCACAAATGGAGGATGGTGGGAGGAGAGAGAAAGCTTGGAGGTTCATCACTGGAGGATGGTGAGAGGAAAGAGAGAAAACTGAAGAGAGAGAGAGAGAAAAAAAAAGTTAACGGCGTTAGGGTTCCGTCAAGAGTAAGGGTATTTTGAGCACAAACACAAACCTCAGGGGTATTTGAATAATTCTCCAAATGTGAGGGGTAATTTGGGAATTACGCCAAACCTCAGGGGTACCTGAGGAATTTTTCCAAATTATAATGGTCCATGGTCTAGCAATGCTACACGTGGATTTTAGTGGGACTCAATCAAGAGGAAAGAAGTTTACATAATTACATAGCATCTCTTTAGCTTGGAAATAGTGTTGCTTGATAATTAGATATAACAAACCAAGCTACATGGTACACTAACCATTGGAGTTGCTCTGAATACTTGTTGTATTTTACCTTTTTCTTTTTCTTAAAATTGCTTCATGTTATTTTATAACTCATAAACCTTAGATTTCAAAAAATTCATACGGGACAAGCAACACAACTAGAATTAGGTGTGATAATGACCCTACTTGGCTTGTCACTTAAACTTGACTCCAAGTTATCATGAGTCAAGCATTGCTATACTCGATTTTAAGAAAACAAATAAAAATAAGGATCTTTTCTATTCAACTTCTTTTTTCTCAACTTCTTTTTTCTAAAGTTTTCTTAAATTTTCTAAGTAATTTGAACTTTTCATATTTTTTTCCAAAAATAAGAATACATTCTTTGTTGTTTTTACTTGTCGTTTTTGTTTGTACATTGACCAAGGAGAGGCGAGAGATAGATCGAGATAAAAAGAGAACTCCATGTGCTAGGTGTAAAATATGATTAGGGTAAATTTGTGATGATCAATCATTGATGTGATATCCAATATATATATTACAAGAGTCCTATGAAGTGAAGGAAAGCTATTGTAACCAACATAGGAAAACAATATATTATCTAAACAATAAGGAAACTCATGTTGGGGTGATATAATCACGGGGTCTGTCACCTGTTCCAAGGTAGAACAGTTAGATTATGTCGAATTTAGGGTTGATAGGAGGTTGTTGCGGTGGTGGCGGTGTGGGTGACTCTTGGTCAGCGCCGGCCATCGTGTGTAGGGTTTTAAAAAAAAATTAACCTAGCTCTGATACTATGTAAAATATGATTAGGGTAAATTTGTGATGATCTCTCACTGATGTGATCTCCAATATATATATTACAAGTCCTATGAAGTGAAGGAAAGCTATACTAACCAACATAGGAAAACAACATATTATCTAAACAATAAGGAAACTCCTTAACATACAATATTCCCTAACACTAGGACTTAGGAGAGAGAAAGAGAAAATATATTGCTAAAAATAGAAATGTTGGAAAAGTAATAAACGTTGCAAGTAAAGAAAACACGGAGGAAGTATAGAGTTTGGATAGGCGTCTCATCGTGAGAAGCCAAAATGGCCTCTCACAGGGTCATTTTTGACATTTTGCACAAAAAGACAGAAACTAACCCTGAACTTTGGTACCAACTTATACCAAAGTTCAGTAAAATTGGTACCAATACCAAAATAACTCTTACTTTAATACCATAGTGTAAGTGAACTTTGGTATCAACTTTGAGTTTTGGTACCAATTATACTTACTTTGGTACCAATTATACTTACTTTGGTATCAACTTTGAGTTTTGGTACCAATTATACTTACTTTGGTATCAACTTCTGAGCACTTTGGTATCGATACCAAAGAATCTCTTACTTGATCACTCTCATGAGAGGTCAAATGGCCTCTCACGATTAGACGCCAACACTTCCTCGGAAGTATAGAACGTAGAGCCTAAGTAATTTTGTACACCTCAAAAAGCTATTTAAATAATTGTCCTATCTATCAACCTATTGAAGAAAGGGGGAAAATAAACGAAGATATTTATGGGAAAAATAATTGAGAAGAACGGACTTGATGAAGAACCTCCCAGTGTACTTCCAAAGAGGGTCACTTTACCAACAAACTTCACTCAATTTCGCAAGAAACGGGACAATTTTTTTATGAGGCCCTCCTCATCTATCAAAACTTATACTAACGCAAATACAGCAAAAAAGGCCTTTCTAGACCATCAATTTTCACAGATGATGCTTTATTACAAAAACAGACATGGAAATTTTTTCCACTTTTCCTGCATATCTTTTTGCAGATTTGGAAATAGCCAACACATATTGTTTGGTCAATTATTAATAATAATCCAGCATCATTCAGTTGGAATATGTCCATTTCAGGACAGACATTAGCTTATAGATATACTGATACACACTATGTCCTCTAAATATTGATCAATGTAACTCATACTCTTTATTGCAACCCCTCAAAAACCTGTGGGCAATAATGGTGGTGAACTTTAGCGTGGTTTTGCGACAAGAGTTTCATGTTCATGTGCATTGTAATGTGACGCTGCTATCATACGTGTTCTTCTTCTGAACTTTTAGAACCACTCGTTACTAATTTAGATGCGATATCGAGTGGGAATGAAAATTTGTGAAGAAAAATACATATATTCCTTGGACATGTAATTGTGTTACCATGAACTCTGGATTAAGGTGTTCCTTGCAAAATTATACAAATTCATTACCGTATTTAGTTACCATCCGACAAACAGATCATAAGTACACATCCAATCGATGCCAAAGCCTTAATCCCAAAAGATAGAGTCGGGTGTATGAACCAAAAATTTATCTATTGTAGTCATCCACATATATCCTCACTCCATTCAAATCTATCTGGTGCTATGTACATGCTCCAAGACTTGAATACAATGTGGCATTTAGGGCTGAGCAAAATACCGGTCCAGACCGGAATTTGGACCGGTCCGGACCGGAATCTAGACCGGACCGGACCGGACATCCGGTCCGGTCTTCGGTCCAAAGAAAACGTTGATTCCGGGTTTCCGGTCCGGTCCGGGCAAAAACCGGAATCAACCGGTCCGGACCGGAAACCCTGTTTTAATTAAAAAAATTTGACTTTATGGAAAAAGTAAAAAAGAAGCTACAACCATTTGAAACCCTAATTTTCTAAACACCACAAGTCACAACTCACACGCCTCTCTTTGTCTCTCTCTCTCCTCCTCACTCTTTCTCACTCCTTTCGCTGCTCGCCACTGACGTCTGACGCCACAAACTCCGGCGAAAATTCCGAGAATTAGAGAACGCTGCATAATAATGATTGGTGATGAAGAGATGAAGCGACATCTTCGAATGAAATCTCTAGAGAGATAATGAGAGGAAGAAGAATGGGGAATTTGTCTGAAGGTTCTTGGAGAAGAAGCAAAGTGAAGAGTATGAACTGAAACGGCGTCGAAAATAGCTAAGGCTTTGTATATTTGCTTTGCCTACTGTTTGTTTTTTGGATGGTGGGCCGGGGAATTTGGGTACGTGTGAGTACTCTACCATTTTCATAGTTGTGGTGTTTTCATGATGATTTTCTGCAACAACCAATATTCAACTAGTAAGTACTTAATTCATTCATACGTCGCATAATCTTCTCTTTAAATCCAGTTATTCCTCACAATTATTACCATTTAAATCACAATTTCCAATTTCTTCGAAAGAACCCTAATTTCTGTCTGACCTTATTGTAATAACCAGATCAGATATGAGCTTCTTAGTTGGCTTTTAATTAATTTATTTTTTGAGGGGAATGTTGGCTTTTAATTTGATTATATTGCTAATGTTGGTAGTATTTCTTTTATTTTAACATTAAATACTACCGAATTCACTTATGGCTATTGGACTATACTAAACATTTTTTTTATAAAAAAAAAAAAATTAGAAAAAATACAAAACAGGTCCAACAGGTCCAAAACCGGACCGGACCTGAAAAATCAGGTCCGGTCCGGTCTGGACCGGAATCGAAACAGGTCCGGTCCAGGTCCAAAGATCTGCCCAGTTCCGGTCCACCGGTCCAGCCGGTTCCGGTCCGGTCCGGTCCGGTCCGGTTCTGGACCGGTGCTTGGCATTTAATTTGACACTTTGTATTACACCATTAAATCACACTATTTCTCAATAACAGCCGCAAACAATTGTTAGATCTACACAAAATACCATGAGGCTCAAGTTTGAGTACATCTTAGCAGAAAGGTCCTAATTAATACAAGCAACAGATGCAAGGTTGATAAGAAACCTAAGAAAAATAACGTGATGGCAGGGAAAAGACTGGCAAATTCGACCATTCTAAGATTGTCATTGAGCACCTCAATAAGATTGGATTACATGTTACAAATGGATTACATCAGAATAATAAAGCCTGAATATTGAATCTCTCCATGCAATGAAGGCATATCACTTGTTTATATCATTACGTGCTCCTAAAGGTATGAAGGATCTAGGTATTCATGTGAACTCGCTGAACTGCCAGGTCTGAAAAGATCACACACCTGAATATCGAAGAGTGAGACAATACTTCAAGAATTATGTCCGCAATCCCTTAGAATCATTCATTCATCAGCCATTGCCAACTCTAATGCATAATCATCCCTTTCCTGCACATAATTCATGAAGAGTAATATCAAGATTAACCTGAAGAATGTTCAAAACCGTATTGACATTTCTACCACCATTACTGCTTCTTTAACTCCCTACCACACCCCAGGTATACGACAATGCAAAATTTTAAGTGACTTATAGTATTTAATAACTTACAATTGGACCACGAGCGAAGTATCTTCCAAACTGAAGCCAATATACCTGAAAATGTCACGTATTTAGTCAAGATTCTTTCGTTCATTACTAGGGTTTTAGCAATAAATAATAAGCAAGCGGCCAAGCATATCTAAAGCCACTATTAGAAAGTTAACAGACTCCATTGTCTCTTGGATAAGATCAAGTGCAACAGAATGTTGTTATTCTGAAGCTACTTGGGAGTGGGCACCTCAATTTGAAGCAACTTACCCTATATTTGTGATTCCTTGATGTCATTTGTTGATTTCATATTTTAGATACAAGTATTGCTGCAACAAAAATCTTTTACAAGGGGAGAGGAATGTAACAGAATGTTGTTATTCTGTTATAAGAGTTTGTTAGTTTTGGCGGGGAAATACTGTTATATTTGTAATTGGTTATAAATAGCCAAACTAAGCTGTAATTGAGGATTATCCAGAAATTAATACAAATATTCAATTTCTTATCTCTCATTCTCTCCATTCTTAAGTCTCTCTTCTATTCTCATCTCTCTAACCTTCTGTCAGACTTTCTCTCATTCTCAATCTTATTTCACTGTTATTCTTGAGATAATGGTAGTTCACAAAGCTGCTATTACATCAAGCCTCATAGAAATGGGTGAGAATTGCAGAAGTAATATAAACAAATGCATGAATATAGGAAAATTACAAGCTAAGAATAGGACAGAGAATGGACAGGAATTAAGGTCTTGCCGAATTATTGTCCCTTACCTCATCCTCGTCCTGTGTTTCTACTTCAAGATCAGAAGATGGGAAGCCCACACATAAAAGTGCATAGCCCTGAGACCAAAGGAGGAAAACAGTAACGAACCAAAGATACATCATTCTTCAAGCTCAATGACTGAGGAACATACATATTACTTTAGCATCACAAGTAATCAAAGACATCCAACATAGCCCCATATATACAATCAGGGAAGTTAATGGAGTAGCTTGCTGGAGCTTTCATTTCTTGATTATGTTCAGCCTTGTCCAACCAAATAAGCCATATTCTAGCAGAACTGATTGTGCCAAAGATATGTACAAATTATACCTACCAAGTATCAAACCTGCTTATCACAATGCTATCAGATATAGCTTGAAAGTAGTTACAAAGTAATGGCTTCTATCTAAGAATACTCGTATCTTCACCTCAATCTGCACGAAATCTAATACCTTATTTTGATGAGTTCATCAACCACCAATTTTTCTATTTATCTAGAAGCCTCATAGGCCCAATGTTATCTTTCCAGAAGTGTTACAGTAAACATATATCTACGCAAACGGATGTTCAAGAGTTCAACAGTTCACTTGTTATAGCAGCATAGAGTACCTGAGATTTTAATTCAGCAGAAATTCCGAGTGCCTCGGGTTGCCGGAGTTGTCCAGATTTGACACGGACAGCACAGCTAGTACAACAACCTGTAACAGTTCAAAGCTTCTGATAAATGTGCTTATTAATAGCAAGGGCTCGAATTGCAGCGTACTTAAAATTCTACATGCTGATTCTGCAAGCTGTCCGAATTCCAATATATTAAGGAATGAGAAACAGAGGCAAAAGTTCCACATTAACCACAGGAACCCGAGAACAATGTACATACAAAAAAGAATTCAGCAAAGCTCAGAAATTTTCTTCTGATGTCAACCCTTCCCCACCCAACCACCCCCCAAAACAAGGAAAAAGAAAAGTAAGAAAGGGAAACCCAGATACCACCCATGAAGTTAACAATAAAATTCTACTACATATCATAGAAGTATTACAATGGACAAGAGTGTAACTCCTATTTCAATGCATCAGATATTGTTCTTTTATTTTAGATAAATAACAAAAAAGAAAGCATATAAGTTCAATGTATGAAATGAAGACACCTCAAGTTGCCCCCATGTCTCATTTGAAGTCAGCCAGTCTCATAAAAGCCAACTACAAAATTGTATCCCAGATCTCACCAAAAAAATAAATCAATAATCTTGTCGTTCACCAAAGTCATACAAGACTAGCTCAAAAAGAGAACACATAAACATCGCAAAGGACAGTACAGTACAAGATGTACGTAAAAATTGTTCGAACATTATATATAAAACTCGATTTTTTGATTAAAAGATTTGTATCAAACCTGAACAACAAGGTATCAGGGCATTTCTCACTAACCCAGTAAAAAATAATCCCCTATGAGTCACTTTTTCGAGCAACCAGATGGACATCACCATACTGGACGAAAGGATGAGTAAAAAATAATCTCTTCTTACCAAATTGCAGCATCATTTAATCCACTAAAAGTAGTTTCCTTATTCCCTATTAGTTGTAATCAAGATACATGTGCATTAATGCATTATTACTTGTCAATTTAGAAAAACAATGCATTATTACATGTCAATTTAAAATACCAATTACTCCCTAGTTACTTATGTATACCAAGGCAACAACTAACAAATCCTTAATCTATGTGCATAACCTTAAAAAGACACTTAATAGAAAAGAGAGTGCAAGTCACTTTAAATGAAGGTTTTCCTGGAATATAAAGCACAAGCATGTAAGATGAGGTCAACGATGTGGAACATAGGGAAGCACGGAATGAGGATGTACTCATGATATTCCCATATCTTCATAACCTAATTCCAAGTATCAGAAGTAGTAGTAACTACATAAACCGGAAGTAGGATGCAATTAGCTACACGTTTACATGGAGAGCATATTGACTCAATTTTTTACATGACAACCGATTAGGCTGCAATCCAATGGACATGAAAATTGTTATGCTATTTCTCCACACATATATATATAGCATAACTGTTTTAATAAAATTGTGTAGAAAGCGCATAGGTTCCTTCCTAACTTTATAGATTCATATCATAAAAGTGAGCAGTTCTGGTTTTCATATGCCGGGTGAATAGATAATGACTGTTTCCTGATTCCAGTTTGCAGAACAAACAAAGGATTTCATAACTATCCATCGAACAGAAGAGCAAACTATCTTTTCCAAGTATTTAGGGTGTGCCAGTTTGTATCATGGTGCTTCATTACAGACAATTGAAAGCATCCTTTGCAACCTAATTTGTCCACAATAAAGTTGCTAGTTCAGTGAAGATCGCTCGAGCACAGATAACATCAATGTATCATCTCGAAATGAGAATGATATGAAATTTCTACTCTATATAGCAATTCAATTTTTCTATAGTCCAGAGTCAATTTCAATATGAATTCTAACCTATCTCCAAGACAAATAGTTAATTAGGGAGACCACCCCTCACTCTCGTCAGTTGTATATACGTCACCTTCCATTGTCTTATTGAAGAATTCAACATACTCTTGCACATTTAGGCTCCGTTTGATAGGGCGTAAAACGTTTTCATGGAAAACTGTTTTCCTCTATTTTCAATTTTACATTGCTTGGTGTGCAAAGGAGTGTAAAACCATTTTCCCTTAGAGTAAAATTGCTCTCCCAATGATGGAAAACCATTTTCCCTTCAAAATGAAGGGAAAACTGTTTTCCTTCATTTTATTTATTTCTCTTGTACACTCCTCTCACTACCTCCTTACTTTCCTTTTCATTTTCCTTTGTTTTCATCATTTTTCTTACATGGAACCAAACAACGGAAAACTAATTTTGGAATTGTGTTTTCCATTGTAAATTGTTTTCCATGAAAATCATTTTACACTGAAAATGTTTTACACCCAACCAAACGGAGCCTTAGTGGGAAGTACATTCCTTACCGTAGAAAGCAACTAGTTGACTAGCTTTAACAGTCCAGTGAAGTAGGTAAGAAGTCCCACAACAAATGAGATGAAAGTGTAAATATTCGGAAAATGAGTTTCAAGCAATGCCATATTACAAATTAGTACATACACAAGTCCGTAGGAAGAGAACCATACTCACAATGAACATGAAGGACTAGATTATGTACACAGAGAACAATACCAATGAAGATGTACCAGCTAGAGATGTATATATGTTGATTTGGCTTGTAATCTATGTTCATTTGACTTGTTATCTATGTACATTTGCGCACCATGCTCTATATACTAGCATATACACCCTCTAAGCTTTGATTTCTCAGTGGTCTCTGCCGGAACCACACATAATTCATTAGTTCATCTAACCAAAGCGTCCATTCACGAGAAGAATTATCAATCGCGATTTAACATACACATGAACAGTATTGCAACATTACACAAAAAAATGTAAAAATACATTCCATGGGCTGCAAAAAATCCCCCAACAACAGAAACAATATTCATGTTCTTAATTAACATAGATACACAGCATTACATGAATTAGTGAAAATCGCCTACATTTGATAAAGTATATCCTTAATTAACATGTATGGAACCAGAGCATCATAATGCCAAGAAAATAACAGTAGAAATTAAAAATTAGAGTAAAAAGAATGATAGTTTGAAGAAAAGATAAGAAATGACGATACCGTGCCTGCAAGCGAAGGGAAGCGTGATGTTCTGATCTTCAGCAGTATGCAATATGTATTGATCCTGCAAAATTTTGACCCAAAAAAAAAAGCTTATCTTTTTTTTTTCCATGAAGAAAAAGAAGAAGAAGAAGTATTATTTAGTTTGTTACCTCGGGAACTGTGAATTGGTGAGTGACCCCGCGTTGGCGGTCATGTACAGTGACCTTATGAGTCGGAATTGACACGGAGGTAGAGCTACTTCCGGCGAATTTGGTCGGCGTTTGAAGCTCCGACGTCGTATTGAGCCGTGGAAAGCGAGAGAATTTCCGGTGAAACGCCGGTTTCCGGTGAAGTGGAGGCCGGAAATTGGGAAGTAGAGCTTGAACTTCCATAAGTGTGTGGATGGATGCACGACTCATTCCGCTAAGATAACCGTAACAAATTCTCTGTCCTCTCTTTCTTTCTTTTCTTTTCTTTTTTTTTTTTCTTAAACTTGGGGGGTTTTGTTTGGGCCGATGTGTCCATATAAGTGAAAATTTTAGTACCGGTAAATTTGTTCTTTTTTTTATGAGTAAATGTTCTATTTCAACAAAGGTTCGTTTTAAGCTTATTTTTCAGCGAAAATTATGTTCTATTTTCGATAAGCAAATGTTCTATTCCAATAAATGTTCGTTTAGAACTTATATGTCAGCGGAAAGTATGTTCTATATTTAATGAGAAATTGTTCTATTCAAGTAAATGTTCATTTTTAATCATAGTCTTCAATAAAAACGGGTTCTGATCTCAATGAGCAAACGTTCTATTTAAGTCTTATATTTAGAACTTTTTACTTCTAATTTAGTACATGTTACATTTATATGTTTGAACATTTGATTAAATATAACGAAACAAAAATATATTAATCATACTTGTTTGAATTAAAGAAACAAAAAATGTAGAGTATAAGTTCACTGTTTCAATTTTAAAATGTTTTTTCTCTTATTCCTTGTACCTTTGTTTATATTTATATACTTTTAGGTTTATTCCTGTGTAAAAAAATGTTCCACTTCAACAGTAAAATGTTCGTTTTCGTAAGTAAATTCTTGTAATGTTTCACTTCAATGGTAAAATATTCGTTTTCGTTTTCGTAAATGTTCTATTTTATATTGTGGGAGCATGTTGTCATTGAAAGCGCAAATTGAAAAGCCAGGCCCAAAGAAACTACAAATGTGGGAAGTCTGGAACTGTCAAATTCCCTCCTCTCACGCCTCTCACAAACTCACGCTGCTTTCTGCAATTTCCGGTGAGGCGACTGACTGATTAGTCGCAAAGAAGAGAGAAAATGAGGATAGAAGAGGTGCAGTCGACTACGAAGAAGCAGCGAATTGCAACTCATACCCACATTAAAGGCCTCGGCCTCGATGTACTTCTTCTCTCTCTCTCTCTGCACTTTCTTATTAGTAGTATATGGAGTTTTAGGGTTTAGGGTTTTAGTCCCCTATTTTTCTCTGTACGCGACCAACGCAGTCGCTACCTACTTTTGTTAGGGTTTTAGACCAATATTTTGTTTTCTGTGTTTTTCTTGATTTCATTATGTGTCTCATTGCAGCTCATACTCTATGTTATGAATCTTATATTGCCTAAGTAAAAAGTTTGGAATAATAGATATTTGTTGTGCTTGCACTGTTCAAATTGTGTGATAATCTGTTAGTTAACGAGTAATGGGTTTTGTTTATGTATAGGGCAATGGAAGTGCAGTTCCTCTGGCGGCCGGCTTTGTGGGTCAAGCACAGGCAAGAGAAGCGTCTGGTCTCGTTGTTGATATGATAAGACAAAAGAAAATGGCTGGCAAAGCTTTGCTTCTTGCTGGTCCTCCTGGTACCGGCAAAACCGCCTTGGCTCTTGGTGTATCTCAAGAGCTTGGGAGCAAGGTAATTCTTTATATGCACCATATTTCTGACTGATTTTTGTTCAAGTTTAATGTTTCATGAAATTCTTATATATTACACTCAAACAAGTGGAATTTCTGTTAGTTGGTCTGTCTTAGCATTTGTTTTTATATTGACTCTATCTGACTTGCAGGTTCCGTTCTGCCCTATGGTCGGGTCAGAAGTCTATTCATCTGAAGTGAAGAAGACTGAGGTTCTTATGGAGAACTTTAGGCGAGCAATTGGTTTACGTATCAAGGAAAACAAGGAGGTTTATGAAGGAGAGGCAAGTCTCTTCCTTCTATTAATATTCTTGTCTTAATTGCAAATCTTTAAACGACTTCTTGTCTGTCGTTTGATTATTGTATCTTGATATATGGATTCTTTAAAGTTTACTATAACTTCTTTTTCTGTACAACTTCATCTTCATCTGTGATTGTATCTGTTTGGCTTACATTTTTCTCTTCTTTCTGCTCATAAATATTTATCTATATTCTATTCAGACATGACTGCGTATTATGCTGTATTACTTTCAGTTTGAGATTCTGATAAGTCACCTACTTACATTTTAGGTGACTGAGCTCTCCCCGGAAGAAACTGAGAGTGCCACAGGTGGCTATGGCAAGAGCATTAGTCATGTAATCATTGGGTTGAAAACTGTTAAAGGGACCAAGCAATTGAAGTTAGATCCAACCATCTACGATGCTTTAATAAAGGAAAAGGTATATCTATTCCCTTGTACATCAATTTTCTGTCATAATCTTGTCTCTTATATGTCCCTGTGGTCAATTGGTCATATTGCGTGTTCTGTTTCTTCTTCTTCCCGCCCATCATCTCGAATACCAAGTAAGGATTGTTCTAGCTTTCCTTTTGGGGTAGGGGTAGAGGGGGGGGTGAGTTTGCTAAAATGCAGAGTATTGCTAGATGTTGCTCTATTGGTTTAAGAAAAACTATACAGCTTATTGTCGTCAATTACTAAAATTACTAAATGCTCCAAGACGTCTAATCTCTATTTATTGGTTCAGGTGGCTGTTGGAGATGTAATATATATTGAAGCGAACAGTGGGGCAGTTAAGAGGGTAGGGAGAAGTGATGTTTTTGCCACAGAATTTGACCTTGAGGCAGAGGAGTATGTCCCACTTCCCAAAGGAGAAGTTCACAAAAAGAAGGAGATTGTGCAGGTTTGTGGTGTGACTGTTGGTTTGTGATTCTGCTGTTTATATCTTACTGTATATCCTTGTGAATTGTGATTTGTTATATGACATGAATGGGGATGCATAATGGAGTTGCAAGAATCGAAGTGTCTTAGTTTCCACTTTCCCAGACCTGTATACATACAGTGACAGCAGAAACATCCCATTATGAATTTCAGTGAGCGTTCCTGTTGATTTAAATGTATGCAGCTTTACAGCTTTAGTCAGACACTGTTTAAGACTACAATATAACTAAACGATTCTGAGGAAGAACATCTTGGATCTACGCTTAAAAAAAGTTCTAGCCTTGATTTTGCTTTGATGTTGTCAATTGTCATTGTTTCAAGGCTTCTCACCTGTGCTCTGACTGATTAATTTTGACCACTAAAAATTTGAAACAAACAGACCTAATTTGTGTCTTGTCATATTCCCCCAGTCCTAATTGCCACTGTCACTACCCCACCAACCGAAATGTAGAAATTTGGGTGTTCAGCCTATTTAACTGGACAACCGTAAGCAATGAAGAAGATATGGGTGGTGGTGAACCCAAATCCAATTTGTGTGAAGGTGGTGTTTGGAGATGAGGCGTGATGATCAGAAAGGCAGGAATAATGGATTGAAGAAGGAATTGAATTGATAGCTCCTCTAGGAGAAAGGTATGAAGAGAGGGATAATGATGAGATAGGCTGGTGGGCATGTGGAGAGAAAAAGGTGAAGTCGAGAGTAGATGGTGTGAATGGAGAAAGGGAGAATCTTAAAGACTAGAGAGGAGATAAAAAAATGGAAGGTGAGTGAAGGGAGCCTTCTTTGTTTTCAATTACATGAATCTATATGAGGGAAGAAAGTGATGAATTATTAGTTAGTTTCCAAGATATATTAAATATTGTAATATTGGTGGTTACTTAAAGAGGGTGGAAACAACAACATTGAGCGGCAGTGGCATTAGGCGTTACCTGCTGGTGGTTGATGGTGACAGAAAGCACCAGAGGTAGGTGGTGGCCAAGATGCCCATGCTACCAGGAGTGAGAGAGGTCTACAAGCAGGAGAGATGGCCATGGTGTTCCTTTCATGGCTGCTCATACAAAAGAAAAGATAATGGGGTCCTGTGCTGTTAGAATGATCATTCATGCATAAGGTGATCCGGAATAACTGACTGACCAAATTACCTGCCCATACCCGAATTGTACCCGAAATTGGATGATCCAAACCAAAATAGACTCACCAATACGGGACTTGAATGTGAATATGACCGAAAATTATCTATCTATCTTACTAAGCTAATTGGCAATAGACCAAAATAATGGTCGAAAGTGAACTCACCTGTACCCAAACTGAAGTACTCTTAATCCAAACATCAGCCAACCTGAATTGACTCAACAGAACCTGAACGAAACAACTTGTTTGCTTCCTCTGTAATCATAGGTATTTTTAGTAATGGTTAAAGGCATGAACAGAGGAGAGAAAGAAGAAACTTGCAAATTAGAATTTGTCCTTCAATTGTTGATGTTGGAAGCAATATTTGTGGTGTTTACAACCGATGGTAGCACAATTATCTCCGATGATGGAGTCAGGAAGTGATAGTGTTGGTGCTCCTCACTATCATTTAGTTCGGGAATGGGGAGAAGATTTGGTTTGGCTATTCCATCTTATTTCTTTGTTTTTAATATATCATATTAGCAATTTAGAATAATCCGGCAAAATAATCCTGCAATATTCTACGACCAGTCCCGCTCGTGTTATTTTGCAATTTGCACAGATGTGGCAATAGTTAATAATTCCAAGTTCAAATAAATGTTGTGATATTGCTAATAGTTTGTTTATTTTTAGCCGATATTCTTATTATCATTATCCCGTAGTATTCCTGTATTCTTCTTCTTATCATCATCATCATCATCTCATTATTATTTGTTTCGTTTTTTGACTTTTTGTAATGTGTATTATTATTATTATGTGAAATTTACAAAAATGTTCATGAATTTTTTTTCCCCTGACTTCATGTAAGTTTAATTAGATTTAGGTAAGTTTAGAAATGTTCTTATTAAAGTCAAATAAGTGTTGTTTAGAAAAAGTGAACAGGATGCCTTCATTCTTTAAGGAGAAATAGCTTCTTCTTAGGAAGATTATTTTGGCTCTCTCATTTTAAAATACATTGAAAGTAGTGGCAAAGCCATACGCCTTAGGGTTGGGTGTTTCTTTGGTGATAATTTACTTATTTGTGGTTTCCCTGATCAGGATGTAACACTACACGATCTAGATGCTGCAAATGCGAGGCCACAAGGTGGACAAGACATATTATCTCTAATGGGCCAAATGATGAAGCCTAGAAAAACAGAAATCACGGATAAGTTGCGGCAAGAAATAAATAAGGTAAGGTTTTTTTTTTAATAATTACATTTTGTTCGTTATGTTGCAAAAGTTTGACTACTCTTTGATTGCTAGACGTTGGTTCTCTGAATTTTATCTCTAAATCGGTTTCTTAGGTTTTCATTTCATAGTCCTATTTTTCGGAAGTCTGATGATAATTTATTATCACTTGTTTGTGTGCCTGTAAGTGCTCTTAGATTCCACTGCACTGGCTCCCTCTGTTTTTATTCAAATGGCTGAATCTTTAAAACTACATTTTAGCATGTAAACACTAAAGAGTAAGACTAATTAAATCGTTCTTCCTTAACAGGTAGTTAATCGATATATTGATGAAGGTACTGCGGAGCTTGTCCCTGGAGTGTTATTTATTGACGAGGTGCTTATTTTTTATTCTTTCTTTTAGCTACTATTGTGGATAATCCTTCTGTATTTCATGATTTAACATAGACATCGACAGGTGCACATGCTAGATATCGAGTGCTTTTCTTATTTGAATCGAGCACTGGAGAGTTCTCTATCCCCGATAGTGATCTTTGCAACTAATAGAGGAGTATGTGATGTGAGGTATGATCTTTTATTCTTCAATACTGTGTCTGTTAAGATTGAAGATCAGTAAACATCTGTGCTTCAGTTTCACATTATCAAAAAATATAGGACTTTTGAAGTTGCCCCTGGAAGTGCTTGTAGTGAGCAACATTTAACTGGTTCCTTTGATATGCTCATCCTAACCTGTTTGCTCTCAGAGCACAAATTTAATATGCTTTTGCTTTTGATGAGATACAGACACGCTCTTCTAATGAGAAATCCAGACATAAAATAATTGGATGAATTATCATTTTGTTTGTAAGAGAGCAAATTAATGATTGGAATATACCATAATTGCCTAATTGTGACGGAAGCCAAGGATGGGTATATGCATATACTGATATACCCACCCATTGCATCTTCAAATCGTTATCAAAGTTAGGGGAGGAAATAAATGATGAATCTATCACTAGAAGTTGAATACTTTATTAACCACTTTAAACTGAACTTTTGGGAAGTTCAAACTGAGTATTAATTGTGAATTATTTGGGTTTAACAGTTGCTTATGTTGACAAGTTTGTGAACTGTTTAATAGAGAAGAATCTGGAGATGTTTGTTTTTTCGGTTGATTGTCATGCTCAATTCGCTCCTGCTGCTTCATTTTGTGTTTACGAAGAGTATAGTAAAGAGTTTTGAAATGTAAAGAAGTTTAAGCTGCGGGATTTTGTGCTGATTTCATTGTGTCATTGGACTTTTACAGAGGAACAACAATGAAGAGTCCTCATGGAATACCTGTTGACCTGTTAGACCGGCTATTGATAATACGAACAGAAACTTATGGTCCTGCTGAGATGATACAGGTACAGTTATCTTCATCAGTGTTTATTACTCGTTTCACAAATCATTAACTACTTCTATTATTCCATTTAAGTCACAATCTTAGATTTGGTGTTCCTTGGTTCTATATATACCAGATTTTAGCAATTCGTGCTCAAGTGGAGGAACTAGTTGTAGAAGAAGAAGGTCTTGCTTACTTGGGTGAGATTGGGCAGCGAGCGTCTTTGAGGTGTGCCTCACTAGTAGCATATTCGAAGTAACAAATATATATTCTTGTAATTGAACTCCAGAAAGAGTGACTTATTCTTCTCCTTGGTTACGCAGACATGCAGTTCAGCTGTTATCACCTGCAAGCATCATTGCCCGGATGAATGGCCGAGAAAATATCTGCAAGGTATTGCTTCTTTCTAATACCTTTTCATTTCAGGAGAACCAATTGGATTTGGCAAGTAAGCTGTGTAGTTTCCCGAAAAACATATTTACACTTTATTTATGGAACTTGTAGGCGGATATTGAGGAAGGCAGTTCATTATATCTGGATGCCAAGTCTTCAGCTAAGCTTCTGCAGGAGCAGCAAGACAGATATATTTCATGATGTATTTACAGTCCGGGTTCTGTTGTTTGCTAGCTTGTTGAATTATCTATGTTAGTTTGCTTGTGATGCATATTGATATTGGCCAAGAATGCATCAAAGCCAAGCATCGCGAGTCACTTGACCAGTTTTGCCTGTCAGAAGCCTTAGGGTGGTCGAGGCGTGTTGTGCTCTGTATGTCAAATCATCAATCTCATGCCATTGGCGTTTAAACAGAGTATATTTTGTGAGGTTTCCCTCGGTGTGAAAACATTCTGATTTCTGTATCTTTTAATTGTTAGTTCTAGAGCTGGTTGTGCATATATGTGGGAGGAAGAAACAAGTTGACAGTAATATCATCAAGGCCGTAAACCTGCATTTTAAGCTTAGTATCATCAAATCTCCATATCTGGTTTTCTCTTGGTTCAGCACGATGCTATTACGTCTTGATGACAAGATATTATACCCCATACAAGAGCTGCAAAACAAAAAAACATGCCTAGATCTTTAAAAGATGATGAAGCTTAGATAGCGAGCCAATTTTATTTGGAGAGTTGCTTGTACTCAGATTTGAGTTTATTAATCCTATTGAACTATTAAGCTGAGCTGAGTCTAGCTGCACCCTCTACTACCCAAAGTGAATTATACTTCCTCCGTTTTGAAATAAGTAAAACACTTCTTTCTTTTATGTAAGAGTTTTTTAAGATAAGTATTTCACTTATTTCATAATGGAAGATTAGAAACTAGATAGCTTGATTTTGGCCTGAGCTAACCTTACCCAAACATATTTAAAAATCAACATATCATTAATACCAATTGTTTGTACTATCATCAAACCTTATTGTGGGTCGGTTTAAATTGACGTAAGTCAGATAGATTGATTAACTCATCATCTGAATATGCGCAAGCAGTTGAAAACATATCAAACTAGATCAATATTAACCCGTTTGTGGTTTGCCACCATTATTTGACACATTTTTTTTAGTTTTGCCATATTGATGGTTTTATTATTCACATAATTGGGTTTGATAGGCTACTAGAGCTGCGACTACTTAATTTCTTTTCATAACGTGTTATCTTGATCTCTTTAAGCTTTTTGTCAAAGAAAACAAAAAAAAATGGGTTCGATTATATATTTTCGCTTAGAAAACGAAAACAAATACTTTATTTAAATAGATTCACCCATTGATTGACACTTGACATTCACTGTTTGACTAATTTGGACAAGTATATATATATATAGTATAGATGGAAAATATAAGATAATAATGACCATATAATATTTCATAATTTCATATATAATCATGTAACTAGAACCTTAAGATTATATGGAAAATAGTTGATATTACATAAGCGAATACTGGTATAACATTTCTAAAATATTTATTTTTGATCAATTGTTGTATTATTTAATGGGTAACAAACTACTACTTAGAATTATTGTGTTTACAAATTCATTCAACACAGATTTATATAATTTACGATGTAATAGAATACCAGTCTATGTATGACACGTGCTCGAATGTAGTTATTTTGTAAATTGTTATTGAATTGAACAATTACATAGTTTGTAATGTCAATTTTTTCGAACTTCTATTAATATAATTGAAAATATTGATGCTTGTGAATTGAAATATGTGGAAATTAATAAGTCTGGTGTGACAAAAAACATAATTTGACAACATTAATAATTGTTAGAAGCGTCGGAGGATCTAGTTTTGTATGAATGGTCAAGGAGGAAAATTAGAGGATCTTTTTTTATTCTTTTTGCTTGAGCGTTGTTTTTTTTAAATGAGCCACTATGACATAGACGAGATTCAGTCTCAAATTAGGTACCACGTCCACAATACTTTACCAACTAAGCTAGATAGCTTCCATATACCCGTATGTAAGCACGTGGGAAAACTTATCGAAAGACAAAATCTAGATTACATTCCGTATGTTGCCGAAGAAGAGAGATATATATACATAGCTAGGTAGAATAACACTTATGTGAAGTGCATGTCCAACACGTGGCAAATCGGGATGTATTCCTCCGCTATAAAAGTAACCCTACTATTATGTCCATAAGTTATCCGTCTTTAGTTATTACTTATCTCGTGCTATACTGCTATTTACTTCGTTTTTGTTCATCAGTTTTTGTGATTTGAGATCGAACAACAAACATTACAAAGCTTAAAACACTAATAAACTTTTCTTTTTCACTGTTATTATCTCTTGTAAGAAGAAAACTGTGAAGATGCAATCAGCAAAAGAGAAGGTAAGCAACATGGCCAGCGCTGCCAAAGAGAAGATACAGATTGCCAAGGCCAAAGTTGAGCAAGAGGTACTTCTTTTCTTAACTTTATTCTATGAAATTACTATAGTTGGAAGGTTTACGTCAACGTTTTTCATCAGTTGTAATGTTTGATTTTTCACCTTCATTTTGACAATTGCTCCCGTCGTTCCTTAATAAATTTTCATTTCTCTAATGCACGTTTAATTTGTTAATGTATATTTTATATCGTTAATATTTTTGATTACATATCAGTTTAAATTATAAAAGTATGATTTTCTAAATGTACACAAGATCCCAATATAACTATGCTCTATTTTATATATTGGAAGGATTTTCTTTATCTATGAATAATATTCAAATTACAAAATAGGATATATGTTAAGGGATGGAGGTAGTTACATTTTCACTAGATAATATAAAAAAATTCATATATTGAAAAAAAGAACACATTACTTATTAATAGGATCGATTAAAGTTGTGCATTGTCGTAGAAAATATTACTATGTGGTTAACTTATACAGTAACATTTTATAACCAAAGGATCTCTATTATATAAGCCAACACATGGGGACACAAAAAAAATAAGAAAAGGGAAAAAATAGAAATAAGAAAAGAATGGTAACTGCCAACCATATTTATTAAAAAAAATAAATTAGAATTCCTAATTTATCTCTAACTCCCAAAAACATGTTACACTACAATATCTTCTTCTTCCTCATATTATTCTCTTCATCATCATTTGCAAACAAAAAAACACAACACTGACAACTACAATTCCCTTTTCAACTTTTTGTAAACAATTTTTGTCAATAATTATTACTAGAATTAATTAAATAATATATGATTTTGCACGCATAGTGTGCATATAAGGCTAGTATATATACTATGAACGGTCAACAAAATTTCCCGCTTCAAAATGCACCCTTATAGTATATCCTTAAGAAATGAATATGGTAATTGCTTTGGGCAGGCAGAGCAAGCAACGGCAAGGACAAAGGAGGAGAAAGTTATAGCAAAGGAGGCAAGGAAAGTGAAGGAGGCAGAAGCAAAGGCGGACCTGCACGCCTCAAAAGCAAGGCATGCAGCAGAGACACTAGAATCAAAGCAAGCAGGCCACCATTACCATATACCTGGAACCGGCATCGTCTCCGGAACCGGCCACCATGTACCTGGCACTGGGCATCAGACACACGCCCACCATGTACCTGGCACTGGGCATCAAACACATGGAGGTGCAACGGCGCCCGGCATTCTACCTGGAACCACCACTACTACTACTCATAACTATCAAGGCTACCCTCCCACCTACAATAAGCATCTTTAAGTTTTGATCTCTTTTCTATTTATTGTTTGTTTGTTGGTGTTGTGGACTTTGAGATGGTGTAATAGTCTTCCTTTCGACTTAGCCTTAGTTTGTAATTTTACCTTCTTTTGATATGGTGTAATAGTCTTTCTTTCAACTAGCCTTAGTTTGCATTTGTACCTTTTTTTTTAGATGGTGTAATAGTCTTTCTTTCTAGTAGCCTAGTTTGGTCTGTAATTTTACCTTTCATGAATACAAGGGTTTCGCTTCCCTACGTTGTGTGATTGTGTTTCTTCTTTGTATGGAAAATACATATCTGCTTCCTCACGTTTTGGAATGTTTGAAACATTTCTTTTAAAAAGCATTCATATAAAAGAGAGACGTGTTTTACTTGTTTTAGAACGGAAAAAGTATAAGATAATGATATCGTGATAACTTTTGACAATGTTTTTGACATCTATATTAGTGATGCAATATTAGTTTCAAGAGAGAAACATAGGTAGTATTTCATTGATTACATATATACTAATACTCTATTCATTTGGGTAGCTCAGTTACTCAAAAAATGAAAATTCTAATGCTTGCTTTTCCAATAGGAATTTGTTGGGTCAAACGATTTGAAGCTTTTAACCACTTAACGGGAAGATCTCACAGAATGGTAATGAATAGAAGCATAAAAGTTTCACAGGATTCTTACAAGGCATTTATAATGACCAATTTTATACCAATCTTAGACTGAAACAACTCCACGGAAAAACAAAAACAAGCAGCACTACTCTATGAAGTGAACAATCAGTGGCATTTCTGCGCAGTAAACACTCCAAGCCGGAAATCTTACAAGATTGATGACACAATCTAAAAAATCGCGTAATACTATTAAGCAAACTGTTACATTGTCAACAAGCCCGCTAGCCTACGATTAGGAACACGTTAAAGTCAGATGTATATGGATATAAACACAAACTCCCTGACAAAAAGAACTTACATCAAAATATAGCAGGGAAAAGATGTTGAGTATATATTGGCAACATTTGAGCTCTTGCTTTTTCATCAAAGCAATTTCCCCTCACTTTGTTGTGAGGCTCTGTTTTTTGCCCCCATTTACCACCTCTCTCTCGAGTGAGAGCATATACCTTTTTTAGTGCCTGCTATACCCACTGCAACCGACCTTGACATTCCACCAAATGTTGAAACTTGCCATCAGGAGTCATTTGCTGATTACTTACTTTTGCATGTCTTACATTGCGCTTCACTTGGAACCTTGGCATTGATTTCGGCTGATCTTGAACGACAAGTGACATATCTGGTGAAACTTCGTGATAAAATTCATCTGCTACATCTCCATCTTCATCTATTTTCAGACGCTCTGCATACCACCTAAGACCCTGGGTTTGATGAGTCACCATTGTTAGTATGAGAATCTAGAGTAACCAGGAACATGCTCATCAAAATACTATTATCAAAATGCAAGGGGGGGGGGATTGTAGCCTGCCACGTGTCATGCCCCTCCATGTCAAATGCATAATGATGCCATGTTGGTGGGGACATGGCATTTCATAAAATATTCTTTTGTTGCTCATACAATGAAGAAAATGTTTCTTGAAGGTCCCAAACTATTGACCTCACTTTGCAAGTCATTATCCCAAACAATATATTTTTCAAGTCTTCTTAAATTATCCAAAGAATCACTCCTGACAACTAGTTTTCATATCATAACACGTGGGTCATATTATAACATCAACTATAATTCTGGTGCAAGTAACAAATCCTTGTCATAAGCTTTGAATTATACTAGGCTATATAAAGTTAATTTTATCAAACTATATTCCTTCCTATTGGTCATCACCTCCTAAGTGAAAGCCTCTATTTCTCTGTTGGAGTTAGTTTTTTGATGGGTATGAGTGCTTATAACTATGGATGACAACCAGGATTCACAAATAAAGATCAAGTCAAAAACGAAGATTACAAGGTACTGATGTGATTATCCAATGTAATTCGTGAAAGAAGAGATCAATAGCACCAGGGCCAGCAAGGTGCCAAGGTAATTGGCTAATTGCTTAAGCTAAAACAATGCAAGGCCCTGAGCGGCTGAGCCACAGCTATAAACCCGAGATAAGAAGCCCAGGTTAATATATGAGCACTTCAAGGAGAGGTTTACAACATTTCAAGTTGCCTATTCATTATTTCATTCTCTAACGGGAGCATTACGTTCTTCCTGCATCATTCAGATCTCATATATACAAAAAAATAGATATATAACAAAAAAGCCACTCAAAATCTATGTTCCACCCTTCACGGATATAGAAACCACTGATCAAACTTATTTCAGTATTGCCAGCCTGTGGCATATAAGCCCTTTGACTCATCAAGACAAGATGTGATGGACCTGCCATATCCAATGTACTCGAAGAATTTCCAACTCTGATTACATGTCTGGTACTCCTTCTGATTAGCTCAAGCCCACGGAAAAAGGAAGGGGAAAGATTCGAATTGTTTAATCTCGTTTTTTATTTAGTATGCGAGCCTAAGGACTGAACTATCAACTATGGTCCTAAAAAGTTGTGGAGACATGCAAAGGTTTGATGTCCGGACATTGGCCCTCGAGTGCATTGGCAAAATCAGAAGTGGGCTTGATTGCAACCTGCAAGACCCACCCTCAATGATCCGACAGAGCCAATCGAAAAGAGTTATGGCTTTGTTCTTTTCACCAGAAAACTCCTTATCTGAACTTATCTCGTATTATTCTGTTAAAAGGAAATCAATAGCTTTAATCTGAACTTATTGTCCCTTATCTTATACTTCCTCCGTTTCTAAATATATACAACATTTCCCGTCTACATGCTATCTAATGCACTACTTTGTTCCTTAATATCTTTTATATGTATAAATAAAAATTATAAAAAGTTGATATTGTGAAAGTATGCATTAAGACGAATCAAATAAGACCATACTTGACTGTTATTTTTTATAGATTTTTGAAGGAATATGGGATAAAGTTGGTAGACGAATAATGGTTATTACGTAAAAAGTTGCATGTATTTAGAAACGGAGGAAGTATGAAATTAATTGCCCTTATTTTCGTGAAACTAAGAGCGAAAATAAATGAAGAATGGGTCCAAATTTTCTTCAACATACCCAGAAAGATATACTATAATCTTCAAGGTTTTCACTGAACAAGGAGCTAAAATATGAACGAAAATAAAGCCATCTTCAGGTTTTCACTGAACAAGGAGCTAAAATATGAACGAAAATAAAGCCATCTTCAGGTTTTCACAAGAGCACAAGATAAATACAAAATCCTTCCAACAAACTTCTGTTACAGCACTCTGCATCAGTTTCAACGCTTGTCATGCGCTATCTAGATTCTCAATCCTGGATCTAGATTCTCAATAGCAAAGACTCAAATGGACCAGACACAGAAAAATCCTTTTTACAAAAAAACCCATGCTTAGCATCAAATTCTTGGCCCAAACCCAATCCTTGTCCATGGACCATCTTATAACCTGCATCCTAAACTCAAATGCGTAATTCGAGCAAATGAGTATGTCAAGAGCAGCTCCACGAGGCAAAACTACAATTTTTGAAATCGTTTTATTTTTTTTTCTTATACGACATGTTCAATTGGTCATGGTATTACCAGTTACCACAAACTCTCAAACTCAATCCATCATTACGCATCCCAAAAATTATACCTCCTCCATTCTTAAAAGGGTACAAGTGTACAACTATTTCCAGTTTGGTTTGTGGTTTCTCTTCATTTCTTTTCTCATCACATGGGTCCTTATCTAATCTCACTTTATCTCTCCCCTCATGACATAGGTCTTTTCAAAATGTGTCAATCCCCTACATTGCACTGTTTCAAAAACATAGGTAATATATGGTATTCTATTTCATGTCTAAATGACATGGCATTAGGAGGGAAGGAAAATATTCTAATAAATATTAAGACTAGAATCCTCTTGCAACGGTTCAAAACTAAAATTCTTCAGGAATAACTTGCATGCCTTAAGCAAATTTTTACTAATGAAAATACATGGGACACCGATAGTGAAAAAATGTTTCGCGGACTATTGCTTCTAATGACTGTTCTTCTTTACATTCACTAGAGAAGCCACTCCATATGCAACCTTACTGATCTTATGAAAAAAGAAAAGTTCAAAATGCTGCAAACAAAAAAACAAAACAGGTTCCAGGAGTAGATAATAGACAAATTTGCAACAAATCATAGTAAAATAGAAAGTGATCATCATTTGTAAATATCTCCCGATATCTTGAAAGATATGGATCCATAATTTTATGATTTGCCCTAGGCCAGAAGTGAAGCATATGACATAATTGAGTCCTAAAGTCCAAACTAATGGATACTCTCAAAAGTCTAGAATAGGTTGACAGAGGCTTCAAGTAGTTATCTACTTTAACAATAGCAATGAACAAACCACTCGTACACTTACCAATACATGTCCACTAGTGGTTTGTGTGTATCAACCCTATACAACAAGAAGAGCAAGAAACAAAACATATGATGCCTCCAAAAGACTCACAATTCACAACTATTCCAAAGCCACAAAAAAAAAATGGTCAATCCTTCAATCTATATGATCTTACCTACTAAAGGAAAGATAACTCATGAGTTGTGATCATACCAAAGAGCTTGATTCCAACTATACAGGATCCTGAAAGAACAGAAACTCAATGCAAAGTGTGACAAGGTTGTCCCCTCAAAAAACTCATCAATCTATCTCCTTTGTCAACTGCACCGCTAAATAATTAAAAGAGCTGGTTTCCACATTATGGTTCACGAATGAAGATCAAAACAATAAGTACTAAATCTAGCTCCAAGTGCACACGAGGGAGGAAAGGTTGATATGGGCTGTCAAGAGTTCTCTGGATACCAAGTAAATTTACCATGCCCTTATAAAAGACACTAATTTCAACTTCCTACTCCAAATTACCAGACCATCTTCACTTAATCAAGATGAACCCAAGTACTACCAAACAAAGACAAACTCAAGCACTATCGTACCCATTGTTAGAAAAATCAAGAGTCAATGGTGCAAATCTTCTTCATGCCCATAAAGATTGCAAAAAGGGATATACTAATTCTTTTAAGTTCAATTTCTCGAGAATGGTTGGATTCAATTAAGTTCAAAAAAAAAATGAAGTTCATAATAATCTCCATAGTAAAAAATTGATCACTCTGATCATGTTTGACAGCAAACTCATGCAACACACTCCTTCACCAAAAATAATATATCTCATAGATATAACAAAGTCCCAATTCGAAATAACATTAAAATACACCATATCATAAAGCAACTAGGTTCTTTTGAAGAAGTTGACGATTAAGAGAGGGGTATTAAGTGTTCAAGGAATGAACCCTGCACGAAAAGACATGCCAAAAGAATCTTCTACAACCACTCTACCATCCATCACCCACTTCAACCATTCCAAGCCTAATTAAGGAGGTTTCCAATCAACAGTTCAACCTCCATCAACCCAATCTCTCTAGTACAAACATTGCATGGGTAATTACCCATAAAGAAATCGTCTTTTTGCTAGCAAACCCCAAAACTGCTTTTATTTGAAAGTACAGCCAAAATGAAGTCCCAAATGTGCAAGAGGCACCCTAGAAAGTGCACATCACACTGTTCTAAAGTCTCATACAATATTTATAAATATAGAAAATTCCAGATCCTGCATCACTGTATACTTTCAATCCCTTTACGTTGGATATATGCACCAACCACTTATCAAGCAGACCCCAAAGAAGCCAAATGAACTCCACCATTGTCCATCATTAAGAAAGAAATCAACAAGAGAAGCACCTAGAAAGTTGAACTAGTTTCAGGAAACAGTCAAGTCAGTAAGTCAAGTCACTCATATCCAATATATGTCCCTTGTGAGTTGTGACACCTACTTTAAGAAGGAAAATGATTCTCATAATCAATACATTCATCTCCAAAATCACATCGGGTTGCCTCTCTATCGAGACCCTCATTTCTCAACCTTCAAACAGAACAATATAACAACCTCAAATCTGTCCATAGAAGTCAAGAAATGTCTTCCCTACTCATTTTAATCTAGAAAAAGGGATTGTAGGAATTTTTGGAGATAATTTGATAAGGAACCAGATGCCTCTTAACTAGGGCTGGGAATGAGCCAAGCCTGCCCGTGAACAGTTCGAGCTCGGCTCGGTGAAAGCTCGGTCAGGGCTCGGCTCGCTAAGGCTCGGCTCGAGTTCGAGATCGGCTCGAGACCTAACGATACGATCCACGAGTTAAGCTAAGCTCGGCTCGAAAAGCTCGCGAACGGCTCGAGTTATTCTTTTTATTAGAAAAATATAAAAAATAGTATTATTATTCGTAAGTAAAAAAAAAAAAGGCAAAACATTTAAAAGCTATATTAAAAAAAAAGGAAAAAACACAACAAAAAAAGTAAAAAAGTAAATGAATCACTACGGGTCTACAGACTACAACCACGCACATTCCCCCCATTCAACTTAACAAAAATCATTTCTCAAAATTCAAAAACTTTCAAAACCCTAGGGCCTCAACGCCGCTCAGGCTCCTACCTCGCCTCAACGCTACTCGCCTGCTCCTACCTCGCCTCAACTCTGCTCAGGCTCCTACCTCACCTCAACGCCGAGACTCACACCGTTGCATCTCTCGGCCGAGACTCACACTGTTGCATCTCTCGGCACTCACTCACCACCGTCGCATATCTAGGTTTTCACTCACCACCATCAACACCAGCTGGCGGAACAGCTATGGTCGGCGACCCACCAACATCAATAGGTATGATATTTTTATTTTTGTTTTGGTTAAAAAGAGTTGAACTTTGAATAATTTCTGTCAAATTGTATGCAACAAAACGAGAAAGTTTATGGGAATTACATGTCATTTTTAAGTGGAATTCATGTTATAGATAAATCCAAGGTCCATTGCATCATTATTATTCTTGTTTATTTTACGAAGTTGGAAGATGTTGGCCAACAATTTTCTTTAACATTCGCTTTGGATGGCTCGTACTTGCCACCGGTGGTGAGGTACCGTATATTATATGACTCTTTAGCTCTCTTACTCTCTCGCTCTCATGTTGTTAAGTAGTATTTTTTTTTTTATGTAATGGTGAATGTGTCTCATGATCAATTGTGACCTCTCCTTTTCTCTTTTTTCGTTTTTGTCTTCCTCTCCCGGCTTAGGGTATGGGAAAGGATAGATAACCTTGAGTTTAATATTCGCTTAGTAGTGGCCTACCATGTATGAGATCAATACCGAGATTAAAGTTTTTTAGGTTGACTTGATTATTTAATGAGCTTCGATGGGTACAACTTTCTTTATTTTTGTTGTGGGCTTCATTGACATCCTTGTGTATCATATTATCCCCCATGAAGAGCTGATGTTATTCCGATGTGAATGATGCAAGCGACCCTTTGCCGCATTCCGCATAGCTTCAAAACCGTAATCTCTACCCTAAAATATATAATTAAGCCTACTTATTGGTAGTTGTAATGCAAAAATGTTTAACTTCTTGGTGTTATCTTTTACATGGCATCAAATCGCCTCGCACCTTTAGGTGGGTGTATGCATTTGGAATTTAGTATTTACTTTGTTATCAATGACTCAATGTATTCCAAGTTTGTGATTACTTAATGGTATTTGATGTAATTTCAAGTATCTTTACTTTTTATTTGTATTCATTAGTTGTTGTTTCTATTGAAATGGTGGAAAGAAAAATCTGTGAAGTATCGTATTTTATCGAAAATTGCTACTGATGTCTTGGCCATTCCGATTACCACTGATGCATCCGAGGCTACATTTAGTGCAGGGAGTCGTGTTATCGATTCTTATCGAGCTTCGTTGCTTCCGAACTCGTGCAAATTTGCACGGGAGATTGGACTAGGTCGACTTTTGGAATTAAAAGAAAGAACAAAGTAAGCTCAACAATTTTTTTATTGTTTCCTGCTGTTTTGGGCATTGAAAGGATTTCTTACATGCTACTACTACTGATTTTGGGCTGATTTTTAATTGTTTTGTACACTAATGCAGGATATTGAAGAGGATCAACCAAAAGAGATCGTTATTCCTATTCCATAAGTTGTTTTGGCACAAAATTTGTGAAGATCGACATTCATGGCATGGAATATTGAACCAACTTGCATTATTGTAAACTTTGGTGGTGAAACTAATTTGAATTTGTAATGTATGACTTGTTCGAGACTTTTTTATTTGTCTTTACTTGTTGGAGACTTTTTAATTTGTGTTTGACTTGGAGACTTTTTTTAATTTGTGTTTACTTGTTGGAGATGAGATTTGTATCACCTATAAATTATGTATTAGTGTATGACTTTATTTTTATTTGTGAGATTTTGAGCCATTTTTTTCGAGCATAAGCCTCGAGCCTCAAACGAGCCCGAGTCTCGAGCCTCAAACGAGCCCGAGCCTCGAGCCTCAAACGAGCCCGAGCCTCGAGCCTCAAACGAGCCCGAGCCTCGAGCCTCAAACGAGCTCGAGCCGAGCCTCAAATTCCATGAGACGAGCCCGAGCCGAGCTCCATTTTTGAGGCTCGACGAGCCTCGAGCTCGAGCCGAGCCTCGTTTTCGGAACTCGAGCTCGAGCCGAGCCTAACACTATTCGGGCTCGGCTCGGCTCATTCCCACCCCTACTCTTAACTATATCTAGGTGTAAGGAAGATGACAATTGGTTTTCGAGATGGATATTCTCAAGACTCCAACATTTCTTGAGTTTGGTTTTAGTGGCAACATCACTAAATCAATGCTAACAACTTGCTTTATTTATTTATAATGCTTCGCTCAAAGGTTTAAATGAAAAGGCTTAGCACATATATTTTGATTTATAAAGTTAAGATCTTCAATTGTATTGGAAATGATGCTCCTATCCATTATCCTTTACTCCACTACTAATATGCATGCTCCTCAAACGTCAAGATCTTCAATTGTATTAGCCAAAAATATTTGATCCTTAAATCCCATCTCTTGATTAGTTTGGGTGAAAAAAAGATTGAACATACTTCCAAAAAAGTTTTGGCTCTACAGCATCCTTGCTTAAAGTTCTGGAATAACTAAGAACATCAGAGAAGGCTGACAATCAGCCCACTGTTAGGCTATATCTCAGCAAAGTATCCACTTCAACTTGAACCTTATCGCTCTCTCACATTATCCATGGACCAAAATACACAATCATGACATCTTTGAGATTAAAATGCAATAGATCCAACTAAGTAAGCTTGTTGTCATGTTCATACATCTTCGACTGTAAACTCCACTGTTATGCATCCAAAACATCATTAAAAAATGATTTACAATTAAACTCAAATGCTGACCACCAGCAAATTGATTGTGATCTAGTGGTGGTAGAAGAAATTCTCCCCGTAATTGAGTTTGAGTAAGAATGGCCAACAGGAGAAATATCTATCACATGAAAATATTTGCCTAGAACGTTAGCACTCCAATCTCGGTATGGTTCTCAAGTGGTTGATAGAAAGGTGCTCCTTTGATGGCTGATAGGTTAGTCAGTATAAAGGCATCACAGTTGTGATGTCTGGCTTTTACTTTAACTAAATCTAAAGGCATAGGATAGCCTAAATAGTTTACATCATCAAGATGAGTTATAGCATTGTGAACACTAGAAAGAGAAGCCACATCCATCAGACATAAGCTGAATTAGCTCCCTCTTAGAGATACCTCAAAAACTATCAACATCATTTTACTAATTCAAAGTCAAAGAGATCCCGGGAAGGCCGGAACCCTACAACGAAACCATACTAGAAGGGTGCACAAAAAGCCGGCAACATTTAGTACTAAAAACAGAAAAAGAAGCCAACTTTTAGCATCAAAGTTCCATTACCCCCAACTCAATGGACAACAACAAAACAGCCTTTATATGAACAGGGTACAGCATGAAACGTGACAACCACATTAAGAACACGCCGAAACACAAAAATAAATGCTTCAAATTATCACTTTTCACAGCATCAATTGCACTTCTCCACTTCAAATGCTACTCACTCTACTCTTAGCAGCAACTCTACACAACAATCATGATCACATTCCCAATGAAAACAGTCCAAATCACAGCACTAATCAAGCAAACACTAGCACAAATATTTAGATCATATATAATATCTATCCATCACATATCACAAAAAAAAAACCCAAAATAAAAAAATAACAAATAATGAATAATGGGATGAATTGAGTAACCTGAAGTCCACCATCACCATTACAAGGGACCAAAATGGGACCCACAACAGGTCGTTCAACAGGAACTTGTACTGGAACACTGAACCCTTTACGTGGGCCCGCATGAATTGGGTCCACATTCATCCGATTGCGATGATTATCATCAGAATTATTACGATTAACATCATCATCATCTTCTTTAGCTTCATGAGATTCATCCTTCCCAAACCCTAGAAATCCAGCAACTCTTTTAAAAAACCTCATTTATGCAAAGAGAAAGTCGCCGAGATGCCGACGACACCGAAAATGGCGAGAGTTCGAGAATTTAGGGGAATTATGGATCGTGAAAAGAGAGTGGATTGATTGAATTTGGGAGGTTTTTTGATTGCTTTAAAAAGGGGATTTTGTGAGTTTTGTGGGTTTGTCTTTACTCTTTTCTTTGTTTATTTTATTTCCAAGTTTGGGATTAGAAAATAGGATATGTGAACTTTATGATTACACTCACTGACTCAAGTCTCAAAGTACTTTAAAGGACAACTTTAAAGAGTCTAGCCGATTAATCTTCCAAATGCGTCATTAATTAATGTAGAAGTGTTAATTGTGCATTTGTGTTGTTTCCATCTTATCTTTGTTGTAGAGAGAAGTTGTGGAGGGTATCGCCTTGATTATCTATAAGTTAAATCCTTAGTAATAATACTATTATAATCTAATTTAAACACCTCTTTAGTTTCCGTCATTTATATATTAAACAAAAAAAGGACAACTCTATTTAATATTGTCCCTTGAAATCGCGGCTTCGATGGTTTTAAGTTAAAATATTTCTAACAATATTGGCATGATGGATTTCTTTACTTTGCCATGGAGGATCTTTTTACACGTTGCAACTAGTCTGAAAAGCATTGATCATACCCTAGTCTCTCTCATATGAAAATGTCCTCAACTAAATTGACTACGTTAGTTTCGACTAATAAGGTTATGTATAACTATGTATAAAGTTTTGTCAAAATTTTGGTACATAGAGTGAACATCTTAAACAAAGTTATAAACTCGTTTCAAAGTGCATTCTCTGTGGACTCAATAACTCATGATTATATCCATTTCATTTACAGCTCCTTGAATCTTGAATATTTTCAAAGATTCCACTAGAGATCAAGTTGATTTGCTTCAAAGTTGTATATGAAATTTGTTTTTTACAAAATCGAATGAGACTCCTTCAGATAGATTGAAACCCTTTTCTAAAAAAAACATGATTGTTCTTTTTATTAAATGTTGATTAAAGAAATTCTTCTTTTGCCCGCATGCCTATACCATAGGGCTGGCAATCAAGTCGGGTTCGTGTTCGGGTCTATAATAAATAGGTCAAGAATCCCTCAACCCAAACCTAACTCATTTAATAAACGGGTTGAAAAACTCAACCCTGACCCGACCTATTTAATAAACGGGTTACTCGTATAATCCGTTTAACCCATGTAATCATAATTATTATTATATTAAAAAGTAATTATTTTCTTAAAAAGCTAAATGAGCAAGTTATCTATTGAAAGTATTCATGTTTAGAGTTTCTTAAAATAATTATGACGAATTTTTACGATATTTTACTTTTTTTTTTAACCAAATTTTAGATTTATCAATATATTTTTCGAGAATTTTCTATATGTATAAGTTAATAAGGTTAAACCGGGTCATTTTCAGGTTGGAAATGTCAACCTGAACCTAACCCGTTTAATTAAATGGGTTAATCGTGTCAACCTATTTACTTAAATGGGTCAAAGATCCCAATCCTAACCCGCTTATTTCAGGTTAGGTTCGAGTCGGGTTGTCGGATTGGATCAACTTGTGCCAGCCCTACTATACCATATATAGCATCTACCAATAGCATTTCCGCGCAAATCTTCCTCCAGATTATCTTAATCTCTGTACATCTCCTCTTCCCAATCCCCATCCTAATGCACACAACTTATTACGATTTTGCTCTTGGTTTTTCTTCTTTAGTTCCTTTGCGTCTTGCTCTCTCTAATATTTCTTTCTTAATTTCTAGTGCAAAACTTAACCACCATACACTCAGGTGTTCATCATACAAAAATACAAATTCTGTCGAACACTCATATGTCTAGTACAAATTCTAGAATACACTCAGGGGTATAAACGCATGGCTTATCTTTCTTCTTATTGCTCATTTAAAATAACCAAAGCAATAGTTTCACATATAAGTACACCAAAGTATATCAACGATGCGTTGCTACATATACAACACATGAAAAAATGCATAATGAACGAAACAGGATACACTAACAGTAGCCAAAACGGTCTTTAAAAGAAACAGAAGAGTGCACTCCAGAAGAAAACTAATCTCACAAGGATCGAATTGAGCAAAATAAAATCACTGGAGAAAATCCCCCAGGCAGAGATGAAAATCAAAACTCTGCACTTCCCGTAGCTTAGATCTGAAATCATTCTTTACAAAAGATCTTATCATTTCCACACTATAAAATGCAAATAATCATATCAACATACTACACTATCAACGACACTGAATGACTAATAATACAAGGGGATGAAAAGATGTGATGATGATGATAAGAAAAATGTAAAATGCATTTCTGCAGAAGATTAGCCAGGTAAGAGGCAGCATGAACTTGGTATATCGACATTAGTTACTTTAGCCTCTTGGAAAAATCTCAACGCCCCCAGAGAAAAAACCTTCTCTGCGCCAAATTCAACTGTTTTAGCACCTGACCTCATAGGAACCGGCCTTTGTTATATAACGAACCCATTCAACGGTGTTGTACCCACTTTTCTCCCATACCTGCAGCAATTGGATTGATATAAATATTATCTGAGAGATCACTAATGATAAAACTTTATCAAAGAAAATTACCTTGAGGAAGCGAACACGTAACCCTGATGCTGTGAACATAGGGACCTTAAAAAACAAAAAACAAATCAGATCATGTGGAAAGATCATAATCCAGAGCGACTATCAAATTGTGCAAAAATTTCACATGTTCCAGCTTCAGGGACGAATAAGTAAACACAAAAGTATACATAATGTGGACAAATATCGAGATTCAATTATTTTTCGCACCTTACAAAGTTCTATCGACATTATGCATGCCAATTTCAAGCTAGATTTTAACCCTTTTCTTCTACCCGAAAAGCTTTATATTAAATAACCTAAAGAGGATTTCCTTCATTAATCGACATCAAGTATGCTACAAAGACGGACCCACACGGAGAATCCTTCGATACCTAAAACAGAATCTAAACTCCTCCGAAGAACAATTTACAGAGTCATTCCTACTTTTTACCAAATAACTCAGAGCTCTAAAAATTTTGAGTACTCGAATTAACGGTCGTAGGTCTTTGAGTAGGCACAGAGCACAGAAGACAAAGGGATCAAAAAGGAGGTAGGGAAGGAAAGAAAAAGGAGGGGGTGAGATAAGGGGAACCATGATCAGTTTTAATTTGGGGTGGGGGTGGGGAAGGGAAACAAAATGGAGGGGGACGAGAAGGAAAACAGAGAGAGCAAACTCTACACAATTAAATTTTTAGCTTAATTTCTTTAAAACTCAATTTATTTATTTACTAAATAACTCGTTCTCTACACATGCTTCACATACAGTATGTTCAGCATGAATGAAATCAAAGACATTCACCAAATTGTCTCAGCTATAACTAAATATCCGTCCAACTATAAATCACCTTACTTGTCAAGAAAATACGATGCAAGGCCAATCGTCAAAAATAAATGTTATTTTTGCAGTAGTAGCAAATTATGAGATACCTGGAATTCCATTTGAATTGGTGGCCTTGTTGAGGACTTCTTCTCTCCCATGGTAGAAATCAACTCAACCTCAGCACTTAAGGTTGACTCTGTCTGGCCAGGAAATTTTCTAATCCTGTAAGTATGCATATCAAATTTCAAGTATTAGTTACATTGCAGCAAGAATAAAGCATGAACACAACAAGTACAAGTTTACAGAGAGTTGGATGGATAAAACATGAAAATCAATTTACTAATACATTAATAACAAAAAGCTTCATATAAATATGAGTAGATATCATAGTATTCTCTGGTTCAAAAGAACAAGGTATCTTTGGCCCCTAACTCCAATGCATAATGCAAAGGCACATCTATTTTTTAAGCATTTGGCAGACTGCAATAATTAGTCTAGCTGTGGAATGAAAATTGATTTATAGATAGGCTCAGATCTATACAAAGATGCTTCCCCCTCTATGACAAACTTGACAAATAACCTTGAACAAGATGTGGTTACAAAAGTAGGAGTTCCTAAATGAACAAGTAAAAACAAGTACGCCAGAGAGTGGCTCCAGCCACATAATCAAAATTAAATTAACAACAGATTCCAGAACAAAAGTAAGAGCACAAAATAACCAACATCGCGGTCAAGCAGGCCTCAATAGATGATTAAATAAAAAATAAACTTACTTATATTATTATCTACAACCAAATTATTGTCCTCCTTCAAATTGCAACAGAATATATACCCTAGAGCAGGATATAAGCTAGTCTTATTATATAGAACGTTAAAGTAAAGCTTCCATAAAATACTTCTCCAGTTATAGATACAGCTAAAGGATAATTCTGTACAAGAAAGAAATGAATAGGGGGGGAGCAAAGGAAACAAGAACCAGTGTAAAGAGAAACAGAAGCAAAATTTAGGCATTGAAGCATGAATATACTCTAGTTACATGATTAGACAAAGTGACATGTGTCTGGAACTTTGTCAATACGACATATGTTTTCACTTACATCTAATAATTATTAAAACCAATTTAACAACCAAGTGAGCTCTGATACTTGATCTTTCAAAGACATGGGGATGTATCACATAAACCAAATCCAACACTAAACACGACTCTGCAAAAGGTCAGACAGGGCAAAGGACAAAATAGCCCTTTAGCACGGTGTTCATGCCTTCAACTCGACAAGCATGAGTTCATGACAATGGATGAAGTAAAGTTTAAGGCATTGGATCAAGTAATCCCCAGAGCTATTAATTGAAAAGGAAATCATTGATTATAAACCTATCTCGTAGATATAATTTCCACAGATTTTCAACCCAAAGGGAGGCTAATAGCACTTATACAGCCAATCAACAGCCAACTGCTGCCGCTAATGCTACTGCAAGGTGAAAGAAAGGAGTTGGTGGTTCTACTCGTTGTATTCCCTTTTGGGAATGATGTACAAGTATTTTTAGTTGCCTTCCTTTCAATTTTTTATCTTTTTTATGCAATTCAGCGTTTCCATAACATTTGAGTTAAAATATTGATATTTTCCAAACCACGCTCTTACAACTTGGTATATACCTTTCCCTAAATGCAAAACAAACTAGCGCAAAGTTGGAAAACCATGTTATCTGATATACTATATCATTACGAAATATTATTATTATTTCCTACCATAACTCACATTATTTGTTTGTACTTGTCTAAACTTGAAGCCAGATCAGATTATAAATTCTTATACCGAGTCTATGTATAATTAAACCAGCTACCCACATCCCTGAACCCTACACGCAATATTTCCAAACCAGGATACATGGATATCAATCATGTCAAATTCATGCCCTCAAGTTCTAGTAACATCGTAAAGATAGAGGATTAAAAAAGACTTCATATTTAATGGAACTAATAAGCTATGTCAACCAATCTGACTGATCTACAAAACTCATAGAGATCACCAGAAAATTATTTGCTACTAGTGGCAAACGGAACCCGATTCACAGTAAAGGAAATCTTCAGAAAGAACCGAATAATACTACAATATATTGTTCATAGCACTCCGTTGTTAAATTACCATGTCAGTAACCCCACTTTTTAAGACCTCAGGAATCTGAGATCAATTCCAGGTCAGATAGTATCCCTAAAGGGCTTCATGTGCTGCAAATCCATTATTATCGGCTATACAACAGCACATGCGTGTAACATTGCAAACAAGTATTTAAGACGAAAAATGAAGCAATAGTCAATAAAGTAACAGAAATTGCAATAAAGGCAAAAAAGGACACTTACTTCCAAACCAAACTATCAATGGAAGGGTTATACTTTGCTCTACCCGATGTCACTTGGAAGCTTGTTTTCGCAGTTTGTTTGGGAACTGGGATTTTGATCACCACTCCAAGAGCAAACATCTTCGCGCCAAAGACACTCTTGACCTGATGAATAGAATTTATAAGCAAACGTTAATACATATAAATGATGGATTGATGCTTAACTTCACAAAAGAAGCTGCACATACCTTAACATTTACTTCCATGCGTGTCCTGCCCAATTCCTTGATTGTCGGCAATACCCGAAAAGGGAGGTTAACACCCTCAGTTATACGATATCTGAAATATCAAGAGCAGAGGATATCACATAAAAACTCACAAGGTTTTTGGTCGGGAGAAAAACATATTGGTTTGTACTGAGTAGAAAAGTTTTCCTGAGGATGAAATATATTGGAGAAACTGATCCTTTCTAAAGGAAGGAATGCCATATTTTCCCCATTCCTTGCATACCTCTTTCTTTTCTCGCATCCATCCTCTGCCCACCAATTTCATTTTAATCTTTTCAATTCATTTTCCATTAAAATTATTAATTGTCCAATTAAACAGATTAGTAGGACTTGCAGTCTTGCACGAAGAAAATTTAGACAAGAATCCAAATTTCAAAAAAAATTCAGATAACTTTACAGAGCAGGAAAGAAGACAGTTTGGGCCTGAAGGCCCAAAAGTATAATAAAACATGACAAACATCAAACCATGTATATTGACAAGTAATTAGCACATGTTTGAATTTTATTACCAACAGAACAGCACCGCTTAAGTAAATAAGAGCACTTTTCTCTTCTACAAATAGAGAGAGAAGTGTCAGATCTGTTTAAAATTAATAACTTCATAAACATGAGATTTCACACAAGCCAAACATTAACCAGAAAATGCATTCACAGAAAGACTTATGAGCTTACTTCATTAATTCAAATTCACCATCTGGAGGAACAAAACTGACAGTCTTCTCTGAGTTGAACCTCGTCAAATTCACACATTGATGGAAGGTTACATCATCCAGCTCAATAGTCTTCCCGCTGCGAAAGGGCAGAATAACAAGAATATTAAAAATCGACTACTGCGACACTTGAGCAGAATCATATGAATCATGAAAGCCTTACTATGATAACAGCTCACAAGCAGAATTAATGAAAGGGCTTGATCCAGGAGGTACACATAAACACTTCTATTAATAGTAGGTTCAGTAGTCCTTTACAAGGCCACAGACATGAATATCAAAGCCACTAAGCTAGATATATACATCTGGCAATATATATATGCAGGATCACAGCTCAGAAAGAGCCATTTAATAAACCAAAAGGGCAGATTTGTTAAAAATGATGGTCCATCAATCAGAAATTTTGAATTGCAACAAGGACCTCTCCTAACTTAATGCAAAACTATCCAAGGAATGTGTAAAGGAACACTTCTGAAACAGCTTGGAGGAGCAGTGTTGAAATAAATATGTTGCTGCCATAGAGCACTTCATTCTTGAAGCTAAGATTTCAAGTTTCTCCTCAATTCCTGAACTAGTGGTGGCTGTGCTTGTAAAAGTTGATGAGTTTGGTTCTTTAGCTCGGTTGTCGGTACTCTTTGCTTTTACATAACAAAGTGATGAACTGTTCTACCTATCTTCACAAGCCATACATAACAGGCCTTGGTGCTTCATGCATGGTAAGCAAATCAGAGAACCAATAGCAAAAAGAAACAGATTCAAATAGATGATCTAAGCACAATCCAGCATTAAGGTAACAAAAAATTCCATGGCAGATATGGGCACGGTTCCACGTCACTGTTGACTTTAAGTAGCAACAGTGCTTATTGCATACATAAAGAGTTCTTTCCAAGAACAAAACAATAGTACAATCCATCTGCATTTATAATTATTGCAACATAGCTACCTAGAAATTGGCGAATTCATCAATCTTCAGCATGCTATAATCAGAAGAGAGCAATCATCCAACAAAAGATGATCATAACATGATAACAGAAGTAGCAATACAACAAATATATTTAGCATAAGATCTGCTATGTAGCAATGATAACAGCAAATTGTTAATGAGAATGAAAACTCTAAGCCTGAAACTAAACAGAATATCTGCCTAATAAAAGATAAGAAAGAAGCCTGCTTGATAGAAGCTACCTCTTTGCCGGACGTGCTTTCAACTGTGACTCTTTCTCGAGACCAATTTTATCATTTAATCCCAGCTTCAAATCAGGCATTCCAGAGAGAAAACACTTCATAAGAATCTTTCCAGTAACATCACAACGCAGCACGCTACCTGTTGTCATGGAATACGAAACCATTATAGAACACTACATAATCAGAATCTGGTAACCCCCCCCCTCCCCTTCCCCACACACACACACACACATAATTAAAAAAAAAAAAAAAAAGGAAGCCCTCACCCACCTTTTGAAGACATAAGAAGATTGACACTTTCCACAATATCTAGGAACACCTGCAAGGGAAGGCTCAAAATTAACAAAAGTGACTATATGAGTGACATTGAGTGTTCCCTGAAATGCTAAACCCTCTGAGAACTGCAGTCCAGAAAGGGTGAATCCTCACGTGCAAGTGATTACTTTTGCACTAATTTTACATCACCGGGTAGCAAATTGTGTAACCATACCCATTCTTATACAGCGAATCAGGTAACACTGGTACTAGTATCTAGTATACTTAAAAGAGACAAATAACTCACCTCATTCTTTTTATAAGCAAGACCTTCTCTTCGCCAGCCGACGGCACCTGTAACTTGTAAAGTTGCATTTGGCACTGGTTTATCGGCAGGCTGAATTGCATGACACAAACAGAAAACAAAGAACAGGAGGAATAAATTAACTACCCAATTTCAGGAGCTCCTATTTAACATATCTGAAAGGCAATAATGAAAAAAAATTGTCAGGCAGTACCATCAAAAACATTAAAATGCATACCTTCGACGAAAATGGTGAACGTACTCCCTCTTGAGTAATGTAGAGCTTTAGAATTTCAGGCGAAAGATTTTGTGGGTAGCCAAAATCCATAATTTCTGCAATTTACAAATTATCAGAAACATAATAGTTACCGTGGTACATTAAAAGGTGGATCGTAAGAATATAAGAACTGATGATGACAACACCCACAAGAAGACAGCACAAAGCAATATTATTTTGGAAAAGCTCAAAGGTCTAGAGGACCAGAGGTGGAATATTAAGCCAGAAGATGCATTAACATCTTCAACATGCTTCCCACCCTCCACAACCTTAGAATAGTTTGTGAAGAAAATACTCATGAACAACTATGCAATACATCATCGCTTGTCTGGTCCCATTATTGGCTTGGTAAATTGGTGTTTGTTATCGCATTCACAAGTATTAATTAATATCCACGGTCTAGCTTCAATAAAGTCATAGACTATGGCATCAGAAACACTGTCCACACAATGTTTCCCATGGGGACGTCTCTGAACGAGTTCCTCAACTTTATGCACCACAACCTGGATCTCCTACATTCCCCACCCTCCAAAATTTTTTTTTTTAAGATTTATGCCTAATCACTTCTTGATTTACATTATGCATTCAAATCTAAATCACTTAAAAATTATACTGCGAGATAACTATCAAACTACGCAGACATGTATTTTGACAGAATAACAATAAGGAACACTGAAATCGGAAATTTGTATGAAAATAAAATCCACAAGATGCATTACATACCATCTAACAACTCGTATATCAGAACAAAATTATTACGAATAGCATCTTCATCAAATTGCCCACCAAAGTAGGATTTGAAAAGATTCACAGCCTGCAGAGAGTTGTAACATCATAATTAGCCAACTTTTCACTGGATATGATATTAAGCAAAATTTACAGCTCTGCATCATGTCTGAACTCTTTCTAAAACTTAAACATTTCCTACCATCAATCATAACATATTGCTGACAAGGTGATGGAAAATGCAAAATGATATTCCTATAACTAAAGATATTGTCTGACTACATCCAAAATCCACAATTAACAAGAAGCAACTAGGTAGAAGAATATTCTTTAGACGAGTATATTATCTCCACGTAACAACTAACAAGTATGCATTTTATGAGTCAGGTTTTGATCCAAAAATACAGTATTCGAACTTATTGAAGTTGGTCATTAGTTTTAGACCTTTACGGGTATCTTCAACTATGACGAGGTTAAAAGAATATCTTAATTGGAAAGATAAACAAAGAAAATTCGTGTTCTACAATGATTTTTTCCAAATCTTTTATGGCAATCTTTGTCGAAAAAGTTTTAAGACTCCCTCCCGTCTAATTCTCTCTCTTTTCCCTCGCTCCCTCGTGCTCCCCCCCCTCTCTCTCTCTCTCTTTTGAGATGTCCAGAAATTTTGCTCATCTCTAAGTACTCTAACTCTGATACAAGGGCTTAACATGAGTTGAAGAAATCCTCATAAACCTTGATTACCTTCGCTCTATCTTTCTTTCAAAACCCTCGGTTTCGTCCATTCAGTAGAGTTTAAGTCTTACAACTTTTAGATTTGTAGGGCAATCAAACTACATAATTCAGTTCCAACAAGGTTGTACATGTTTTATCAAAGAAAGAAAGGAAGCAGTTGAAGCCAGGAGGATATGAACTCACTTTGAATGGTTGAACCCCACTAAAACCAAAGGACAGTATTAACTCATATTAACTGAGAATACTTCCTCTGTTCTTCAATTATCACTACATACCCCTTACACATATTAAGGTGTAGAGACATGTGGTGCCCAATACCATGTAAAAAAAGTAGATATGTGATGGTAAAAAGTTGCTAAAAATAGGTATATAGTTATTAATAGTAAAATTCCATAAAAGGGAAATGTAGTTATTATTAAAAAACAGAGGAAGTATGTTGGAAAGGATTATACCCCAGCCCTCTGTGAAAATTTAGGCAAACCCTAGTTTGATTCACAAAAAAAGAAAAGAAAGAGTAGAAGACAGAGCATCATATTAAAATCAGCAAGTTGAATGAATAAATTTGAAAGATAAGTGTGATCTATTTAAGAGCAGGATCTTTTCGAACAATTGAAGGGAGCTGAAGTGTTCAACATGGACTTGACTAGGGCAACTATTAACTAAAGACTGCTTAGATAGATAGAGCAAAGAGAGCAGTTAGGATAAGATGTGGGAGCCATAATCTACATGACACCACTGAAAGTAGCAGCTTCAGAAAGACAAGCAGGATAGATAGGGACAGAGAGAGGAAAGTAGAGAAGCGAGTCATATATGATGAACAACTCGATATGAACATTTATCATCTGTGAAGAGCTTGAAATAAATAAATGGTTGATATAAGAGCAAGAATTACCTCAACAACAAACTTGAAAGCACAAGCTACATTAGCATTGCTGCTGACGACAATTACAATGTACACATTGCTAATTCTCATATAAAAGAAAGAACAGCCTCCTATCTGCCTCACAGGACAAGTACCAAGTTCCTTCGTTTGCATAATATGCATCCGAAATGCATCAACCATATTGCCCCTGTCAGCAAACATATAAACAGCTTATATAGTCATCCGCAAAATGCAACAAGAAATTAAATAAAAGGCAATATTTTCAGGATGATAGTGACTTGGTGAGATAGCATACTCAGCTATGCAAAAATATGAAAATAACAAGGAACACTTATTTATAATCAAAAGTCTTTAGTCTTCTCGTAGCAAACACATTATTTCAGGGCGGGGGGTGAAAGGTGAGAAACTAACAATAACCCACAATAAAATCATACATATAGATCATAATACATACTACCAAGCTCCATGGCTACATGATCCAGATATCAGATTTTGATATAATTGAACATTGCAGATATTACCATCATTTTGGTGCAGGCATAGAATATGTACATAGATCAAGGTTCACAGTTTAGAAATTTAGATTAGCCTAAATAGTGGTTGAAGTTGGAGAGAAAGAAAACGCCTAAATCCAAAGAATATATTATGGAGAAAAATAAAGATGAAATGGATAATGGAAAGTGTTCACCATGGCTAGATCTCAAATTTTATGAAGAAACAGAGGGAGGGAGAAAAGAGAGCTGGTAGTGGCGCTAAGAGAAACTATAATGTAACCAGTAGTTGTGTTATTGAGTAGTGGTGGTAGCAAAAGGATCGGGAATTTGTGGATATGGTGGTGATATAAAGTTGGAGAAAGTTATAGGGGAATAGTTAGTATACGAGTGAAGTAGGGTAATGACCCCTATATTCGGGAAATAAACTATCTCCCTAATTTTTTACTCCCCATTTAACCAAAAAAAACCACTCAACATTTCCTCCCTAGAGCTACTACCCTTCATTTACCCCAAATCCAGGCACACCCTACATCACTACTCTGATTTAGTGCAATTCTTGACACATTAGCATATGCTAAACACCTAAATAATATCCTTCAATAACCAAATTTGAGGAAACCATAAGCAAATGTGATGCAAAACCAAGGCCAGAGTTGAAATCTTACACCAAAACATTCCTACATTAAAGCACACGAAGGAGCTTTTACAACAACATTTTTCGAGATTTTCATCAATGCATCAATAGCTAGCCAACTATATACTAAAATAAGCAACTTACTAAGTAACACTATCCCAACCTGTTGATCAACACTATCTCATCAATTCTTTTTTTTTTTTAATGGTCTCAACAATTAATTTAACATCACATTATTATGTCTCATTGCACGCCCTGCATTAATAAACAACACTATAATCTTCCTTTCACTAATCTTGTGCCATCTCCAAGCAGCACCCAGGCATCAATCAATGTCCATAAACAGTGAGGAGAACACTTTCGTGAACTCTCCACTAATATCACACATATCACTAAAATACTGAAAAGTAAGTAGATCAACGTTATGAGGAGCACAAATCAGCGAAAATTTCAGGCATTTAATCCATCAATCGAGCAAATTCAACCAATTAGGTTAAACAAAGTCACTGATAACTCAAATTAAGCTTCAAAATCAAAATTATTTCAACAATAATTAACAAAAAGAGAGAGATGAGTTACCCGACATCGTCGCGATAGAGGCGATTGATAAGAACATCACCACGAAGATTCAAGAAGTAGATTGCAGAAGCTGCCACCGGCATCTTTGAACCAGTGGATCTAAATTTACCGAAGAAATTCAAACCTAAATATGAGTTTTGAAATCGATCGGAGAAATTTGGCCGAGATCTAGGGTTTCCAATCCACCGAATTTCGAAATTTTCAAGTAGCAATTAATCGATTCAAATATGTGGAATTACGTTTGATTTTCGCATTTCACGCAAATTATATTAAACTAATTGAGCGAAAAAAGAAACATAGAAAGTGAAAATGTGATAATCACCTACCAGAAAGGTCATGAATTCAAAGATGACAGGTCATAGTAGAAAGCCTAAAAAAGTAAGCCGGAGAAGCCAAGAGTCAAGAGAGAGTAGAAGTTTCCACTTTCGATCACAATTCACAAGAGTATACTCCCTCTTTTTTTTTTTTTTTATTGCTACATTATTGTATGTACAACAATTTAGGCAATATCACTTTTAAGTTTTTTTGAGGTTACTTTTTGACCCATTTAGTATAAAATAATAGGAAAAAGTTGTACTTTTGGGTGGAAAAAGAAAAAAAATATAATAGTATTACTTTATGGTGGGGCCAAGTACTCCAAATAAGGAAAGTTTAAACAATAAACAACCATTTAAGGAAAATATAGCAATTAAAAAAAAGGGAAGGAGTACAACATAAATTTACGGATTTTTCATTAGGTACCATGAGTTTTAATGTCCTTGTAGTTTAAAAAAGTATTTCCTCCGTTATGTTTTAAATTAAATATAAGGGATTGGCACGGGAATTTAGGAGATAAGAGAGGTAGATATAAATAAAAAGAGGTATTTATATGATGAGGAGAAAGATACAGAGAAGTAAATACTCCATCCGTTTTTTTTATTGCTACATTTTTTCTTAAATGGTTGTTTCTTTTTAATTACTCCAAATATTTGGCCCACCAAAAAGTGCATTTTTGTGTTTTTCACTTTTTCCACCAAAAAGACTTTTTTTTTTTTTCCCCTTATTTTATATTAAATGCGTTAAAAAAAGCATCTCCAAAAAACTTGAAAAGTAGCATTACCTAAAAATCTTATGCTAAACACAATGTAGCAGATTAAAAAAAGTAGCATTGCCTACAAATAGTAGTCCCCTCTCTTCTCTTCCTCCTAAAAAACCCGAATCTTTTTCTTCTAGATTGGGGCTGTTAATCATCCTCTAGATTGTGGTAAGCCCCCAATTCTTCTATTTTTCTTCTAGTTGTTATTGCTTTTGCTATTAATAATCCCCCATTTCTATCTCTTTTTTAGAGTTTCTACCCAAATTTTGGGTTATTTATCTCCTTCATGGGAGTTTAGAGTTTGATTTTATTCTTTTCCCATGTGGAAGTTTCAAAAATTGTATGAGAAATCGTTCTTATTGGTTGAAGTTCAAGATTATCAGCATAAATGTATTGGAAACTCGGATGCGGTCAATATGGTTAGATCAAGAATGTTCTTCCAAAATTTAGTGTTATTTCTCTCCTTCATGGGAGTTTGGAGTTTGATTTTATTCTCTTCCGATGTAAAAGTTTTAAAAATTATATGAGAAATCGTTTTTATTGGTTGAAGTACAAGATTATCAACATAAAGGTATTGTAAACTCGGATGCGGCCAACATGATTAGATAAAAAATGTTCTTCCCCAAACTATGTCAGAATGATAGACATCCCATCAATAGCTGTTTGATTCAGCAAATACAAGCGGGCTGCGTTGTGTTACTCGATCTGGTTCATTGTAGTTACTTTGAAAACGAATTTGATTTGAACTTGTTTGATTGTATCTTGTTTTTCTTTAATACTTATTGTAGATGACGTTTGACCTTCAATTAATGAAAGTTCTTTTTTAGAAAAGCCTTTATTAGTTTATAAACGACCCATTTATCAATTCTTTATGATGAAAAATGGTTACTAATGTCACATTCTCAAGTAGAACAGTTAACACAGGGTCATTATTGATAATTAATAATAAGTTTGGTTACCTAAGTGAAAAATCCAAAACTTAGGGTTACCATTGAAAAATTTCCTTAATTCTTTCCTTTCCTTAGCTCACTTATATATATAGTGTTGTACACCCTTATTTTCATTAGAATGAATAATACTATAAGCAATCAAATGGAGGGTCAACCAGAGCCAAATGGAGGGTCGACTCGAGCCAAATGGAAGCCCAATTTTTTATGCCCAATGCTCGCATTTTGGGGCAAGAATATCGCTTTTTTGGGCAAAAAAAGCTTTTTTCCTTATTTTTCAGATCAAAAAGAAACTTTGAGATGGCTGAACTACGGGTACAAAAAAATACAGGTCTAAATTTTAAACCGATAAACCATTTTTGAGTTGCACAAAACCCGTTTTAGACCAATGTCCTGTAGTGCCTATGGGGACGAAAACTCTTTAAAGAGGGAGAAGGTGCCTAAAATCTTGCTTATCCCACATCGAAAGTTGAGGATAACTAAACCTTATTTATAGGGGGTGAGTACCTCAACCCAAAGAGGAGTTTTTTGGTTAAGACTACGGTCATGCACCATAGCAAAACCTTACGGGCCGAGCCCATAGAGCAGATGGTATCAGAGTTAGGGTCCATTCCGGTGTCCTGTAGTGCATACGGAGAAACAAACTCTTTCAATGAGGGGAGAAGGTGCCTAAGTGTTACATTTCAGGTTTAGGTTTCTAGGTATCAATTATTCTAAACCCATCATACCCATGGGTCTGATACCTAAACCCATGTTTGATTCGAAATATTGAACTAAACGCCCCCAAATAGCCTCATCAGTCCAAGTTGTTTGTGTACCTGGCCACATGCCAAACTACTATAAAGTTCATGCAATTTATCTTTGCTTTCCATCTAAATGTTCTTGCATGTATGTGTTTTGTATAACTTTCATTTCGAGTATCTTACTGGACGTATCTTTGGATCACACTTTAATAATTATTTTAATAAAACTCACAAGCAAAATTAAATCCTAGACATACCTAATTAAATGTTGTTCATTAATTTGATTAAAGAATTCGCTGCACATGGATCTCGAAAAATATTGTATGCAACATATATTCTGCTCGTTTTGTTCCACGTGCATTCAGACGACACAAGAGGCTGATAACGAGTTTAAAACACTAAATTCGGTAACATTTTCAGCCTATGCGAAACCACAACTTCAATGAGCATCATTTTAAGCAAACACTAAAACGAAATTGCATTTTCTCTCATAATCTACATGGATGATCAATTAAGTGGGAGCAATAAAAAAATGGTTTAAAAGACAAGTGGTAAAGAAATAGGAAAAGAAAAGCAAGAAAAAGAAAAAGCAACATATAAAACCCTAAATATCCAAAAACCCTTTTTCACTTCTAGTATAGAAAAGCACTAATAAATTCCAAAATTCCGGCTCCCTCTTTTTCCCATTTCCCTGGTTTTTTCTTCAATTCTTCTCCTCGTCTTTAATTTCCCACAACAACACACTGGTTCAGTCTTCAGAGAGTAGGTTAGAGTAAGTAGATAGTAGATACCTTCAAAACCCCCCAAAAACCCGTCTTTTTTGTTGCTGTCTTTTTCACAAATCTCATACTTTTGGAGCAACCAAGCCAAAAAAAAAAAAAAAAAAAATACATGGAGTCTCGTGGGCCATCTGCGCCACCATCCCACCACCTTCAGCACCACCTTCAGCAACCACATCATCAGCAACACCAGCAGCAACAACAACAACATCAGCAACACCACCATCATCAGCCGCCACCACACCCACCACCTGGGATGATGTTACAACAACACCAACACCATCATCATCATCACCCTCATCACCCATCAAACTCTTCTTATCCAACTGGAAATATGCCTAACTCATCTTCAAACCCTCTTCAAATGATCGCAACTCCTAATTCGTCTTCATCTATGCTTCAAAATAATCGGTTTCCTTTCAATTCTCAAGTTGTTACAACTACCCCACCTCCTTCAAAGACTCCTGCTTCAGCCCTTGAACCGCTTAATTCACCTTATTCTGGAGATGGGTCATCTGGGTTAAGGCCATCTGGGTTTGGCATTGATCCGAATTCGAATTCGAATTCTTCACAAAAGAAGAAAAGGGGTAGACCTAGAAAATACTCTCCTGATGGTGGGGGTAGTAGCATTGCTTTGGGTTTGGCTCCTACCCCTATGTCTTCTTCTATTGTAGGAAGTGGAAGTGGGATGGCTGCTGGTGGCCAGGCAGATTCAAGTGGTACTGCTCCGTCCTCGGAAAATCCGTCCAAGAGGCATCGTGGTCGACCCCCTGGTTCTAGCAAGAAGCAACTGGATGCATTAGGTGGGTTAGAGTCGATTTTTATTGTTTGTTGGTATAATACTATAATGTGGTATTGTTATTGTGGTCTGTGGATATATGATAGTCACTTGTTTTGATCTTTTGTTTTTGCTGTGGGCAGGTAACTGTGGGGTTGGTTTTACGCCGCACGTTATCTTGGTGAACGCTGGGGAGGTATGTGTGACACTTCATAAATGGTAATTTTGAATGTGGGTCTTGAATGTTGATCTGAGCTTTACTCATCATTAGATGTGTTACTAAATATTACTAATCATGACATCATTTTATGTTTATTTGTTTGATTTAGTATCTCCTTTTCCATGCATCTTTTGACCATTTAGCTCATGGGTAAGTTAAAAGTTTCATTTGGTATGAGTTAATTTATAAATGTAAATGACAATAAATTTTTATTTTATTTTGGAGTGTCTGCATTAAGGTACTATATCCTGACTTCAAAGATGGGGCATACCCCCTAGCAATCACTGGTTTTTTTTTTTTTTTGATATAGATCTAATTTATCCTGAAGATCAAAGTTCAATCTGCCAAGAGTCTCAAGCTCAATAAAAATTTCTGTAGAATTATATATACTGAATAGCAATTTAATTCTATGTTTCACAAAGATGCAATGATTTGTTTGTGCTGTCTGTTGTTGAATTTCATTACATGGGATTTTGGTTATGAAGTTTTCAGTTTCCCTTCTTTCCCTTGATTAAAGATGGGCAATCTGTTTGCCTGTGCTCACTATAGGCATCTTCTTCTCTCTATTATGATTTGCATTGTTTTCAAATTACAAATTCGCTTTCTCATTTATTTTTAGTTGAGTTGAAGATGCCCTCATAGATAACTTCTGACATTTTAAGGAGTACTTGTTAACTTTTTTGTTAATTTATAATGGTGTTGCCTAATGGATTAATATTGTATTGGAAATTATTGCTCCGCTTGGTGGGTTGGGTTGCTTACATGTAATCTCCCTTACATTGCCCAAGGCCAGACTTTTTTAGAGGCATTGATATTGATGTTGTTATATGGCAATATATGCACTCTTGTTCCATATCTTGTAATGATGGATGAAGTGGGCTGGTCGGGTATATCGTTGATTTAGCAAAACTCAAAAGAGATCAAAATTTTAACGGAATATGCAGATATATGCTTTCAAATTAATACTTGTTGGTGGGAAAGTGTGTCGCTTCAAAAGTATGTTGACGCACCATTTATGTTAGGAGGCTGAATTTGTGAGCTACCCTCTCCCCTCAGTAAAAACCTTCTTACTTTCTGTTTAAGTCCGTTCCATGATATTCTTCCTATATATCCTTATTAATAGAGGTTTTTCCTTTCTACCTTACCTTACCCCACTTGTTGAACCGACTCTCACAAGTACATTCTCATTCCTATTTAAAATTACAAAATTTTGTTGTTTGAATGAATTAATCTTGAAATGTTTAAGAAAGTGCCTTGTCATTTATGTGCAAAAATCAGTTGGAAAGTTATTAATTTTGAATTCTCAACTATTTCTTCTTTCTGGCCGATGTTTATTCTTTTCTAAGGATTTGGTGATTACCAATGATTTTCTTTTGTTGTTTACGTATTATTAATCATTTTAAAAGTGTTTTGCAACGTGATAAGGTTGAAAACCTGTGCATATTTGCGTAAGCTTTATTGAGTAGCTATTAAAAATTCTGATGCTTGGATAGTGATAACATCGAGTTTGGCACTTTGGCTAATGTGCTAAACTTCTGATGCTTTGGTCATTTGTGTCCGGGTCTCCAAGGTTTCAAGTGCTGACGCCTGTCAGTCAGTAATTGTCAGGATTTGTTTCTATTTCCTGATTTAGCTGTTGCCGAGCCTTTTTTTTTTTTTTTTTTTTGATTAAAATATGCAAGGTTGATATACATACTAGTTCTAGACTTTGAACTAGGAGAGTAGGATATACTACTATAGGCCTGCCAACTGCTTTCTCCTCAAAGTAGTAAACACTTGGATCTCAGACCTGATCTTGGAGACTATACTGGTGTAGACTAGGGGTTAACGTTGGTTTTGGACTCAAATTGACATTGTGTGTATTTCTTTAAGGTGCAGAGTGCAGACGTGCATTGTTGTTCTTTAGGTCCCCCCTTTTGTTAGATTTGACAACATTTGTAAAATGTTGTGCTTATATTGGTTGTTTGTTGAATTTTCACCATATTTCATAGTGATTATTGTCTCTGTTATGATGTGTTTCATATTGGTGTCCTATATGCTCACTATCTGTCTAGGTCACTAAAAGGTGTCATGTTTTTTTCTCTAAATTTTTCCAATACTGGAAGGATTTGGTGGTTTTAAAGGGGAAAAAAGATATATCCCTCCAATCTTTCCCTCCTTTATCCAAATAAAGGAACATAGATCCTCACCCTCCTTTCCTCCCGTTCTTTTTGATTATTTCCATCTAAACACTCTAGTAATCTTTGTAAAAATTCCATTTGGACAAATACTATAAAACAGAGCAGTAGCTGTTTTTTCTAATCAATACCAAGTCAAGTCTGTTTTAATGTGAGATTGCGTTCATGGTTCGTTGTCTGTAGTATATTTATTTTGGAAAGGCCTTAAAGTATAACAGGCCCATTTATGTATCTGCACTGATTCACATGAAGGCAGTTTCTTGTGCTAGAGGCCATCTATTTAGCGTGTTTTTTTCTGTACTATTTTGCTCTTCTTTAAACAACAGCTGCAACAAGAAATATGATGTTAAGTATGTATTTACGATGTCTTAATCAGTGGAAAGCTGCTGTTGTATTGTATCTAAGCTGAACAATTGCATGGTTGGAAGCAATGCTTCTTTCTGCCTCCAGTCTTTTATTCTTTATTTATATTTATTAATTGGTATATTCCGATCTACAGGACATTGCATCAAAGATTGTAGCCTTTTCTAAGCAGGGACCTCGTACAGTTTGCGTTCTTTCTGCAAATGGTTCCATTTGCAATGTGAGCCTCCGACAACCTGCAATGAGTGGAGGTGTTGTGAACTATGAGGTGTGTACTGAATTGAGCATATACATATTATGGTAACTGCCTTAATTGTACCTTATTGTCATCCAAGTTGTAATTTGTATCTCCTCATTTTGTGAAGCTGTCCTGTCTGAAACATTTACCTTCTGAGGTGCTCAACGATTGTGCCCAATCTTTTAAATTTGAGGATACATTATTGTTAGAATTTGTTGATTTATATGAATAAACATGGACTTCAGTTAGTATATGTTTTGTTTTCTTGGGGTCTGACTAGATGACGGAGACTTCATATGTTCAAATATAGATTCTTGACCATAGTATATTGCTCCAACTCCTTCCCCACCGATAACACGAGGTAATTCAAGTAAGCTTGACATTTCTAATTTGCACAATTTCATGGTATGTGTAAGATGACTTAGATTGTATATGCTGTTGACACTAAGCCAGATAGTTTTGGCTTTTGAACTGCACTAGGTCACATCTTGTATATTTATGTGTGCTGAATATTTTTGTCTATGATTCTGTATTGTGGCATAAAGTTTGTGATGGCTTAGAATGCATTTAAGATATCTTTCTCGTTGTCTTCTTATCTTTTATGCCTAGGTTTATGCTCTTCATTTGGGAGTCAGCATCCCTGATAGTTTCTTTCTCTTTTTTATTTATATATTTTTCAATCTCTTAAATGCCTTCCGTTTTCTGCTCTTCTTGGGAGTTTAAATTTTATCATGGAGGTTTTTAGAGGAAGGCAGCTTTTAATCAAAAATCAGCTGAGGGATTCTAAAATTTATTTTTAGTGTCGTAATTCTCTTGGATTTGCTTGCCCCTTGGATCCGTGTTGGTTTCTCAATTTCAAATTTTATGTTCTACAGGTCTCCTACTTCTGTTTTTGAGTAATTGTGGGATCTATTTGAACACGATGGACAAATCACTCTTCGTGCTGCAGGGTGGATCCTGGTTGATTTTTGGTTAAGATTTTCTTATAAATTGTCAACTTTGGATGTCTGAACCACATGAGTACATGACTTAAAGTTCCTTGGAGAAAGATTAAATAGAAATGATTTTGGGTAACATTTTTAGTGAAGGATGAACTTTGACAACTGTAAAAAAGTCCGATACTCTTTTTGCGGAGGAGATAATTTATGAGGCTGGCTGACAATCATTGATTGAATTGTACTACAATCATAGAGTAGGTGGTTTAAGATAGTTGTTGTTGCTAATGTTGTATGAGAGACATAGACATATGGTGGGACTGGAATATGGTACACCCTGACATCTTTTTGTTTGTGTTAACTTACATCAAATTGTTGTTGTTGTTGTATGAGGGATGTAGACAATTGGTGGGGTCGGAATGTGGTTCTCCCACTCTGACACCTTTTTGTTTGTGAAAACTTACATAAATTATGTTAGTGACTTGCAAATTTGACTACTCTATTTCATGTGAGGAGAATTTCTGGGTTGTAATACCCATTGAAACTGGAGGAAGGAAGCTTTTGAAATCTGAATGATTTTGTGGGCTATACTTTTTTTTTGGCTTTTCAATCATCATCCAATACAATCTTCAAACTGTATCTGTTGCACTTTTGACACTCATGCACCAATTTATAGGATTGTTAGCATGCAGAGTTGCTTGAGTACATGGTGCATAGAAACTAGAAAGCCAGCGCTAACTGTTAAATCACAATATGGGTTTTGAGTTTTGACAAATGGGGAACATGAACTCAAAGATAGACGGGAGATGGAGGCTTTAGAAGCCTTCTAGAGTAACAAGGGAGCGGAGTTTGAGCCTAATGCCCAAACAGAGAAGCAGAACCGTGCTATCTTTTTGATCAAATGACAATTAGGATTTATGAGCCTTTCGTAGCAGATCTTATTCAATGCTGTATCCCCAAAGAATGATAAGAAGGATATCGAGAGTTTATACTATTCCTCTTCATCCTCCCCTTTTCTCTTCTCTCTTCTGAATTCTGCTTGAAGCCCAATTTATCTAATTTGGATGACTTGTGAAGCTTAATTTTCAACTTGAGCCATTACATGTGAAGATTATAGTTTGAGTAAAGATCTTCAAAAGTTTGAATTAAATTATTTGTACCCAAGATGCTTTCTTCATGTATATCGAAAGTTTTCTATCTTTAAAGCTTTCAATGTTTTACATGTGCATCAATGTTTTTTTTTGGTTAACTTCTTTACCTATGGTCATAGAAGATTTAAGAATAGCTGCAATCAAGTGATCTTTTTTCCTAGTTTTCCTTGTATGTAAATTGCCTTTTGGATTAACACATTTTACCAGCTTAAGGATCAAGTGGAAATTTTTAAACTTCATGTAGATGATCCTCTTATCTGTTTCTTTCCTCTCCTTGGTTCTCAAGGCTTTGTTATTGGTCATCTTCAAGTATTTGGTAGATTTACTCTTGCTTACTGCTAAGTCTTGGTTTATCATAAATTTACAATTATTTAGGGCAATTTGCTCTACTGTACATAGTTTTGGAATAGATTTCGGAGCACTTGAGACTGGTTCTCAGCCTGTAATTGGGATCTGAGATAATTCTTATGATCCTCACTTGACAATCTGCCTAGCTTCTTAATTCTCAATGTCTGTGTAGGTTCTTTTACATAATTGTAAATTCACACTTAATTGCTGTGTTTAAACATGATATAATCTTTTCACAGCTTATCCAGTCCTCTCCTTTCTTTTAGTGTTCCCATCTCTTTGGGAGTTGGACATATTCATTTGGTGTGTATCAGCATGCTAATTTCAAGCTGATGAGCTCATTTGCTGGTGGTGTGCACATTTCCTCTTTCCTCTTACTGATAAAGTTGTGATACTGTGTTGCAGGGACGATTCGAGATTATTTCTCTATCAGGCTCATTCCTGTTCTCAGAGAATAGTGGTGGCCAACTACGAACAGGTGGCTTAAGTGTATCACTGGCAGGCTCTGATGGCCGTGTGTTGGGTGGTGGTGTTGCTGGGCTTTTGATGGCTGCAACTCCTGTTCAGGTATACACATTTTGAACCAGCTGTGCTCGTGTCATCTAGTTTTTGCTTGTGCCTTGTGTGTGTACATGTGAAAAGTGTACCTTGCTTGTGTGTACTTCCTTTTCTAGATTTATTTTTTCAAGTTCTTTTTACCATGTGAAATTTAATTTCAGTTCTCGAAGAATAGTAATTATGTGCTCAAAAACCTATTCTTTTTACTTTTTTTAAAAAAAAATTTCAATTTTTCTGTATTTGTACTCTTGTATAGGGATACAATCTTGATATTTTTCTTCACACTCTTGTCATATGCGCTATGCCTTTGTGCAGCTTTGATAATCAATCTAACTTGTTATGTTTCATTTGTTCCCTCTCCTTGCTGAACAGCATATTCTAGGACCAAGTAGTTTCCTTCTTTGTTGCAACATCATTCCAACCATGTGCTATGTCAAATATATCTCCTTACTATCTTTTCTTTGTGAAGGGGAGAGATTTAGCTGTCTTGTGCAGATAACATTATTGGCCAGTAAACCACCAAGACGTGGATGTTTTCTTTTTCTTTCCCCCCTTTTCTTGTGTGTGAAAATGTAAGATAATAACATATCCTGCAAGCTTGTGAAGAAAATGTAAAGAACTTCTAAAAAGAGCCGAAAGACAGTTCTCCTTTTGTATTAGTGTACCACAGTTAATTTAACATCTACTTTATGAACGAGTATGAAGGAAAGTTAAAAATAGAGAGAATAGAATGGGGGTAGGTGTCAGAGTCAGCTTTAGAGATTAGTGATTACTTAAAAATGTACTTAATTGATGGACATCCGAAAAGGAAGATGTTAAGTATGGGATAATGGGAGCACTATATGTGCATCATTCAGCTCTCTCTCTCTACATTCAAAAGGCTTTGGTTTAATTACATTGCTTCTTTTCATTTTTACATGAGAGAAGAAAATACAAAGTAAATAGGGCTCTGGGTGTGTTTGATTCAACTGAAATTGACTTATTTGAACTTAGTGCAAAAATATTGTCGTTGTGAATTGAACTTATCGGAACTTATCTGGACTAATATTCTCCTTAAAAAAACTACCAAATATATTCAAAATTTGTTAGGATTTCGGGTTAATACTAAGTTGTTTGCGTCCTAACTCCGAAACTGTTGCCAGATAATTGTGGGTAGCTTCATTGCAAATGGGAAAAAGACAAAGTACATGCCCTCAGTACCTCAGTCTCATGTGTTGAGCTTTGCTGCCCCACCACTACCAGCTGCTGATAGTCCTCCCTCCCAGGAGGTTTCTAGTGAAGGATCTGAAGAGAATGGTAGTAACCATATTGACAGGACCATGGGATCCTATGGAAATTCTAATCATCCTGTGCATAATATGCAAATGTACACTCCTATGGGCTGGCCTAACTCCGCTTCAAAGATGCTTCAAAACTAAGGAGCGAGATCGCTGATTTCAGATTCTAACCGGCAGAGTCTAAAGCAGTAAAGCATATATATCCTAGAGTAGCTTTCTTCCTTTTACTCGCTTTCTCCTCGTCCGTTTTCTCTGTTAATTATAGTTCTATTTAGGTGGTTCTGCATCTTTTCATCGTAGGTAAATGAGATTATTATTACCTCCTGTGTTAAAAAGGTGATTTTTTTAGGCCCTGTTTGGCATCTTTTGCACATAGTCATCAGTATGAGGTTAAGTTTATGTTTTTCAATCTGATGCCTTGGCCTTGGGTTTCCTCCTGACTTGAAATGAAATGTAGTAGTACTGTTTTGTAGGAATGATTTTGTGTAACTTGGGTTTCGAGATCAAATTGAATTTGAACTGGAGTGTTGGATGTTATGTGAAACAGTCAAGTATTGGTTCATGGCCAGTTCTCTAATGGGGAAATTCTTTGAGCTTTTGATTGTACTTCTTTCCTATGTACTGTTTTTGGGTGCTAGGCCAAAACTTCTTCCCAGAGATTTGTGAATTTTGTATTATCAATTTAGGATCGTTTTCATATTGATTTTTGTTTCTAGTTTCGAGAAACTAGAAAAAATAGTTTCTAGTTTTCTGTTGTTAGTTTTTAAATAAACTTAATAAATTATTCTTAAGTTAATTTATACAATCTATATAGGTGATTTTAGATTTGGTGCTTACAGTGTACAACTTGGCAGAAGATACTCCTATCTTTGTCATTCTTGAGGACATGTTGGCGAGTTGCCATGTTCTGAATTTGGTAAATGAAGTGGGCTATTTGTATCATTTCAGCCTGTCAACAACACTGGAGGCCGATTTCCGGTCGTTTATAATTTGGTAATGACAAGTCACCTTTACATATTATATCGAATATTATTTCATATTGAATTATATATATTGTGGAGCAAACTTGTACAGCTATATTAAACTTAAATAATGTATGATTTTGATAATGTCTTCGTTCAGTCAGCCTTTATAAATCCGTGTTCATTTACCTTTCATGGTCTTTAATGAATATTTGTTACTATTAAATATCTTCTTTTTACGTACTAGGTTAAAAAATATAAATAGCTGCTATTGTGAAAATACATGTCAACATATTTAGCAAGATTTCACATTATTATATATAACTAACAGTATGTCTGAGACGCTTCCAGGTTTTACTTTAGAATACTTCTTGTTTTGAGTTTCTATTTATTTCGCTTAGTTTATTATATATATTTATATTCTAAGTTATATCTTACCTAGGTTTTTATTATTTGCAACGATTTGACATGTAGTAGGAGAGAAAATGTCCTAATCGTTGCAAATAATAAAACCGGTATATATTTATGAAAGAAAGAAAGATATCTAATAGTTGGTTGAGATGGTAAGATGTCTACTATACACCTTATTGGCTATACATGTTCGAATCTTATTACACAAAGTTTTCAGACATATTTCCCGTTAAGATATGATATTGCAACTTCTAAATGAAAGGGTTCCACGCGACAACATATACTTTATTATGAACGCCTTTTAATATATTAAGATAGATAGATGGTAAAAGTTAACCAACTTTATACTTGAAGAGGAAGTTGAGCAAGTAACAGAGGAAGTGGAATTAGCAATATAACAGTACTAGCAAACATTGGAATATTACCAAACTGTGAGGTACTATGTAGAAAGAAATAGTCAAACTTAGGGATGGGCATGGGCCAAATGGACCTGCATCGTAAATTTTGATGTAAACCGGACCCACGAGTGCCTAGAAAATCCTGACCCTTACCCGCATCTAACGGGTCTAGCGGGTCCTGGGTCAAAACAAAACTTAAAATCGGCCTCAAACTTATTAAGAAGCTTTTCATTATTTTTTCAACGCGCGTTTTTTTTACGCCTTTTTATTAGTTATTAAAATGATAAAATACCAACATAATAGTCTAATAATTCTACAAAACATTCCAAATTAAAAATATCCACAACAAGTTGGCTTAGTCCTGGTCGGTAATGGATAAAATGAGAAGTTTAGGGATCGAAGACTTGACGCGACACGGCTTGAAAATCTAAAAATTCATATGTTAAGGTAAAAAGTTTTATTGCTTTCTTAAATATTTATTATTATTATCATCATTGTATATATATAAAAGGAACGTGGATGCGTGGCGGCCCGGATCCGAATCTATCGGACCAAACCTGCACCCAAATGGGTCTCAAAACTCTGAGACCCGCACTCTAGTCAAACTGTGAGGTACTATGTAGAAAGAAACAAACCTACTGCTTTCAATAGAGAGCGAAAGATGAAGATGACCTAAGGTGAAGTGAGGCAAGATCTGGAATCGGATCATGTCTACGTTATTGTCCTTTGTGGTTTTCTATATACCATATTTAAAAAAAAAACTAAAACAATACATTGTATTTTATGTATATGTACTTATTTTGTTTAGAGTTACAAAATCGTAAGATAAGCTTTTTATAGGTTTCAATATTGCATTTATCCCTTCATGCTTAGTCCTCTCTTAAATTTTTCTAGCTTTTGGAACTTCTAGTTAAAAATCAGAATTTTGAAAAATCCTTGGCAAAATGTCCATTGCATCATTGCATGATTAGTAAGAAATAGAAGAACTAATAATTAGAAGTAAAAGAAACTTTTGATCGAAGTTATGAAATATTTTCTACAAGTCAACAAAGTTATGCACAATGAGCACCTTCATTCAAGAAAATACAGTTTCACTCATGATATTCATGTTTCTACCTTTATAATAACACTCATATTATGAAATGGACATAAGTAGCCTTTACTTCAATCAATATAATTCGATCAAAAAGTTAAACAATATTATTCCTGGTCAATCATAACTTGTTATAGTTCATTATTAGTATATGTATTTGAGCTTGTTTATGAGCTTTTGAAGCTAAGCTTACCTCCATCACAACTCGGTTGCTCGAACTCGAGTTGAGCTCACATGAGTCGAGTTTAGACTACTAAGTTTGAGTAGCGCAAGTAGTGGGTTAGGCACGATGTCACCTCCAAGTCTCCAACCATGTCACCTTAGAGTATCGCTGCTAAATGTGCCTAACAATCCTTAATAGTGTGATCATTCCTAATGTTAGCTTAGAATCCACGTATATGTACACCAAACTGTGTGAATAACTATTGTACTACGCAGAAAGGAACAAGTCAATTTTTGCGACTGTTTGTATAGAGGTAGAAGAATTCAGATCAAGATGAAGGTTGAGATTAGGTGAAATTTCATAAGGCATATCTTTTAGAATTTTTTCCTTCAATAATGCTAAAATGGGTATTAATTCCTGAAATGTGCCGAAATTTTAATTAATTCCCTGGGTACCGTCCACGTAGGACGGCACGCGAAATTTTGTTTTTTAACAAAACCGCTACTCCAAGGATGGTTAATAAGATTGACCGCTACTTCAAATAGCGGTTATATATGATGTCCCTAAAGATAAAGCTTATAAAAGGCATGCATATAAACCGCTACTTGGAAAGAATCTGATAATATAACACGTTGCCACCGCTACTTCAAATAACGGTTATATGATGTCCCCGAGACAAGTTATAAAAGGGATGCATATAAACCGCAACTTGAAGTAGTTTATTATGAAACAAAAAAAAAAACAATTTTTTTTTTTTTTTTTTTTGGTTGCATAGTAAACCGCTACTTGAAGTAGCGGTTTTTGCCTAAGAAACCGCTACTTCAAGTAGCGGTTGTACCCCATATCTTGTTTTCACATAACTTGAAGTTAACCGCTACTCGAGTAGCGGTTTCTTTGAAAAAACAAATTTCTAGGCGTCCGTCCTGCGTGGACGGTATCCACAATTAATTTGAACTTTAAGCATTTCGGGAATTAATACTCATTTTAGCATTATTCAAGGAAAAAATTCATATCTTTTAGTCTATTTTCTTTTTAATAAAAATGGTGGACTTTACAAAGAACTAAGAACGAGTATATTATTTGACTTAACAAAATACCTACTAAATAGAAAAAGGATATAATTGGTCTTTGTTTTAGGTGAAGTCGGCTAAGCTGTCATAACGCGTAAAATATTTTTATGTTTGTAGATGATTATCAATTAGAGAAGGTTGGATGCTTGGAGCTGGACCTTAATTAACTTTTAACTTAGCTTAGTTGTTTGTCACAAATGTCGACATTGACTTGAGAAGCCGATTAGACAATCTTCCTCCCTGATTTTTTGGTTGAAGTGCGCCAAAACTAATGGTGTAGCATATCATAATTTCATTGTAGTATGTAGTAACAAATATCAATTTCGATAAATTCAATAATTGTATAGTTCATTATCATATAAGAATTAATCAGTTGTATTCAAAATAACAACTATAATTATAATTATTTCACAAAAAAAAGCACGAACTATAATTATAGCAAATTGGTCCAATATTTATACATTAAGCTAATATTTTCATCTTCGAATGAAATTCCCTTAAATCTACTCTGAAATTTATGAACGTATATGTGATCTTTGCAAGTAATCTTTGCAAGTAATAATGTATTAACCTTTGCAAGTAATAATGGAATCTCTGCAAGTTCAATTAATCGCGCAAGTGATTTTTAAGTTAATTTAATTGCTAATAATTATGTATATATGTAAGCTTTGCAAGTAAGAGAATAGTAGGGATCCAATCAGAATGAAAATGTCTTATATGTGAATGGATGACCAATATTCACTAGGTCAACCTTGATGTTGAACATATATATTAAACAATATGTATATCATACTTGACATACACTTAAAGATAGAAGCGGTTTGTATCTTTATCATGTAGTATAAAATAAACTACTGTAATTGTTTTGCTTCTCCACAATACTTGATACAAGAAAAATACTTCCCTCATGTAACTACGATGATCATCATAATAAGCTTTTTTATTTTACAAGATATATCTACAAACCATTTTGACAAAACCAGACTACCACTTGAACGGGAAGATGAACAACACAAGTTACTTGAGACTTTATGGAGAAGTCATGAACCCCATACCTTCAAAGGAGACACTCCCCCTTAAGCCGAAACACCCATACACATACTAAGATCAAGAAGTCACATCTTCTCTCTTGGCTTCGACTTCTTTCGTACACTTTTGCCTTCGATGCTTCTCCTCTATTTAATAGAGGTCTTCAAAACCCAACTCAGCTAGATCATAAGGGTAATATTAAAATATAAATCAACAACTCTTCAACATCACAATGATTTCTTTTCATAAACTTAAAAAGCCTAGTAATCATTAACACTATGCTTTATATGGGAAAAAGGCTAATAACAGATTGTTTGATAGTAAAGATGAGAAAAGGGTAAATTGGTAATCGTACTTGTGAGGGCTCCACTCCATGGCCCCTCGTATCACACTTATCTACTACCAAGTATTTTGTTGTTTAAACATACTCTTATGTACATAAGATTAACAAAACCAAGCTTGTTTGGTAGAGGTGGCGGGGAATTCACCTTGTGATTTTGCGAGCCTCACTACCTACTTCGGCTGGAGTAGGGATTCCCTTAATCCCCCTACTCTCAAGCGTTGACGCCAGAATGTGGCCTACTGACCTGCGATAGGTGTTGGTCCAAGAGGCCCTTCTTCTTACTGCTGGGGTTCCCAAATGGAAAAAAAAATATACATAAGATTAACAATTTCGAACACTTATCTCTCGGTGGTGTTTGGTAATTGATTGTTGGCCTTTAATATGTTGGGGGTCTTGTTTGGTTTGACTATCTATTTATATTGGTTGTTTGACTATTAATTGTTTAGATCGAAAACTGTTAAAGTAAAATTAGTTGCCACTGTTGGCTTTTTGGTGCAAATTGTGCAAAAGACAAAAGTCAACTTAAAAGGCTACTAAAACAAGCATTCGTTTTAGCTACACAAGAAAACCATTTGCCAAACATTTCTTTGATCTAGTTAACCACATAATTAAATAGCCAAAAATCAAAAGCCAATACAAAACCACCAAAAAGTTATTTACCAAATCCCTTCGAAGTTTTCTATACTAATATAGTAAAAAACGTTCCTAAATGAGAAACCGTGTCACGTGACACTCTCCTTTAGGGTGTTTATCTCCATGTAATCTACACGCAATAAAATCAAAATTAGAAATTGCATTGCATAAGATTTGATCATGTCACTTCAAGCTTATATATTAAAATCTTAACCACTAAACAAAGTGATATTTAATGTTATCATTTTAAAGTAAAACATATTAAATCAAAATCTTCCTTAGCCGGGGCAACCTAAAACTAGTTAACTTTACGGGTTTTTCACCAGGCACTTATGAGGTTTTACGAAATGCATGAGGTACCTCATTCGTTCTCAAATATTCATCTGATACCCTTTAGGTTTGCTTATAATGTACCATAGACTCTTAAATAAATAACAAATGTATATTAATTTAACTTGAATGACTTGAAATCCTTAAACTTAACCTAGCTAATTCGCCTATTAACCCATATTATGCTAAAAATATCACTTCGTAGTGATATAAATTGCCTTTTTTCTACTATTAATATAGCGTTAACAGTGGCCAAAGTACCCTTTAAGCAAATTCTTCTGCTTTTAAATGATTTTTTTGGGCAGAGCGTGGCATATTAGGGGAATTAAGATTGGGTCAAATGATTTTCGGTCATTTAAGCTAAAGGAATCAATTTCGATAAGTTATTAAGGGTGTCTGATACATTATACGCAAACTTAAAAGATACTCGATGAATTTTTGAAAATGAAAGAGTATTTCATGCAATTCAGGAAACCTCAGATGTACCTGGTAAAAAATTCGTTTAACTTCATTTCAAGATTTTTGATTTCCGAACAATTGTACTTCTATGTCATTTTGACTCGAAGGAGTAATGTATGAGTAACGACTAGCGAGCGTATCGATCATGCTGCGCCTTCAAGGCTCAAACGTCAAATCCGTGGCATATTGATCAAGTTCAGTAAGCATCTAACTTTGGTCAATTAATGCATACGTCTCAAAGAGTATGATCATATGGGGTACCTTCCGTCCATTATCCAACATGTTTCCTCAACGGATCTATTTCCTGGAAACGTTAGCTTAAAAGCAAAATTAAACAACAATTTTCTAAAGCTTTTCGGGCGGATAAGGATCCCCAAGTTCGATATACCATATTCATAATTTTATTGATTAAAAATAGTTAACAATCAAAGTCCAATTTTAAATTGTATATATCGTATTAGTACATTTATATATAGTGCGTAACTAAATCACTTGCGAAAAAAAACTATTAATTATTTTTATTGAGCTCGATAGTGACATCTAAATAAACAAAATGGCCCTACCATAAAGCATATACATACTTTCTCCGTTTTGAAATAAGTGGGACACTTATCTTAAAGAGCTCTTACATAAAAGAGAGAAGTGTTTCATTTATTTCAGAACGGATGAAATATTTTTCTATAAAGGTAAGAGAAAAGGAATTAGAAAGCTCCTGATGCATCATTTACAAAGATAGAGCTTAAAGTCGAATTATTACATGTGTTCATATACGAGTATTATGTAAAGGTGTTTCTTTTCTTCTTTTGTATAGTATTTTCTCCGTTGTCATACACTACATTTCCTAAGTCCCAAGTTGTACATAAGTCATTATGCTGGCTGTTGGTAGGCCAATTCAAAGCACCTCAATTTGTCATTTTCACTCCCGCGTCAAAAACATTTACTCCAACCAGCAATATATCTATCCATTCACAACATGCATGATCCATATATACCCCACATTTGCCCCTTCCTAGTTCCTACATAGCCTACATTGACCCCTTCATTGCTGTTTATATATAAATCACCACTACCAATTCTTCTTCAAACAAAACTCCACATATATATAGAACTACATATAAGAAATCATATATCACCACTACCAATTTCTTTACTTCCATCTCCCCAATATCATGGAATGCTTGGTTGTGCCAGTTTCCGTCCTCATGAGGAGGTGTTCCGGAAAGTACTCGAGCTCGCGACTAGGCTACCGGCACTTGGCAGATGATCGTATGCTCGCCGATGGTGAATTGGTGACCGTAGTGGTGGGAAGAGAAAGAAAGCAATTCTTAGTAGACCCTTTTGTGTTACAAGAGAGCCCGTTTCGAGTTTTGATTGAAATGGCTCATTATAATGACAAGAATAAAAAGAGGAACACTGAGAATTATATGGATGGTATTACAAGTTCTACTAAAAGGGTGATTTTTGTTGATGTGGATGCTATATTGTTTGAGCATATGCTTTGGCTGATGTACAATGATTGTTCCTCTTTTTTTAAGCTTAATGTTAAAGAAGTTATAGAATTTTATGCTCAAGATTATTAATTAAAGTAGATTAACTATCATATGATTTGGGGTTAACATTATTAGGTAAGGTTTAGTCTTTACGTCTTTTGATCGATTAACTTCGAAAATTTAATTCAATCACTTGTGATTATTGTTTCTTGTCATATTGTATAGTTACCATGTGAATACATGAATATAAAGTATTGATCATTTACAGTTTACTCATCTAGAACTTTAGTGGTACTAATTGTTATTAATCCTCTTTTGTCACTTCCATCTTCATGCCAATTCTCGATTTCTACTCTCTATATCTTAGTAATTAAATCACGCGCAATTAGATTAATAATAATTTCCTTATTTCTATCTTCTTTCATTCTTTTGAAACTTTGATTTGATTTTTGTAAAAATAATTTAAACCATGGCAATGCTGTTTCTTCAGTCCAGTTGTTTGCTGCGTTTGATGGATCGGATCACCATTATTCATGTAACATTAGCAAAGAGAGCACCATGCATATTCCGAAGAATTTTGAAAAGAACAATTTCCCAATACACAACTATCTTTTTGTTGAACTAATATAACAATTGTTGTTGTCTAATTGATCGATTATTATCTTAAAATAAGAATTAAACTTTAGTTACATTTAGCTTAAATGAAGCCTTTCATCATTTTTGTTCTTGCATCATATAGATGAAAGAGAGGTATTACTCCTGTTGTAGCCTAAAATCTACGATTCCTCTAACGACACTTGGGCTCATCTGAGCCATACACGTGTCCCCCTGATGAATGGAGGAAAAAGATCTACCCTTTGGGCCAGGCTCAGATTGTTGGTGCCACGCTTTTCCTACCTAAAAAGCGAGCCGAGCGCTACTGTGAGGTAAGGCTGCAGTGAGAGTGGTTGATAATTCCTCCAAATCATACGCCACGTGTCATGATCCGATTCTTCACCAATCGAAGCCACTATTCCAGGTCATATTTCAAGTTAGGCTGCATTTCTTGCTATCACTATAAATACCCCGAAATCGGGAGAAAGATCATTCAACGCAAATAAACTAGAAAGCTTACTCAGTAAAACTACTCTCTCACTTTCTCTCCATCTCTACTTTTCTCTTACAACTCCCGATACCCGACTTAAGCTCTGAGGGGAACCATCACCCAAACCTCCAAGGTGGGTCCTTTGCGCGTCGGGAGTGAAGGCTCGAACTGCCGACAAAGCTGATTCAAACATCTGTCGCACTGAAGTCTTCAACTCGAAGAACACTCAAGATACTCATTTACTTGCCGACAAGGAAGCTAAGCCTTCACTTACTTGTTGGACAAGTCGACGAAACATTTGGCGCCGTCTCAAGGGGAGACGCAACGATGACCGATTGTCAATCGTCCAACCTCGCGAAAACCGAAGTCTTGAGGTTAATGTCGAAGACACACGATGAACACGAGAGACCGCCTCGAGGAAGCGGATAGCCCCCGTCCATCGTCCAAGTTATCGACTAAGCCAAGAACCGGTCATTCAAGAGAATCTTGAACGTCCAAAGGATCGCCGCCCATCTAGAGAACGCCTTGAATGATTTCCGAGCAAAGATGGCCGCAATGTCCAGAATGTATCAAGAGCAATATGTTAGTTTTTTCCGCTTAACCCCGAGCCACTGTTAACAATCCACCTCCTCCTGGGGACGTTCCCACGAGGATCGTCCAGGCCCTAGCCGGCATGTTCGTCAGGAACCTTCTAGGAGAACGGCAAGAGGAAAGCAACAAGAGGATAAGGATCAGCGAAGAAAGATGGACTGGAACCTGGTGGTAAGGACCCAGGACCATGTTCGTCCAAGTGGGCACCGAATGGAAACAGATGCTAGGGAATATCTAGAAGCAAAGAGAGCTGCTGCAATACAACGATCAGCGACAGGTTCTACATCATACCTGAGAGACCCTCCATTGAGGTTGTCGTCAAGAGGGGAGGGACGGAGTTTAAGTTACTCTCTTGTTCATCCACGGCAGGAGAAGACGGTGGCTCAGCCCATGGTCTATAGGCGTCCATTGTCTGCAAACACATCGTCTGATCCGGTGTTAAAGGAATATCGTAAGGAGTACATACCCATTGAGGGACAGATGGGAGCCCTCCAGATTGACTGTCCCACTCCATTCTCGGCCAGGATAATGGAGGCGCCCCCCTTCCCAAAGGTTAAACTCCCTACTATAGAACCTTTTGATGGAACAACAGATCCCGATGATCACTTATCTGCTTACAAACATCAGATGTACGTACAAGGAGTAGATGATGCTACCTGGTGTAAGAACTTCCCAGCAACTCTGAAGGGAGTAGCTCAGAAGTGGTTTAACAATCTTCCACCAAATTCAGTCAATAATTTCACGGAACTCAGTTTCTTATTCACTAGTCACTTTGTTGCCAACAAGCAAGAGCAAAAAACAAGCATGCACCAAGGCAAGGTCGTCCAGGGACCTAAGGAAGCTCTTATTAGTTTCGTTAAGTGTTCAACTTAGAAGCCCTTCAGATCCAAGATCTTAATGCTGGAGTGGCCTTTGACGCCTTCATTAGGGGTCTAAGGCCAGGGAGCTTTAAGTTTGATCTTGTTAAAAAGAAAATCTCCACTCTTGCCGAAGCCTTAAGGGAAGCTGAAGCGTTTATTCACGCCACCGAAGTGTGTGCTGAGGCAAAGCATCCCGTGTCTAAGAAGCCTGAAGAGGTTGTTCAGCCAAAGAAGAGCAACCCCAAGAAGGCTGAGACTTGGGCTATAACCTCCACCACCACTTCGTCCAGAAAGAGCAAGAGAAAAGAGGCTGAGCCATCCTCATCCAATCCTATTGAATTTAACAAAGACCAATACTCCATTCTCATGGAGATTAAGGATCAATATGAGTTGAAGGCCCCAGCTGAGATGAAAACTCCTTATAGAAATAGGGATAAAAGCAAGTATTGCCACTTCCACAAGGATTGCGGTCACGAAACTAATGAATGTAAGCACCTCAAGAAGGCTTTGGAGGAGCTAGCTCGAAAGGGAAAGAGGAACTCCTATATGCCTCAAGGGGGAAGGAAGTTTCAAAGGAAAGACAATTGGCAGACTAAGAAGAAAGAGAGTGAGAGCACGTACGAAGATGTTGTTCTCGTAATTTCGGAGGGTTTCTTTGCCGGAGGACCAACCAATAGAGGACACAAAAAACTACCTTAGGGAGCTTCGCCAAGTTTTGTTAGCCGATCGACAAAGGCCGAGCCCTTCCCAAGGGTGGTAGTTAGTGAGCAAGATCGGGGCGGAGTTGAGGTCTCCCCATGACGATCCTTTGGTCAGAGAAATGAAGATAGCAAACTTGAGAGTAAGAAGAATTCTGATCGACACTGGAAGCTCGACGGATATCATCAGCGCTGACTGCTTGTCCAGATTAAAATTTGATGAGAAGAACTTAGTTCCCGTTCACCATCCCATCATAGGGTTTGGGGAGGCGTCATCCACCCAATGGGAACTGTTACTTTGCTCGTTCGAGTAGGAGAAAAGGATGCCGCTAGAACTCTGTTTATCAAGTTCTTGGTGGTCCGAGATTTGACAGCCTTACAACGTCATTCTTGGGCGACCAACTCGAATCATGTCAAAGCAAGAATCAGAACTCACCTAATGTCGATGAAGTATGAATGTGATGATGGCAAGATCGACTCCTTATATGGAGACCAGCAGGTGACTAGGGAATGTTATCTAACTACCCTCAAGCCGTCATCATGGAAGATATGCCATGAAGATCGACGACGGTTGTTGGGTGAAAGGAAAACGTCCGAAATGGAGAAAGAAAAGACGAAGGTGGCTAGCGAGAGGAAAACGTCCGCCGGGATGGTCAAGGATCGGGTCGCCTCGTTAAAAATGACCATTAAGAACCCTCGAACGCCTCTGCCCCTCAAGGAAGGCGTCCGAACATCTCCCCCAAGAAGAAGAGGAAATATGAAGTCATCAAGCAAGAATCTCCCTCGCCTGAGGAAGTGATGGCTATTATGGGACTAGCAGTAGAGCGTCCAGAGCCAGTGGAAGTCCCTGAAGAGGTACTGGATGAAGCTCGTCCAGAAAGGACTCTCGAACTGGGAACGTCGCTCGCTCCCGACTAAAGGGTCATCTAGTCCACTTACCGAAAGAGTTTCAAGATGTGTTTGCCTATTGCGTTGAAGAAATGCCCGGAATTGATCCTGGAAGTAGCCGTCCATCTGGCTGACCGTTGATCCGAATTGAAACCCGTTCGTCGAAGAAGAGGCATTTGGGGCCGGGCTAGAAACCAGCAAATGACCAAGAAGTTCGAAGTTGCCGGAATCCAAGTTCATCAAAGAAACCTATTATCCAGACCTGGATAGCAAATGTGGTCATGGTGCCAAAGCCCAATGGCACTCGGAGAATGTGTGTGGACTACACCGACCTCAACAAGGCTCGTCCCTAAGGACAGCTTCCCCTTGCCTAAGTTGGATCGTGCCCGGTAGACTCCACAATAGGCCACGCTTTGCTAAGCTTCATGGACGCTTATTCGGGCTTTCATCAAATCCCAATGTGGCCGAGGATCGGACAAAACGTCCTTCATTACGGAAAAAGGACTCGTATGGCTGGGCCGAGAATGCCATTCGGCCGCGCAATGCCCCGCCACTTTTCAAAGACTCGATCAATACTATTTTTCACCACAATTGGGAAGAAATATGGAGGCATACATCGACGATATGATAGTCAAGAGCCGTCATGAAGAAAATCATGTGGGTGATTTGAGAGAAACCTTTGAAACTCTCAGAAATACAAATTAAAGCCGAATCCCAAAAATGTGTTTTGGGGTTTTGTCGGGGAAGTTTTTAGGCTTCTTGGTGGATCGTAGGGGAATAAAGCCAACCCCGAAAAGATTCAAGCTATTCTAGACATGAAGTCTCCTTCGAAGGTAAAAGAGGCATAGCGACTGACGGGTTGCTTGGCTGCCCTTGGACGATTTTCGTCTAAGTCAGGCGACAAGTGTCATCACTTCTTTGCCACGATCAAGAAAAAAGCCAAGTTCGAATGGACCGCAGAGGCGGAGCAAGCCCTTCAAAGATGTCAAAGATCATCTTCAGCAGCTGCCTAGGTTGGTCAGCCCCGCCGAGGGGGAACAGGTTGTTTGTATACTTGGCCGTATCCACTCAAGCCGTGAGTGCTTGTTCTATTGGTTGAAAGAGAGTCCGTCCAGGTCCCAATATACTTTGTGAGTCACGTGCTCAAAGATGCGGAAAATAGGTACACTCCTGTTGAGAAGTTTGGATCGCCCTCGTCATCGCCAGCCAGAAAGTTAAGGCCTTATTTCTTGGCGCACGCATACTCGTCTATACCGATCAACCTTTGAAGCAAGTCCTGCAGAAGATGGAAGCCGCTGGGCGAATGTTAAAATGGGCGGTTGAGCTCAACATGTTTGATATATCATTTGAACCAAGGAAAGCCATTAAGGGGCAAGCCTTGGCTGATTTCATAGTTGAGCTTACTCGACCAACCATAGAGCAAATATCCGATCCACCAAGGAAGGAAGCATTGGACACTCATGGTTGATGGATCGTCCACAAGCCAATCTGATGTGGGGCGGAATCATTTGTCAATCTTCCGAAGGGGACAAGTTTGAATATGCATTAAGATTCCAATTCAAAGCGTCCAATAACGAAGCCGAATATGAAGCACTCTTGGCCGGAATCAAAATGTGCAAGGCGGCAGGAGAGCCGTAGAGATTGAGGCCAAGTCTGACTCTCTCTTAGTTGTCGCCCGTACGGGAGATTTTGAATGCAAAGAAGCATCAATGAGCAAATATATGCGATCGATCAAGGATGAGATTGAGCCATTAAAACGATTTGTCCTCGACCAAGTACCAAGGTCGAAAATCATCAAGCGTATGCTCTCTCGAAATCGGCGCTCGCGAAGGTGATGTGCCAAGAACAGTTTTGGGAAGTCAAACCCAAAAAGAGCATCGACCAAGAGCAGATTATGTTTCTCAACCGAGGACCGTTCCGGATGGAGCCGATCATAGAATACAAGAAGACGGGACGATCGCCTTCGAGATCCCGTAGAGGCTAAGTATGTGAAGGCCGAGACAAGTGGTTTGAGCTATGGGACGAGACACTTTACAAGAAGTCATTCAACCGAGCCTCTGCTCAAGTGCGTCACCAGAGAAGATGGTCCGGAGATTCCCGAAAGAACTCCATGAAGGAGCTTCAGGCTTCTCACATCGGGGGAAGAGCTTTGGGGAGAAGGCTTTAAGGACGGGGTACTACCGGCCTACCTTAAAGGAGGACGCTTTAGTCTATGCCAAGAAGTGCGACAGCTTGTCGAAGCATGGAAATGTGCATCGAAGCCGTCAAACTACTTAACCCCCATCTTGTTCCCTCGCCTTTTGCCAAATGGGGCATGGATATCCTAGGACCTTTCCCCGTGGCCGCCGGGCAAAAGAAGTTTGTGATAGTGGCAAATGACTATTTCACTAAATGGATAGAGGCGGAGAGGCCATACGAGGAATAACAACAAACGACGCCAAGGGCTTCATCTCGAAAAGCATTATAACCCGCTTTGGCATGCCTCACCCATCGTCTTTGATAATGGTCCACGCTTCGAAAAGCCTAAGTTGAAAGATTGGTTGTCGAAAGAGAAATCAAAGCTCACTTTGCTAGCCGCCCACCCACAAGCCAATGGACAAGTCGAGTCCTTCATCAAAATTCTATCAAATGGAATCAAGAGGAAGCCGGAAAGCGCCAAGGGACAATGGGTTGAAGAGTCGCAACTAGTGCTATGGTCCATTAGAACAACCGCTAAGAATTCAACAAAGAGACGCCTTTCATGTTAGTCTATGGCACCGAAGCCGTCTTGCCCATTGAGATTGATGAACCCACCTTGCGAGTCATGTTGTACACGGAAGATGCCAACTGGCCGCATTGCGCACGGCTTTGGACCAAGTACCGAAGTCGGGGCAATGCCTTACCGAGAATGCAATTGTACAAGTTGAGAATGACTCGGGAGTTTAACAAAAGAGTTGTTAGGACGACAACTCAAGGTGGGCGATCTTGTTCTTAGGAAGATGGAGGCCAGGCTGGACGAGCCAAGGAGATGGGAAAGCTAACTCCAAATTGGGAAGGACCTTATATGATTATAGAAGAACCGCGCAAAGGGCACCTTTCGTCTCCAAGATCTGGATGGACGGATTATACAGCGCACTTGGAACTCAGATAATCTGAAGAAATATCATGTTTAACTCAATCACCGTCAGGAATCCAGCCGAAAGTTGTAGTAAGTCCAAAGTGCCACAGCACAGACTAGAAAAAAGAATTGTATACATGTATATTGGCACTTAGTCAAGCAAAATTCATATAATACAATTCCTACTATCTTATCGTCTGTATTTTCATGTTTATTTTTACCAAGTTAGCTCACTTTGGGGCATTAAATCAGTTACTAGTCTAAAAGTGACAATAACTTGGAACAAAAATACTCCCTTCTATGCCGAACATCATTCCCTCGAAGAGACCGGCCAAAAGTGCAACCACTTAAAGGTTGACAGCACAAATTGGCTATCAAATTGACAAAATCTCTAGTAAGAGAAACGTCAAAGTCTCTAAGAGAAAGCTGACCAAAAATAAGCCCTTAGTAAAGGATACTTATTTTCAAATACACGGGCAGCTAGGTAGTAAAGACTCTAGTAAGGGATCACTACTTTCGGATGAGTGTTGCTCACTCAAGGAAGGCGACAAGGAAATTGTTAGACCATGTCTCTAAAGCTCGTCCTTAGCAAATTCAAAGGCCAGCCAAGGATGGCCGCTCTTCTTCTTGGACTATGGCTTGTCCAATGGTTGAGCTTAGCCCAAGAAGGGGGGATGAGACAAGCCTATAGGACGAGCTAAAGAGAGAAGGTCGTCGAGAACCAGGACAAACTAGAAATGCCTTTGTAATATTTTGATACTGCAGGACGAGTGTTACCAACTCAAGAAAAACGACTAAAGTGTGGCTCGTTTAAAAGGACAAGGCCATATAGAGTTTCAGGACGATCCTCTATAAGCACTTGGGCACTTTTTGAGAAAGTCTTAATCGTCCAGGGACAAGGATCAGAAGAGGCATGCTCAGTTCAATAAAATATCGTAGACCGTCCAATAATTTCAGGACGAGTCACATTTTTACTTGATGCATTTTGGGCGCATTTTCGTAATCTTCGAGATAAGGCGGATCGTCCGATAGTTCGAGACGATTCAATTCTTGTGCTTGGTAAAATTATTGCAGAAGTTACGATCGTCTAAAGGCAAGCACGCGCATTTTCATTAAGCATCTGTGCTAGACGTCCAACGATCATGACGAAGTTAGTATTATATTTGGTCAAAATGAAATTTACGAAAACAAGAGACAAGCAATTGGCAAAAAGTCTTTCATATATATCATTGGCAAAAGATTTACAGCTTAAGACTGATGAGCTAAGGCTACAACGGCAGACAAGCCAAGAAACTTAGAAAAATAAAAACCTAAAATTAGGCTTCGTCTTCAGCACGAGTTTCTTGGTCGTCCTCCCCGGGTTCTCCTCCTCGCCCGCAGCCTTCGTCGTCCGACTCCGAAAACTCGGGAGGTTCCTCAAGCACATACCATAGCCTCGATGGACGCTCTTTTGGTACTCCAGACGACGAACGAAGCCGGGGACCTCGCCTTCCTCGCCTAACATCTCAAAGGCTTTGATGGCCCAACCCTTAGATGTTTCAACAACTTGAGCCAATCCTTCCTTGGCATCGGCAAAAGCCCTGGGTCGCTCCCTTTCCGCACGGCGCGCTTCGCCCCTTAGGAGAATGTTCTCCCTTCTCCGCTCAACGGCGGCAAGGAGAGCAACATCTCTCACCCTTCGATCGCAGAGACGACATTAATAATCATCTTCAGACGATCCAGCTCCTTGTACAGATCGTTGATGGTAACAAGATAATTCTTGTTTTCTGATTCAAGGAGGGCTGATCTCTTCTCCAAAGCCTCCAGAGATTGACGATGAAGGGTGTTGGCCATCTCAATGTCATGGATGGCCTTGTCACCCGCCGTTGTAGCCATGTGGACGAGCTTCTTATTCTCTTTTTCTCGCCTCCTCGGCCCATCTTCGATAAGCATGCTGCGAGCAAAAAGTCAGGGCATTGAAAGCAAAACAAGTCATTAGACGAGTTACAAAAACAAAGCAACTTTGAACAAGTATTAAACAAAACCCAAGCACGAAATTATGCCTCGCCAGAAAGTCGGGACATGTAGCCCACATGCCCGGCAGACGCTCCCCTTAACCCTTTGATGTAGGATTCAGGGTAGCACTTGAAGAGCTCCTGCTTAAGCCGATCTTTTTCTCCCTTGGACATTTTGGCAAAGCAGGAGAAGACTCCTCCTCGTCCGAGTCTAATGTGGGAGGAGCTGAGGGTAGAGCTGGGCCTTTGCCCTTATCCGAAAGAGGGGGAGAGTCGCTTATCCGGACGGGAAAGACGATGGCTTGTCTATTGGACGGACTCATAGATTGTCCGCCGACCCGCACCGTCCTAACTCTATTTGGAGTTAAACGACTCACCGACGAGATAGATGCCGTCCGTACAGCCAGAGGGGCATCCCGGGAGACCGGCTTTCGCTACGAGCCGCCGGCTCTGGGATAGTTCTCGACAACTGTCTCCCGCCCCCCGGCACCACCAAAGCCAAGGCTGACTCTGGTCTGACTTCGGCCGAGTCTGGTCTGATGTCGGCCGAGTCAAAAGGCAAAACGTCCAACTGACCAGCAGGGCCGGAACCTTCTCGCACTCCCCCACTCGGAGCGGCAGCAGAAGGTCCCTCCCTAAGAGCTTTATCTTTAGGGGGAAGCATGGTCTTTGCTTCCACTCCAACACTCGGAGTAGCTTTCTCTGTTTTCTTTTTTACAAAGCCCTTGGGCTTTTTGGCTTCATGGGCTGGTCCGTGGCCGTGGTAGCCTCTTCTTGGACGAAGATGACTTCCCGGGGAGGGAGTTTGTTTGTAGGAGCATTTTTCTCGCAAGAAGAAAAAAAAAACAATCAAGTTAAAATGACAGACGTCCACAGATCAAAATCTTAATCAAAGTGCAAGCCTTCAGACGAAAATCACCCAAAGAAGGAAGGCGTCTTAAAGTGAACACCTCCCCTCCTTAGGGTCGTCCAAACAAAAATCGAATACGTACGAAAGCGAGGCAAAGACGGTACTTGGTCCAAAGATCGCAAACCCCCAGCACGAGTATGGTCCCAAGAAGGTAGCCGTCCTAGTATGGACGCTCTCCTTTCTCGGCTTATCCTCGTCCAAGGATAGGTACTAAAACTTGGACGAGCCCGCACTTTACTCGTCCAAAGATCGCAAACCTCCCAGCATTTAGTATGGTCCCAAGAAGGTAGCCGTCCTAGTATGGACGCTCTCCTTTCTTGGCTTATCCTCGTCCAAGGATAGGTACTAAAACTTGGACGAGCCCGCACTCGCACTCATCCAAAGATTACAAAACCCACCGTAGGCGAGTATGTTCCCAAGAAGGTAGCCGTCCTAGTATGGACGCTCTCCTTTCTCGGCTTATCCTCGTCCGAGGATAGGTACAATTACTTGGACAAGTCGAATTGTACTCGTCTAGCGACTATAAAAATCTCGGACGGGAAATTCCGAAAGGTGAACGTCCATGCTTGGACGTTCTCCTTCTTTGGGGTAATTCTCGTCCAAAGTTTGGATAGCAATTCCGGACGAGTCGAAATGATCCTCGTCCCAAAAAAAAAAAAAAAAAAATCTTACTAGCGTCTCGGCCTCTCTCGGCACTACTCTTGGCATATTCCTTCCAAAGATTGTCTCGTGAATTTAGACATGCTTATGTCTCCCGTCCAAAAAGCCTTGAGACGTGTTCCGCCGAGTCCGCAGCAAAGAGATGAAAGATTGGTTAGTTTAATGGGTTATGGATGAAGAGTTTTACTTGGGATTTGAATGGATACCTTTATCTTCTTCGCTAACCGCTGGGCGACGGCAACCAAGAAGTCGTCATTATAAAACATTTCCTTAAAGGGTATCCAATTAGTCGGCCCTTTAAAGGATTTTTGGTCGGGCTTGGAGTACTTCTTTATTTTAAAGTATTCCACTACCTCCTCGTCATACTTGTCCCTCCAAACTCCACCAAGATTGCTTTCGTCCCAGATTTGTGACGGCTCGATTATAGAAACGATAGCCCTCCGTGGCCGAGTCATTGGCCGCCCTCGATATATAAAGTCGGCTTTCCATTCATGCATCTTTGACTTTTGCCCCAGTTGTTAGAAAGCCGGGACGGTTGCAAATGCTAAGCCATGTTCCATCCACGCACCAGAATTTTGGCCGCGTAATGAACGCGGGTAAAAGCCGGGAAGAGAGAGAGCCAAGCCGCGCAACTCGCAGACGGCTATAAACGCCAAGACGTTGTGCCGTGCGTTGGGAGCCGCTTGGTTGTGGGCCAATGTTGTAATATCGAAGCACTTGCTCTATAAACTCATGAAGGGGAAACCTTAACCTCGCGTCCGGAGCCAGCTTTAGACAAGAAATGATTTTTAGGAGTGCTCAAAATAGTGGCCTCCTTATTAGGGATGACGAAGGAAAGGCCCGACATGGGAATACAGTTGGATAAGTAGCCGTGGTCCTACCCTATTTTTTCTAACCATTTGCGATCAGCTAAAATAAAAGCGGGGTCGAAGGGGGACCTAATCGTTTTCTAATCTCGATGAAGTAGTAGAGGCTTCGTCCGACTCATCGCCAGCGGCGCGAATCCCCGCTGTTATCGTCTTCACCCGCTTTCCTCCATCTCGGTGTCCCGACGAAGGACCGGCTTCGGGGTTTATTTGGGTCTCCTCAAAGCCGCGGCTAGGGGAAAGGGGGTCGCCTAAAGGCCCTAAGCACTTTGGACCTCCCCTCGTCTCATCCGGAACTCGTCCGGTAGATTCCTCCATATCTCGAGCCAAGTTTGATGGGATTATTACTCTTCGTCTTAGACGGGCCGTTTGTTTGACGCGCGCCGATTACCCCCGCACGTAAAGACCGGGTCGTCCGACTTTCTCGGCCAAAACTATGAAAAAATATGTACTCGCCCGAAGAGGTCCAACTCTAGAATGTGCCGAAGAAGAAGTATCGGTTCTAGGGTCGAGACAAGCTCTTGGTGACTAGGATTGTTTGACGAAGAAGATTCCATTTTATTGCTTTTCTAAGAAAGAATAAAGAATAAAGAAGAAAGAGATGAAACGATACCGCTAAGAACGTCCGAACGATTCTATGAAGAATGCCGAAGCCGGATGATCTCCCTCTCTCTCTAGAAAATTTGCGAGTTTCTCTCTCTAGAAAAATTCGTTCAAGGTGTGAAATGATCAAATGTTTTCACACCAAATTTATTTATAGAGAAGTAAGAAACCCGTGGAGCCTGGCCAAGAATAACCGAAGGAGGGGTCTAACTGGTTTGGATATGACCGTAAAACCCCGAAAAGGCGCGTCCTTCCATTCATTTCAAATAAAGCTACCTTGGGTTAAAAAGTCTTAACCGTCGATGGGCCTAATGAAGCTATCTTGGGTAAAAGGGCCTTAACCGGCGATGGGCCAACAAAGGAAAACCCTCTTAGGGGCAAATGTTGTAGCCTAAAATCTACGATTCCTCTAACGACACTTGGGCTCATCTGAGCCATACACGTGTCCCCCTGATGAATGGAGGAAAAAGATCTACCCTTTGGGCCAGGCTCAGATTGTTCAAAAGGCCGCCTTTCGGCCCAAAAAGGAAGTCGAGGCAGCCCACGAGAGGTAGGCTGCAGGAGAGTGGTTGATAAACCCTCTTAAATCATGGCTCGCCACGTGTCATGATCCGATTCTTCACCCAATCGTAAGCCACTATTCTAGGTCGATTTCAAGTTAGGCTCATTTTGCTATCACTATAAATACCCCTGAAATCAGGAGAAAGCTCATTCAATGCAAACAGTGCAAAGTTACTCTGTAAAACTACTCTCTCACTTTCTCTCTCTATCTCTACTTTTCTCTTACAACTCCTGATACCTGACTTAAGCTTCGGAGGGGGAACCACCACCCAAACCTCCAAGGTGGGTCCCTTTTTGCAGGTTCGGGAGTGAAGCTCAGGCTTGGACAAAGTTGATTTAGACATCTGTTGCACAAGTCTCCAACTGAAGAACACTCAAGATACTCATTTACTTGCTCGACAAGGAAGCTAAGCCTACAACTTACTTGTTGGACAAGTAGACGAAACAACTCCTATTTTCCTTTAATCTACATTTTGTACTTTTGCATTCTAGATATAGACGCACTTTGATGGTGGTTTGTGAAATTTACACACAAGGAAAAACGTAGTCATATTAAATCTTATTGGATTTATTTCAAAACATACTTTTAAAACATTAACATTTGATAACTTTAGTTATTGATAACTAAAGATATTAATGGTCAAAATTATGTATTAGTAATTGTAAAAGTCAAACTTTGTGCACGGGTTATTATGGAAAGATAGTAGTACTAGTCTACAATTAAACCCAATGGCCAACATTAGCAGGTCTAGATCTGATGCGAGATCAAGCATCATAATTATGTTTAAGTTGCTTTCTTAGGATTGTTGCATGGTTTTACTTTACTCTTAAAGTAGAGGTTTTACTTGTAACGAAAAATATGTCTTTTATTATGTTTGTTAGTTAAATTAGTTATTGTCGTTGAGTCATTTTTATTTTAGTTGGTTGTAATAAGAGCCAAAAAACTGAGTTGTAATAGCTTAGGCTTTAGGCGTGTGGTTTTTGATATTTAAGGAAAGTGTTGCATCTCTTTCCTTAAAGCTATTGTTTCCTTAAATTCAAGTTAGATTATAGGCTTAGGTTTAGGGGAAAGTTTCCTTAAAATATTTGCTAGTTGGCGTGTGGTGTAATGCCTTGGAGGGCAAGGATTTCTTGTTGCCCTTATTATAATTAGGCATCTAGTCCATAATAAAAAGAGAGAAGACTGAATTTGAGAAATTAAAGTGCATGTTTTGCATATGTTGAGCGAGAGCTAACACTAGGTTTCTGAGTAGTAAACCTAAACAAACAACCGCGACTTATTTGTCCATGCTCTTAACCGCGACTTAAGAGTAATATCCCTTTACTTTCATTGTTGATCGTCCACACAAAATCATAAACACAAAAAGAGTCCGAAATCAGTCTCGAAAATCGTATCAAGATCTTCCAGTTTATTCTACTGGATCCATAGCCAATGTCTATTACTATCCAAAGACAATATTAGTTGGTCTGATAGATTACTATATATAGAAAGTTGTCAAGGAGATTACAAATTACTTGGATTAACACTTCTATCTTACAAACAAGTCGTATAGAGTGTCTTCAATAAAATGAGACAAACTTTGATGTAAACTTTCTAAAGAAGAAAATATTGTATATTTGAAAATTGTGATTCTATATAAGTTGTATATCACCGTTATTAAATACAATTAGTATTGTGCGCACCAAGTGTACAACAAATTTATGTCACACCAGTTCAATTTAAGCTAAAGTAGGTTACATTTAAGCTAAAATGGGTTACTTTTCAAATTAAGAGGGGTCACTTTAACACAAAGGGTAACTTTTCAACCTTAAATGAGTTCCTTCTATATAAGTAAAAGTGACCAATTTATGACAAATAGTTATTCCTATATGACAGATACTTTTTACCTTAAAGTTACGCTCATTGTATAATAAATTATTATACACCCGTCTCATACAAGAATGTGTGTACTAAAATATCATATTCACATTGTAGAGCTTCATTGTTGTATTAACTAGCCTATAGGTCTTGACGTCTTGTGTTAAAATTACCCGATGATCAAGCCCAAAAAAGCTTCAGATTGGGCCTTAGCTTTGAAGCTTGTTTTCCCGTTGCCAAAATAAAAATAAACAATCCATTCATTAGAGATTTTGGGCTATAAGCCTATGACAGTTGCCTTCTTAAAGCATTTTTATTACGTGCACTGAACATGGTTGACTGGATTGGCCGTAAATTGGGCTTACTGCTTGAGAATCCAAATGTGACGTCTGCAAATCATAATACACAAGATTAGGATAATCACAGTTTTGTAAGCTTGTTTTGGGATCTTATAGTCGTATTCCTTTTGGGCTTCAATTTAAGTAAGTTACGTTAAATCGGTATGTGGCTGAGTTCAAGTTCCTAATCCTAAGAAATAGTTTTGAAACTAGCACGGATTCGTTACTTTATCATATTTTTCCGTTTCCAAAATAAGTAAACACTTGTCCTCAATGCCTCTCCCATAAATGAGTAAGTGCTTCCCATTTCTAACTGATAAGATAATGGGATATTTAAACATTGGTGTGATATTTTTTAAAGTAAAAATAGATCATTATTACATACTTCCTCCCTTCTTTTCTATTACAACAATCGAGCTTTTCACGCTCAACGCACACCTTCGACTATTAATATCTTTAATTACTTTTAGTAAAAATTATACAAATTTGATATTTTGAAAGTATATATCAAGCACAAATCTAACAAGACGCCACACGACTATATTTCTTATACGTAAAAATCACAATAGATAGTTAAAGGTGATGAGTGAATAAGTGTAAAATTTCCCATTGTTCATAATAAAAAGAACCATAGAAGATATCCTTATACCACCACTCAAAAGCGAGGGAGTTAAAACTTTGTTAAAGGGTGTGGATGTTAACTATCTTTCCTTTTTGAGGGTAGGGTGTTTTTCAAATAAATGCATTACCTTGTTCATTAACCAGATCTAGTTGAGACTGATATGTATCTGAAGTTTAATAATGGTCATGACTTTTATGCTCGATGGTTTGGTTAGTGTCTTTTCTTTGAATTTTATTCACGAGCTTGCAAGTACAACAATATATAAAATTCGTTTGCAAGTACAACACTAATATTTTGCATGCTCATAAAGGACCCAAGTTCTAATAATTACGGATTTGGAAGATGTTTAGAATATAACTAGGAATTTAGGAGAAAAATCTATTAAAGTTATATTTACTGGATTTTGTGTGAATAGAATATAACTAGTGAATTAGAACAACAATATATAAAATTCTTTTGCATTTTCTCCATGAAAGGTCGTTATTATAAAAACTCTCCATTTCCCTACTTGTGGATATAGTAGATTTCTGTGTGGAACTATTTAAATCTCTTGTGCTTATTTTCCCTCAACCCAATTCCAGTTTGCTCTTTTAGTTTGTTGTAATTATTGATATAGTCAAACACAATTGATAGAACTATTCATTAAAAATAATATTTTAAGTGAAAAGATGAGAATAATTAGTATAGAAGAAAATATAATCAATCAATATATATATATATATATAAAGGAGAACTTCTTCGGGAGCTTCAGGGAAATTTTTAACATTTCGAACTTCATAGAAATACGCGCCATGCAGATCATCAATTTATATTTTTATTTTTTTACAAAAATAGAGTTCTAGATGATTTAAATACGTATGTAGATTTTCGATGTCGAAAATTAGGGTTTGAATTTGAATCAACAACCTAAATTATTATATCATGAAAATTGTGTATAACTTTTCCTACATAATTCGAATATTATAATTTTTGTATCATTGGAGAAAGATTCGAAATATGTTCAAATAAGATCCATTTACAATATAATAGTACAAACTTATAAAATATAGAACGCCATGTAGCTTTGTCATGTCATTATTTTTCTTTTTATTTTTTTTTTCTAAAAATAGAGTTCTACATAGATTTAAATACATATAAGCGAGTCTTGGATAAGCAAAATTAGAGTTTCGTTTTGAATGAACAACCTAAATTATTATATTATGTAAATTGTGTATAACTTTGCTACCTAATTCGGAATATTATAATTTTTGTACCATTAAATAAATAAATATGCTTTCAAATAAGATCCATTTACAATATAAGCTTCTACAATTTATGAGATGTAGAGCGCCACTTAAGATTGCCATGTCATTAGTTTTTTTAAATATATTTCGAGCTCATAGACGCGCCACGTAGGATCGCCACGTCATCAATCGGACATTTATATTTTTACAAAAATTGAGCTTCTAGGATGATTTAAATACATATAAAGAGATTTTGATAAGCGAAAATTAGAGTTAATTTGAATCAACAACCTAAATTATTATATTATGAAAATTGTGTATAACTATTGCTACATAATTCGAATATTATAATTTTTGTACCATCGGAGAGCATTCTAAATATGATTCGAAATAAGATCCATTTACAATATAGTTGTACAACTTATGAAATATAGAGCGCTCATGTAGGATTGTCATGTCATCAATTTTTATTTTTATTTTTTTCTAAAAATAGAGTTCTACATAGATTTAAATACATATAAGGAGTCTTGGATAAGCTTAAATTAGAGTTTTGTTTTGAATGAACAACCTAAATTATTATATCATGTAAATTGTGTATAACTTTTTAGCTACCTAATCTCATATATTATAATTTTTGTACCATTAAATAGTGCTCTAAATATGCTTTGAAATAAGATCCATTTACAATATAGTTATACAATTTATGAAATAGAGAGCGCCACTTAAGATTGTCATGTCATTTATTTTTATTTTTAAATATTTGAAAAAAATAGAATTCTACATATATATTTAAATACATAAAAGAGTTTTGGATAGGGGGAAATTAGAGTTGCGTTTGAATAAACAACCTAAATTATTATATTATGTAAATTGAATTTAACTTTTGCTACCTAATTTAAAACATTATAATTTTTACCATTGGAGAGAGCTTGAAATATGCTTCAAAATAGGATCTATTTACAATATAG
>CANSZD010002788.1:0-115892 GCA_947648045.1 Beta corolliflora | reverse complement strand
AATAACTACTCTTAGTACAATTAAAGGACTAAAGTCAAAATAGAAATGTAATGGTAATCTTATTGTATGATTTTACCTTTGCAATTTCTTTTTCTTTGAAGTCATGAGTCATGACCCAAAAGCAACAGCAAAACATGTGGAAATCAGTGTGAGCGGTTAGCCGTGAATACAAATGTATGATGGAGCAACATTTGGAAATCTAATTGTATGATGGAGCAAATGTAGGACCATTGATGGACTTAAACTAGCTACTTGCAAAGACTTCTAGAGTAGAAAAGTATAAGTATATGGTCTAACCCACTCTTTGGGTCTCGACTAAAACTTGTAGCAGTAAGAGTGTATATATATACTGATCATTCACGTAATGAAACAGAAGCACAAATTTCTTGGCTTAATAATATTTCACACGTACACCTAACCATGAAAATCCTCCATGTCCATCACCTTGTAATTCTCTTCCTACAAATTTCATGGCTTGTATTGTTATACCACATGAGTCAATCTCATGCTGCCGCTTTTCATCACAGTAGCATCAAGTGCATCGACCACGAAAGAGATGCCCTGCTTCAATTTAAACGAGGTATTCAAGATGATCTAACCCACTCTTTGGGTCAGCTGGGTCAGCTCAGTTCTTGGGGAGAGCAACAAGACTGCTGTCAATGGCGTGGCATTCGCTGCAGCAACCTTACTGGCAATGTCATCATGCTTCGTATTCCAGGTCAGTCCCTTCAGAATCTGCAAGGTCAGGGGATTATAATTACCTCCCTCTTTGAGCTAAAGCATCTGAAATATTTGGACCTCAGTGGGAATTGGTTTTCTGATCAACCCATTCCTGAATCCATTGATTCTCTCACCAATTTAGAGCACCTCAATTTGTCACATTCCGGCTTTAGCGGTAGAATTCCTGAGACGCTAGGAAACCTTTCAAAATTAGTATCACTTGATCTCAGTTATAATTATGGCAGTCGTGCTCAATCCAGCTTGCAGTGGCTTTCCCATCTTACAGTTTTAAAGTACATCAATTTGAGTGATATGGATCTTAGTAAAGCCACAAATTGGGTCCAAATTATTAACAACCTCCCTTTCTTAAGGGTCCTTTTACATGGATCGTTGTCAGCTTTCTTCAAGAATTCCATCACCCTTGTCATACATCAATTCCTCAACCTCTCTTCGGGACGTTAGTCTTTCTGGCAACTATCTCAATCACACATGGATATTCCAATGGTTGTTTAATTTGAGTAGAAATGGTAACGAATTTGTTCATCTTGATCTTTCTGATAACTCACTTTCTGGGCCTCTCCCAAGTGCATTTTGTGAAATGTACACTCTTTCATATCTCTCTCTCTCTTTTAATCAACTTGAAGGTCTTGTTCCTGACTCTTTTTCAAACTTAAATTCACTTCGAGTTCTTGATCTCTCCGTTAATAATTTCCATGGACTCTTTCCCTATGCTTTGTCAAACCTAAGGTCTCTTAGAGTTCTTTCTCTGTCTTACAATAATTTTCATGGTTCCTTCTCAAAAAACCTTAGTAAGCTATGCAACTTGCAAGAACTCCACTTAGATTATAACAACTTTGCTGATGATTTGTCCAATGTTATTCATATATTATCAGTAGGATGTGCAAACAAGCCACGTTTAGAGTATTTGAATTTGGGTATGAATAAGTTCCGGGGTTCTGTTCCTGACATAATCAACACATTTTCTTCAATTAGAGAATTACGTCTAAACAATAACTTGTTGAATGGCATGATAAGTCAAGGTATCGGGCAACTTTCTATGCTTGAGATATTGGATGTTTCCAATTCTTCTTTAAAAGATTCTCTCAACCACAACCACTTCTTACATCTTTCAAGGTTACGTAAACTGTACTTGTCAGACAACTCGGCACTGGTGCTCAATATTAGTGCCGGTTGGATTCCTCCCTTTCAATTGGACATCATACGCTTGAGATCTTGCAATTTGGGCCCTTATTTTCCAAACCGGCTTCTAAGTCAAAAAACTTCTCTTTCCTTGATATATCTAACGGGCAAATTTCAGGCACTATTCCCACTGAATTTTGGGCTAAATCATTGTCATCCCATTTAGTGTCTCTCAGCATGTCTCACAATAAGATTAGTGGGGCATTGCCAAATTTTAATTTGTCAGCCACCTTCTTCAATGACCTCGAAAAAATCGACTTGAGTTCAAACAACCTCGAGGGTGCCATCCCATCGTTTTTTGGAGTTGGATTTCAAAATGCTATGTCTATATACTTAAACAACAACAAATTTACGGAGGCCACCCATCTGTTGTGTCCGAAAACAACGTACATTATGGTGCAATATCTTGATCTATCAAATAACTTGTTGTCAAGAGAGCTACCTGACCGTTGGATGAAACTTGATCGACTTAAGAGTACGCACTTGGAAAACAATAAATTATCGGGAACTATACCAACATCCATTGGTGCCCTTTCGCAACTCGAGCATTTGCACTTGGAAAATAATAGCTTTTACGGGAGCTTCCTGCGTCATTGGAGAATTGTAAGTCCTTATATGTCCTAGATCTTGGATACAATTCCTTAGCTGGCTATATACCCTCAAGCATCGGAAATGCTTTTAAATATCTTGAAGTTCTTCAGTTACGGCGAAACAAGTTTTTGGAAGCCTTGCCTTTGAGCTTTTGTCACCTTTCCAATCTTCAAATATTGGATCTTGCTATGAACAACATATCGGTATAGTCCCCAAGTGCATACATAATCTTACAACGATGACAAACAATTCAATCGGCGGTGGTGGTTTTGCATTGTTCGGTAGTGGTCGTTATGAAGAAAATGTTGACCCGAATAAGGAAACCAAGTTCTTATGTGGAAAAGAGAAGAGCAAAGCTTTAAGGACTCTTTGGTACGATTAGTTAAATCCATTGATCTTTCCAGGTAATGAGCTACAAGGAGATATTCCGGATGGAATCTCAAGTCTTACGGGATTAATTAGTCCTGGACTTGTCAAGAAACAACTTTAGTGGAAGAATTCCTTCAAATATCGGTCGCCTAACATCACTTGACTTTCTTGATTTATCAAGCAACCATCTTTCCGGAGAAATACCAATTAGCCTTGCCGATGTGAGCAGACTGGGTACCTTGGATTTGTCCTACAACAACTTGTCAGGGAAGATTCCACTCAGTACTCAGCTACAGGGCTTTGATTCTTCATCATACATGGGAAACCCGTTACTTTGTGGGGCGCCACTTCGTGAGTGTGGAGGAGATAAACCAAACAGAGAGAGTCATTCGGCAGGGATGAGCCCGGTAATGGTGATTTTTATCTAGGTTTGTGCATAAGCGTGGTGCTCGGATTCATTATAGGATTACGGGGTGTTTGCGGATCTATAGTCCTGAAAAGATCGTGGCGACATGCTTTCTTCCGGTTCTTTGATGACATGAAAGACAAGTTGTATGTCATGGTAGTCGTTAATGTAGCCAGAGCTTGGAGAAAGCCTTGAAGGTACTTTCTAACTCTTAACTCGTTTATTATTCTATTACCACTTTTCCATCTTTGGCTCTTTAAAACAAATAAAAATTTAGAGACCAAAGTTGTCTTACTCTGTGCAGGAGTCTGCTGTTGTTAGCATGGCACATTATCTAAAAATTGTGTTTACTTTCTGTCATGCTGAAGTATTAGGTAATTATTGTAACAAATTATCAATTCTCTGACTAATTAGATTGTCAATTTTGTGTTCTTTGCGTTATAATCATTTTCTCTCCTTTTTTTTCTGTCTATTTTGGCAGTGACTACTATATATGGGGCTACTGATGAAGCTGGAATAAACAAATCTTGATCAAAAAAATTACATTTACTTCGAGATCGTGTGTGTAATTCGTACTACGGAATGTGGCATTGTTTAGTGTGCTAAATGTGTAGTAATATATGATCTTTTTTTGTATTTGAAGATATGTACGGGGATCAATCCCAATTATGTGTACTATTCTGAAATATTTTATCAACTAAAGATAGTTAAAATCCCTGATACTTCATGTCCTTGAAGTATATAGTACTTCGTATTTGTTAAGTGAAAATAAAAGCATGTCATTTCATACGGCCTCTAATATTAACTTTATGTCATAGTCATTATCCAAGAAATTCTCCGACCATGGTGAACAGCTTTAGGCCTGTCTTATTTCTTGCAGTCTACTTTTGTTGCTTTTCTAGGGTCGTCTTAACAAACTTTATATGTAATACAAGTAACAAGTATATCATTGGATTTTTCTCAATAAATATATATATATATATTTCAATTTTGTTTTCTACAAATAAAGGACTAAATACAGTGGGGGCTAAAATTGTACACCGGTGAATGTATAATATCGAAGTCAGGGTGCTAATCAAGTTGAGCAGCTCGCAAGTCGAACTTGATCCGATCAACGTTTGATCAAAACTCGACTAGAGTGGGTTCATCCAAATAGCGATTTATTTTAGTAAAATGGCTACCTCAAATCACTTTTTTTGCATTGAAGTTTGAAAAAAATTGCAATTTTCTCTCTCCCTCTCCTACATGAATGGTATATAGGGAATTTAAATTATTTTGTAGCATAAATGGTTATTTAACCCAAGGAATTCCTCATCTAATTTGTCTAACATGATGCATACAACTAATTATAATTTCATCATCTATTTATATATGTATTTCTGTCATTATCTAAATTTTCTGACATAAGGCATATAACTACATTCAACTTCATTAGCTGTGTTATCTACAAGACTACAACTAAACTGAACTATTGGTCAATGGACCTAGATATATATTTTTGTCAGACGGAGTTGCGAAAATCCTTCATGGATGTCATGGTAGAGGCTTGGCAAGTATATCTCATTGAGGAACAAACATACTATTAGACTTGGTATACTCAAACATTTACAACTACTTCCCGGATCAATTTGTGTGGATCAATTGTTAATTTACATTGGTTGCATAAGTTGGATAGAGGTCCTACTCATCATCATCCTCAAAATCCATCACTATCCTTAGTTTCCGTCTCTTTATGGAACTCTCTAGTGATGCACTAGGTCCCTCTTCATCCTCTGAATCTTCCAACTCATTATATTTGTACTCATCCTGCACACTATCTACATTGTCATTCAGTTTAAGATTTCTCTGTTTCCAACTGGTGTCGAGAGTAGCAGCATTTTCTGGATCGCTGCCAGGGCTACCATCATCTGAGGCACCGTCAGACAACTCGTCATGCTTCTGCTCATTATCTCTCTTAACCCAGTCACTAAAACTAGCAGCTTGATGTGCTGAACTACTACAAGGGCTGTTAGGCCTTTGAGCATCAAAATGTACATCCATAGCTTCCCCTCTTTCTTCTACACTTTGAGCAATTTGGCTGCCAGATTCTCCAACATTATCCTTATCAGTTGAAGCATCTGCACTCTTGTCTACTGGTTGTGTCTGAACTCTTCTAGATTTCCTGTATTTAGAGATTTAATAGAGGTTGATAAGAACATATAACTTTTCAAGGACAGGGAAGGGAAGAGATTGAACTGAAGCACTTACTTTAATATTGAGCTAAGTGCTAGGTCATCATCATCTGAATTAGTAGACCCTGGTGATTGATCATATTTTGAACTGCCTAAGTCCTTGTAAGATGAAGTAGCCTTTTTGTTTTTGCTCCTGAGGAAATCATTGAAAATCGTGAGTACATTTAGATATACTTGATATAAAAAAAAACTCTACATGGTAGACAAGAATTAATGCAACAGAGAAATCATGAAACCATCAGCCCAACTTGTCTGCTGAAATCCATAGTCAGTACTTCAATGCACTTCATTCTTGCATACCATTGAACCTCAAAGAAAAAAAAAAAAAAAGTGGAAAATACTGGAGCTTCTGACCAAAATAGTTCAACACAAGATTAAGCTGTTGGTCACCATGAATCATGATCCTTGGAAACTCTTAGGAGCACAGAAATTTATTGCCCAAGAATTAGTCAGCTAGAATAAAAAAAGTAAGAACAGCATAATGCAGCAACGGTCACCTTTCCCTAACCAAGGACAGAGTCTGATTGTCTGAATCATCTTCACCATCAGTAGAAGCATCATCCTTCTTTTGCTTGTTTACTTCACTTCTCATTCGAGTAGTTTGTAAGCCAAGTTTCTTTAGCTTACGAGAGACTTGGGCTGCGGTAAGTGCTCCATTCGGGTCCAGTTCTTTTGCAATCATGTGGCTGCACCTCTTATGATCTTTGAAACTGTCCAGAACACAAGACTCTGAACTATTCAGATTCAGAAGTTTTTTTTTTTTCCTTTAGGGTTACAGCGCACAGTTCTAACTTTACGTAATACTAATACATAGACTTGTCTTTTCAGAATAAAATATATTTATTCACTTTAATATACGAAAGAAATACTCACTGCTCAAATAAACTTCTGATCTTCAACTCCTGATTCTCATCCATGGCACGCACTCTCTTCCTAGCTTGCCTGAGAAGACCCAGTAAGCAACTTATGTCAGCTAAATGCATCCTAAATAGTAGAAGTATTCTAAAATTTGCAAGTCACCATTAGTAGTCTCAAGATTCAATAATTGTTTCCTTTGAAGGAAATTATAGTAGAAGTATCAAAAATTTATAGATTATGCTTACATTGGTCTCCCCAGTTCAGAGGGTCCGTCTGCATGATTTAAGTCTTGAAGACTGCTATCTTTTTCAAGTCGGCCTTCCTTATCTTGATCATTATTATTGGATAAATGGGCCATCTTGCTGCTCTTTTTTGAAGGAAGTTGTAATCCTAGTTTTTTACATTTGCGGGATACTTGAGCTGAAGAGATATTTCCATCAGGATCAAGAGTTTCGGCAATGAGCTGATTACAATTTAACTTATCCTTATACCTGTAATGACAATTAAAGCAAAGATACGTCATGAGTCAGTGACGACACTAAATCGTGAGCACCATGCTGATGATTTTTTTTTACCACAGGCATTTTAGATTACAAGTACACTCCAAAACATTTTTTCTGTTTTCTTTTACAACATCATGCTCACCATCACCCTAAAATCAAGTCCGTCAAGTTTTACCAAAATGCAAGGTATCATCACTACTAACTAACAAGCCAGTAATGGAGCATCTATTTACGTGATACAGGATTAAGAATTAATCAGGTATCCACTTAAATTTGGACTGAAAACAAAACCAGGTCTAGTTTACTTGAATAATGAGTGGAAGGAAAACCAAATGAAACTCATTTATGATATTATTAGGACAAAAGATCCCATCAAGTATACGTACTTCTCATAAAGACCCCTTATCTCTTCCTCCAGCTTATCACTGAGAACCAGTCTTCTCTTCCTTTTTATGACACCTTGAAGATCACCCTCCAAAGTATTATCTTTGCTGCAATAGAGAAGTATCCACTAAAAAAATTGCAAATTAAGCATAACAACCATCATTGACATGATCATAATTCCAGAAACTATACATGATATAATCCTCACGACCATTGGTGGGAAGGGCCTCTCTCGCAGCTTCATCAGAGTCTTCGTCCCTATAGATGGAGAGTGTAAGTCAAAACAGAAGGATTTCTTACAAATTCAATGTATAGAGGAATCAGATTATATTCTATTTGCAATTTATCTTCTGGGAATTGGGAGGCATAAGCAGTCTCCTCCTTGACCAAGACAGAATTTAAGGCTTGGCAACAGAGACTGCCATTCAAATTTGTAGCTTTTCAACACTTTTATTTTTCTTATGGCTTCTTAACACTTATTTCATTTTTATCACCCATTCAAGTATCAGAGGGACTACAGATGCAATACAGAAACAGAGTGATGATAAAGTATTCAAGTTGAAGTTTAACATAGATATCTTACTCCTCGAAACAATGTTGATTGGGAATAATGACATCATATTCATCATCGCCGAGTGCCTCTGCTACAGTCTTCCGAGCGCCGTTGTTCCTTTGTGGTCGACCAGTTTCATCATCATGACCCCAATTTCTAACTTCCTTCTGCATTTTACCAATGTCACGTTGGATGGATTCAACATTGATGTACTGGCACTCTTTCCGTGTCTTCCAGAATAAAACATCCACAAAGAGAAGGGGTTGATCCTTCATTTTTCTCAGCATTCTCCTTACAAGACTAGTCAGAAACTGGACAATGTTCTCATAGTCTTTATGCGGAGATGTCTTCTGCTCATTTAGGATATCATAGAATATGACAAGGCAGGACAGCTGCCAATTTTCAAAAAGAAAACAATAACAAGGATAAGATAGAATTTCAATATAATACATATATGTTGGTTAAACAAAATCTATGTATATTCATTGATAATTTCTTTTGTGATTATCACCTGATACAGCATGGGAGCAAGATCCAGATCATCTGATATCCTCCTAAACAAGCATAAAATGTAATGGTTTGTGGCAGTGGGATTGCTCTTGTAAAACTTAAGCAACCAGCAGAGGTTACTAATTATGGCACTATTTGCCAATGAGAATAGCAAGGACGTCATCCTAAAATCAACTTCATCTGTTGTAGTAGGTTGTTCATCTGCAGAGGAATCACAATCATCTGCTCCAGCAACGACAAAGTCATCATTTATTTGACTAGATTCGCCATGATCACCCAGTGGATCATGAATTTGATTTAATTCTGTATCGCCTAGTGGATCATGAATTTGATTTAATTCTCTATCACTTAGTGGATCATGAATTTTATCAGATTCTTCATGATCACCCACTGGGAGACTGCTGCCTGAGTCTTGTCTCCCATCCATACACATTTCAACCTCATCAACTTGACTGCGACCATTAACATTTTCTTCTTTTTCATCACATCCTGCCTGTGTTGACGTTTCCTTATCACAATTTCCAACTTTAGGAGATAGGTCTTCACCGTTGGAGCGCAGGATTTCGTTCTGGTTTGTGGAATCATCTTCAACAGTTTTGTTTTCTGCATTTTTCGCATCTTTCTTCTTCCTGGCCTTCCTGGATTTCCTGGCAACCTTAGTAACACAGAACAATAGGAGCATTATGTATTAGAACAAATGTATAGAGAAAAGGCCACAACAGAATGAAGATCAAGAGTCCATGATCACCAAGAACCATGAGATATATGTCTGCTAGTGGAAGTGGTGGAAAGGAAAAGGCCTCGAACTCTTTAGAGATTAAGAAAATTATAGAGCAGAAAGGAGGTGAGAAAGAGAAAGAAGGTAGATCAAGTGACGACATGAATACCTAAAGAATAGCATGCCAGCAAATCATTACAATTTACAACAATAAAAAAAAAAAGTTTCATGCGAAGCTCTAATGCTCAAGCAAACCATCTGCCAGTTCTGCAAGAGCAATTCATTGCTTGCAAGTGTACGATGGTGCAACTTATGTCAACAACATAGTAGGTGAGATAGAGCATGATGTTCAATAATCCTTTTACTCCAGACTTCAGCTGTTCAACAATTCGGACAAGTGACCATTTAATCCGTATAATAAACATATAAGGTAATGTAAATTGATAATACATGTCTCGAAAACAGGTGTACAAATTTCTATTGAGAAGAAGGTAGTACATGCTGCTCCGTTTCGAGGTTTAGCAGATAAGTTGTCAAACTTAGCATATGCAACTTGCAGCCTAAAAGCGGAACATTAAATTTGAAGTAGGGGTGGTTGTATTATTTACCCTTAATGTGCCATGTGCTTGGAGCTTCTCCATAAGCCTTATAGCTACATGTATTATCTCCACTAAATCTGCAAGATCACTAACAAAAGGATAGAAGAGCAGCGATTACAAATTTTGTAAAACAAAGATGCAAAACCATTTGTAGACAGATTCCATAACACACAGCCAGTATAAATATGAATAGAAATTGGAGACTTGAGTTAAATAATTTCCCAACCCCAAGTTACTGGCCTAAAAGTGTGGATGGCTAATGTAGTAGCTCAGCCTCTCAGGTTTCAGCTCAAGAACAATATGAAAAGAGAAGTTCTATGGATTTGAGTTATGCCTTGTACGTCGTAATCACGAAGATGCCCCACCTAGCGGTTGCTAAAATTTAATCCTGGTAAAAGGTATGAATCTAAGATGTAGACAGCTCACCTGTCCGCTAAGGAATTTGGTCGGCCTACATGCTAAGCAATTGCTGATTCTAAAAGCTTAACTTCTAGAAATGTCTTGAAAACGTTACTGCACTAATAAGTTGCATGCTGCTTCTATAAACACGCACATATAATAATATGAATATTACATAAAAAGAGATATCAAAAGCTACGCAATTACAAGATTAGCAAGAAGACAATTCGCCTTTCCTAAAGTCTGATAATCTTTTTGTCTTAACAAATAACACGAGTGGAAAGCAGGCAAAAGAAATTCTGAGTCTGATATTGACCCTCCCTAAAGTTTATGCAAACAAAAGTGATACCCAAAGTTATGCAATTGAGAGAATAGCGATATGACAAATCGACATTACGAAAGTCTGATCATCTTTTTGTCTCAAGAAAATAACAAAAGTGGGAGGGAGGCAAACAAAAGTTCTGAATTTTGAGAAGTTGATGCTCCGTCCTTACCAATCAGCCAACTCAGGAAAACACTTGTTAGTACACCAACTACTCTTTATTCTGTTAATACAACTACTTTCTATTTCATCCCAGAAATAAACCACATAAGCTAAAGTCTCATAAGTTCAAGATGCAAGCAACATTACCTTTAAACACAAAAGGTTATACCAAAACGCTTTAGAAAGACGCTTAAAGTGGCAAAGCAACGAAACTAATAATAACATAAGTACTTGTGGCAGAAAAACTAGTAAAGACACAACTTCCCATGATCAACCTAAATACTTCGCCATTGTTTGGAAAAACACAAGAATGACATCAAAGGAGACAATACAAAGAACTGTCCCCAAAAAGAAGAGGATGAAAGTTACCTTTTAGGTTGCTTATGAGCATCAAATGATCTAATCATCTTTAAAAGAAATTGGGTCAACCCTTGATCAGTTTGATCATAGAATAACTTGTAAAGTATAATTCGAGCAGTTTGTGGTTCCTTGGATTTTTCAGGCATCATCTTGAGCACCAAATCTAACATCCGAATCTGTTTGAGCACCAACACAAATATATAACAGGTCAAACAATTCTTAATCTTTAAATAGCTGTGATGACAGATGGATTCTATAGGCTATACAACACATCTTCTCCGTAGTATTAATTCATAATAATATTATATAGAGATTATGCAAAGCTAGCAATGATACAAGTCATTAGATTTCGCACTATAGCACCTCCAAAACTAGCACTTACGAATATAGAATCAAGATAAAAACAGTACGGAAAATAAAAGCAATCAAAAGTAAGTGCAATATTGTGAAAAGTTGAATAAACCACTGAAAGCTGTGGAAGAGGTTAGTGATGAAAGCTGACGTAAAGCTAAGTACATGTGTTGATTCATGAGACAGTCCTCCAACCATACAGATCATGTTATGGAAATAATTATGAGACTCAAGACCTGGTTTAATGGTTTTGGACAACATATCACCCCAATATTATAATTTACTGCTGTCCACTGTGTATACATAACATATACATCTCTCACACCAAATACAGTAGTTTATTCAGTGGCCAGAAGGAAGCAAAGCAATGTAATCTGCCACTTGATGAAAATTTTCAATATCCAACTCAAGTTATATTGCACGCCAAGAAAAACGTAAATCAAGTTGGCTTATGTGTGTGTGTGTGTGTGTGTGTGTGTGTGTGTCAGTGTGTGTGTGGGCACATCTCCATTTCTAAGGGAGACTATGGTATTAAAGAAAATCTAAGCACATGTACTATCCACACATTTAAGTGTATCTACAAACACATCAGCAAATAAATGCCTTCCTCAGAATTCCAGAGTTCATAAATCTTCTAAGAAAACCAAGTCCTTTCTTACCCTTTTTGGTTTAAATCAAATTGAGAAGTTTATAACACACACACACACAAACAGAAAGAAGTCAAGAACATTACCATAGTTTTTACAAGGGATCCGGCAACTGAAAGAAATGCATTGTTCTTCGTTTCTTTCAAGCCTTCAAAAGCAAATTGCCACTTTGCTACTACCAATGCAAACATTGAATCATTCATCGTTGCTGCAATGGGCCCACATATGTCACCTTTAAACCATGTGTTATCATCATCATCACTGGCAGAATATTCATGTTTCATATCTGCATTTGACTGTTAGATAAAAAATTGGTTAACGAAAGGAAACCAGTGAAAATCCATTGCAAATTTATAAAGCAAGTGAGTAACCATTTCTGAAGCTAATATTGTTTCCAAGAAAGGTAACACTTATAAACATTCCATATGCAAGCGAGTAGAAAGGGTGTTTGATGTATCCTGTATGCAAAATTGGACTTCTCGAAACAAATGGTTGACATTATTAAGTGAACTGAACTGAGTATATGTTAGACACTCCTTGTACTCATACCTCACAGTGCTTCAGTTCAGTTTGAGTTGGCAACTTGGCATATTAGTTGATAGGATAGCTACTCGTGAATACTAAGTTTGGCAGAGATGATCGCAGAGTAGTTCAAGTTAGCTTATTATATATATTTACATCCTAATTCACTAATAGCAATTCCAAATAAGAGTTACCCTACAGAGATATATAAAAGTACATCAACGTAATAAGTTATAATCTAGTACATGACATACTGATAGCAGCTACACTATAAGCATTCCATCAAAGCAGAGTGAATAAAGAATCAAATCTTGATCACTGACCATTTCAAACAAGAACTTGTACATTTGCCAAAAGTACCAAGTCATGCAGCAAGTAATTGATAGCATAAAAGGCATTGGTTTTTATTTTCTTCTGAGGAGATAAAAGGCATTGATTTATAAAACAGCATTTACAATCACAGCTGCCCCAATCCATTTTTCTTCTCCATTTCAAACACATGAACTAAATTACTCAGAGATATTTTTAAGAGTGTGATGTTAATCAATTCTCTATCTTCATGTGCACACCTGTTCAGTAAGCAAGTTATGGACATCAAGAAGCACAAATTTGGTTTTACCAGCCATTCTTTTTGAGAGAAAGGAAAGACTAAAGCTACAAAATATGCAACACTTGGCGTTTCAGTCACAATGTCACAAAAGAATTGTGTCTCACCTTTGTCAACTGACATTTATGATACTGAAAAGATGTAACAAACTGGGCAAGGTGAAAGAACATAAGCACATCACTGGTTTGTATTGCATGATGCTCCTTCTCAATATCCCGGATAATTGACTGCATCAGCACTGACGAGTATACCAATCAATACTCGGGTCAAATACACGAAAAGAACTAGGCACATCATGAAAATTGAAAATATTTTTCGATACAATACCATTGTATCCCCCAGTTAGAAACTGGTTGAGAAAGTCATGGAGCCTCGTCAAAATGCTTCTTTTTGTGGTAGGTAGCCGTGCATAATCTTTCACAATCCTTTTTGATGGACCACGATGGACTTTCTCTGGCTTTAGCAGTTTATCACAAGTCGCGGAACTGGGCATTCCCTTGCACGTTGTTTTAGAACCATCCTATTTGATAGAAGGCTCTTTTAGTAGACAGCTTGAACCAATACATAAGAGCACCAATTTAACAGAAGGGCCTTACCAAGGTAAGTCGTGTAAAGGTCCCACTAAACTTTGAGTGTCGACTAGCATGCAATCTGGTAAGTTTTCTCTTTTCTGTCTCCTCTTGCATGATACATTTGAGACTTTCAAGACAAGGTTTGGCTTCTCCATCCACCTAGCAAACTCAGATAAAAACAATTAAATCAGTTCTGTAAGGATGATGGTACAGCAATAGATAAAGTTAACAATAACATATCATGTAATTACATGAGAATCCTGACTTGCGACTAGATGCACTAAAACCATCAATATCTTAAACTTGAGAAGCTTATGAGACTTTAGTTCTTACCAAAAAACCAAAAATACCAGATATCATTGGTAATTTTTTATACTTCAGTTTACATCAAAAATGAGTTGGTCCATCTAAACTCTAGAGTTCAATTCATGCAAAACTACTAATCATAATCCTAAGAGGGGGCAAGGAAGTCAACCTTTGATTCGTCCATACAGACTTTAGCAATTGACTCTGCATCCTGACCCAAAAATATATGATGATATATTTCTAAGAGGAGCAAGTTATCATGCCGAAGATAGCGACAAGAACCACCAGCATGCTGAGTTATGATGATAATCAAATCCATTACATTTTCTCTGAACAATAGGTCTACGAAGTCATCTCGCAAGGATAGATATTGAGTAGCAGAACCCAACGCCTTTTGATGTGCTGAAATGTCTTGGACAGCTAAGATATTCCGGAATAAAGTCAGAACCAATTGGACCAGTTTCCAATCATCCTCCGAAAATGCCTTACTGTTCAGCATAGAAGTATTAATAAGTTAATACCAAGTCACATGGCAACTAAACAAAAGACAAATACCTGAGATAAATCAAAGTTACATATCTTTAAGCCTGTATGATTATAATTCGAACAATAGCCTACTGTAAATGCCAGCACATTCAATTCTAGGAAGGTTTCAACTTACTCAACCTTAACCCTATCTAATCTAAACTTAATAGAATCTGTTTTCAACAGAACAGCAGCAAATATGCATGTCAACATATTAATTGAAGCAAAACAGCAATAAAAAGACAAACAAAGGCATTGTGAGCCAGTTAATTAAAACAAAGATGATCGTTATAGACCTCAACTGTTGCAAATATGAATATATTCCTCAGGAATGTCGTCACAGTGGCACAAACCCATATGACAGAAATCATCACTACATGATGAAATCAAGTTGACATCCTCCCAAATAGTTGCTGCTATTAGTGTACGACCAGTTACCTAAAGTGTACCGGGAATTAGGTAATACTATGTACAACAAAAGGCGTCAATAAAATACCCTTCTCTCCCATTCGGAACAATTCCATTATGTCTAGATATAACAATAAAAAAGGACCTAGGGCACACCACAAAGGAGGAGGAAAATCAATCAACTCATGAGCTCTTCTAAACCTACACTTGTTTTTTTTTCAAAAAAGTGATTCGGTTGATGGGATTTGGTATGATACTTATGAGATTGATGAGATTAATATTCAATTTTTTTCTTAGAACATATTGATTTGAAGTTTGAACCTATAAATGAAACTACCACCCACTAGCCTAATTGTCGCCAGAACCTATATATAAGGGGTTCAAAATGAAAGCAACCTTATGAATAAAGCACCCAATTACTACATACCATTCCAAATTTTCCAGGTTCAAAATGAAAGCAACCGTGTGAATAAAGCACCCAATTACTACATACCATTCCAAATTTTCAAGTGGCTTCTCGAGTAACGAGACGATAACAGCAACGACATTACTGAGAGTGATAGCAAATTTGATACCCCAAAGGTACTCTAGCTGCTCATTGAAATCCTTTGACATAGCCTCCAACGGCATAGTAAGAAACACCAAAACCTTCACTACAAACCCAAAATTCACCATTATTAACCTTAATTTCATTACTACATCATTTCAAGTACAGAGTTTAATTCATCAAAGATAAATCATATACCTGCATTTAAGACCAAATTATGATCATCTTGACAATACTCAATAATGGGTATCAAATCCTTAGATACAATGTCCCATTTACACACTAGTTTAAACACATCCCGAGTCGACGGATCATCACGGCGCAAATACCTCAACAAATCCTTCAAATTATCTAACAAAAAACGAAATTCAGCAAACAAATAAATCAATAAATGACAAAAATCAGCTCCTACAAACAAATTAGGGTTTTTCAGAAATCATTTCTTTACCTAAACAAAACTCTTCCTTGATGTAATCAATATTACCCTCTTCATCTTTATCGATAGAACCGAGCCCGGAGCAGATTATCGATAAACCTTCAGTGTCCATTGATGACTAATTTCGGAGCACTGAGAATTAGGGTTTTTCAAAAAGGTATAAATCACTATGATAATTAAATTTGGGAAAATTGGGATCGAATTTGTTTATTGAGAGTAAACAGATCGTCAGCTGGTAGAAGGGGAAAGAGATTTTTAGTGGAGAAAATTGTTGGATGGAAAAAAAATTTGGGGATAGTGAAGAATTTCAAGCTGATTAGGGATTGTGTTGGCGGGAACTGTTCTCCAAATCTCCCGCGCTTCGTGTCATTATTATTCTTTGGAAATTTTGCAAAATTCACCCATTCGAAAAATAAAAATTTGCGAATACCATCCTCAAAAGTTTTACGTTGCGATTGGAGTCATTTAACAACAAAAATTGCGAATAACATCCTCAAAATTTTTACGTACTTGCAAATTGACATTTAAACTCACTTTTCAGCAAAACAACCTTGAAAATAGCCCCATATTTTAGCGTATCATCATTTATTTAACCACTGTAAACTAAAGTCAATGATACAACATTAAATAGAAATTTAAAAAGGGGCTAGATGCTCCAATGGTAAATATTTAAGTTTTTTTTTTTTTTTTTTTTTTTGGTTCCCGTAAGATTCAATTTCTCCGGGTCTTGCCGCGTAAAGCGCATCTCACCACAGAGGCCCAACAAACCCTAAACCCCCTCCCCTCCAACAATATTGAAATTTTACTTTCACCAAGATTTGAACCTTGGTCTCCCATGTGGAAGATAGGAAGTCATACCATTAGACAGGGTCCTTGGTCCTTTTTGTTTCTATTGTAGTTGAGTGACTTTATTTGGTTTTTTAAAATACAACATACAAATTTGATACTTGTCGGTTTTACAAAAAAAAAAAAAGGACTTTTAATTTCATAATCTATGTAAGTTCAAATAATGGATCTTTATGACTAAATCAAGTGTAATTGAATTTCAAGTTACTGGTTGTTTACTAGTTACACAATAGAAACTATTTCCTCTGTTTTTTAAGTTCCACCCACTTTTCGTTATCAACTTATCATCCATCTTTTAAGTTATATGCATTTTTATATTATTCTTCATGTGGCAATTTTTTTCATCTTCCTATACCCTCACAACATGGGACCCACTTCTACTATTTTCTCCTTAAAATTAACTAAAAGACACATTGGGTAGTCTTTTTTCCTACTTTTCTCGGTTATTGGAGCTGCAATACGTGGGTAAGATTTATTACTTCTAGGAAACTGGAGGGAATGTATCTAAGCAAAGCAAGGGTTCCATAACAACTACTAAGAGGTGATAATGTGGTTTGTTTGTATGAAGAACAAAGGATAATCCGATGATATGGTGTTCTGCTTACCAAAATTAGGATGCTAGCACTAACACAAACGGTTGCAAGTATTTTTGGTGGATTTACAAGGAAGATTGGTTCTGGCAATTTTCTATTATTAACAAAACTAATAACTAATCTATTGATTGGGAAACTTTTTTTGTACTATCAATCCTACGTGATAATAGGGTGGAAAATAATTATTTGCACAAAGTGAAAATTTCTTCTATTTTTAGAAGCATTAGGTGTTGTTTAGATGATTTAGAAATCAAGGAAAGTATAATTTCATAGGGAATAGAAGATAGTGATATTGTTTGGTTGACAAAAACATGGGAAGCCACATTCCCTAGGAAGTTCCATTTTCTACAAAATAGAATAATACCTATGTGGTTATGTCTCTCTAGGTGAGTGGAACTTGTAATGGGAGTTAATTTCCCATGTTCAACCAAACAACATTTATCATTTCATATGAAATACTTACACACAGGAAAAACAAACTTATTTTTTGTCAGAAAGTACCTTATAAAATACGTTTTTTGTGAAAAAATACCTTATAAAAAAATATTTTCAAAAAATACCTTATAAAAGTTATTTGTTGTGAAATGGCACCTTTTGCCGGTTTTTGGGAGTTGACCATAGTCTCCGGTGTTAAAGTAGTCACGTGACTTACACTTGATTATTAAACCAACCCCAAATCCCTAGTTCTAACCTCCGCTTCAAGATTTTCCCAAATTCCCCTCCAAACCCCCCATTAGCTCTCTTCTCCCTCTGCTCCTCCTTGAATCTCCATTTTCCATTCTCCACATGGGCAGCAACAACCTCTCGGATATGATTTGCAGGAACCATTTGCAATTCCTCAAGTATTGGGAGCTCCAAGACCTATGTTCATGCATCCACAATATCGTGATAATCCCCTAAATTGAATGAACCAACAATTCATACACGCACTACAAATGACAATGACTCCTCCTTCCCGTTTGAGCATGAACCCTTATATTGCTATTATTGCAACCATCACAGAGGATGGTTGCGGTTCCCGCTGATCGTAATGTATATCAAATTGGAGAGGAGAAGAATAGAAGAGTGAGAATGGGAAATGAGGAGTTATGGAGGAGAATAGGAAGAAGAAAGAGAATCGGGACAATTGGGGGAACTCAGGAAAAATTGGTTAGCTGGTTCAAATTAGGGATTTTGGGAGGGGTTTAATGATCAAATACAAGGCACGTGATCCAGTTAACGTTAGCGAGTTTGGTCAACTTCCAAAATCCGGCAAAAGGAGTCATTTTACAAAAAAAAAACTTTTAAAGGTATTCTTTGACAACATTTTTTATAAGGTATTTTTTTTACAAAACATGTATTTTATAAGATATTTTCTGATAAAAAGCCTTTTCAAAAATTTATACTTTACATGATCAACCAAACGACACGTTAATGAATTATCATATGATTTAATGGACAAAACATTCAATTATTATAGTCTTACCCTCTACCAACCCATACATACAATCCCTGTCATTAAGCTCAACAACATTTCTTCTCCCATAACTCTCTTCTTTATTCGATACAATCGAAGCAAAAAAAGAACCTCTTCTACTTTATATCCAAACTTTTATTCTTACACTCCAACACCATAATCAACAACACTGTATTTTACTTCTTTCTCTCTCCAACTCTTCAATGGCTGCCTCTTCTCAAGCAATCTTCCATGGCTCCCTACACAACACCCTTTCTCACAAATCTGAATCTTTAAGTTCCTTCAATCTCCTCCCTCAAAAACTCCGCCACCTCCAAACAACTCACACCCGCCGCATTTTCCGCCGCTCCTCCGCTTCTATCTCCGCTAAGAGGGCTGCTCATCTTGAACTTCTTCCTGTTTCCCCTGAGGACGATACCCAGGTCACCAATTTTAGTTATTCGTATGATATACTTCAATTTTTTGATTTTTCTCCCTTTTCTCACATTGTGTTATAAACTGTTTTTCTTGTTAATGTTGGATTTTGGTACTATTTTGTTGTGTTTTACTATATATTACTTTTAAATATTTCTACTTTGTTGGTGGGTTTTGGTTGTTGTGTTATAATGTGGCAAAATTTGGTCATTTTTTTTGGTTAGGTTAGTTTCATCTAGGTGGGAAATTCTTAATTCGTAAAGATTATGAACGTTGCTGTATTTCTGGAGTGTGTTGTTGAGAAGTGCAATGTTTAATGTTTAGCATTACACTCCAGTCTTATTTATAACATATACTTCTCCGTTCTGTTTTAAATGAAACATACGGGATTGACACGTTGATTTAGGAGAGGAGAGAGATAGAGACAAAGAAAAAGAGAAACGCATGTGATGAGGAGAGAGATAGAGAGAAGTAAATACCAAATAAAGTAAATACCGAATAAAGTAACGTTTTATTTATTCTGAAACGGTCTAAAATGATAATTGTTTTATTTATTTTAGAACAAAGGAAGTATGATTCTTGGTGTTTTTTGTTTAATTTTAAGCAAAAAGCTGACTGACATGTGGTTATTGGTAAATTATTGGGTTTAGTGCTAACTGAAGGCTTGCAGATTTGGAGTTGCAGCAAGCAATTGTGTTAATGGAGATTTTTTGAATTGTGGATTTAGCTAATGGTCAATATTTGCTTGAGCTTTCAGGAAGAGGAGAAAATTGACTACCTAAGTAGTAATCATCATCTTGGTGAAGCAGCCACTGGGGTGTGGTCTAAACCAATTGTAGGGCGCAAAACAAAAATTGTTTGCACCATTGGTCCGTCCACCGATTCACGTGAAATGATATGGAAGCTTGCTGAAGCTGGGATGAATGTAGCTCGGCTAAATATGTCCCATGGAGACCACACATCTCATAAGAAAGTCATCGACTTGGTTAAAGAATATAATGCTCAATCGAAGGACAATGTCATCGCTATCATGCTCGATACAAAGGTGCGCATAGCTTCACATATATCGGCTATGAATACAAACTTTATGGTTGTGTCTTGGTTTATCATTTTCTTCTTACTGTTTTCATTTTGACGCAGTTATATAGTTGTCGGAACTTGTTACAAATGTTTTATTTTACTTGGATTACAATACAAGTGTAATCTGCATCTCTCCTGTATAATATCCCTATGTAAGAAATTTGATCGCGTATTGATACTGCCTGTTAGTAGTAAGTGGCAATGCACTCGTGTTGGGTTGGGTTGGGTTTGTGTGAAAGATATACTTTGATGAAATCCCTTGACACTAACCTCCCCCATGGGTATAATTAGTGCTATTTGAGTGTGTTAATTAGTTGTGTCGACCAGTTTAAATTAGAAATGATGAATATTTTCAACAATTAATCACGTTTCCATGTTTAATGTTGTCGTGTTAACTGAGGTATATACACTGTGCTGAAATGTTGATTTTTTTTTTTATAAGTTTCAGTTGATAGGTTCGAATGCTTAGCAGAAACCTAAACCTAAACCTTTGCTTATTTTCAGTCCAATGTGTGTTGTCTTGTCTTGTAAGTCTAACTTTTGCCGGCTTTATCTGGTGATCTACTGTCTATATATATTTCTAAATTCATAGCTAGTGATTGCTGAAGAGTAGCTGACCCCTCCCCCCTTCTTTTTAGGATCTAGGATAGCTGCTAAGCTCTTCCAGAGATAGACTGAAGTTCTTAGTCAGAGTTTCACATTTGTTTACCTGCTTCTTACATTTCCCTTTCATTTCATATCCTCTTTCACTGGAGTTGATAAACAATTATGGGTTATGTGCCCAAGGAGGAGACTGCACTTCAATTTTGAAAAAATAGAATTACTGATTCAGTGATTTGTCAGTTTATAAAATTTGCATATTTTGTCTATAATAAGATCAAAACAGGTTTCACATAGCTATATGGTGGTGTTGTCTATAATACTAGTACATATAGTTTAACATACCGACATATGGGAGACTGGATGTGTACGATTTCAATTAATGTGCATTTGATGAGTGATTATGCTGATGTTTGGTTTCTCGCTTCCAGGGACCTGAGGTCAGAAGTGGTGATTTACCACAACCAATCAACTTAAAAAGTGGTCAAGAATTTACTTTCACAATCCAAAGAGGAGTGGGCACAGCCGACTGTGTCAGTGTCAATTATGATGATTTTGTGAATGATGTAGAAGTTGATGATATGCTCCTTGTTGATGGTACCAACTAAATTCATTCCTTATCCTAGTTGTTAGCTGTTCAGACAGAAATTTGAAAATTTAAAATTAAGACGTAGTCCCTACTTAAGTTGATCGTGGATACGTATGAGCCCTGAACTATTTACTCCTCCCAGGTCCTAAAAGCCTATCCAATTAAACAAAAACATAGAAACAAGTGTATTATGTATGCTCTCCTGTTCTGCTGATTGGAATTTTGTCACTAGTTAGATAGCCAACACATATTATCACAATTCTGATACATCAGGTCTTTTGTCTTCATTGTAGTGTATCTAGTGGGTGTATGGTAGTACTTCATCCATTTGTTTACATTATACTAGAAGGCATTTCTTTCTGAGAATGAAACAAATGGGTAGAGCATGATAAATTCTGCATGTATTGTGGCTGCATGTGCATATATATATATATATATATATCTTGTACTTTGTGAGTGCCTGTTCAATTCATCTGAATTATTCTGAACTGAAATTATTTTACTGATTGAAAGTTTTGTTTACTTAACTGGAATAATTTTAACTAGATAAGAACTCAATTTTGCTGATTCTCTATTGTCTTCCCTTATAATTAACTGATTAAAATTTATTACCTTATTTTTAGAGAATAGCATTATTTAAGGTGGACAAAACATAGCCTTACTCGGGTCAGGAACCATTTGGTTTAGCATCAATTTTGGGAGTTTTAATCATGTCTTGCTGCTTCTAAAGGGGATAAGGAAGGTTATGGTATGTTGAGGATCTTTAGATCCAAGTAACGTCTATATGTTATCAAGTAAGGTCTTATGGTGTAGTCTTGACAAGTAATGGATCATTTGTTCTCAATTTGAAGACTATATTTCTACTTTATGTCTCCGTGTTTTGATTAACTGCCCCTGTGTATGTTTGATGTCATAAATGTGTAAATTATATCTATTAAATGATATTCCTATATATGGTTTCTTTTTTTTCCATATGTTTCTGGCTGTATTTTAATGAATCAAATCATCGTTAATACTTCTATTCTGTTGATTAGGTGGTATGATGTCATTCCTGGTGAAGTCGAAGACTGAAGATTCTGTGAAGTGTGAAGTTGTTGACGGTGGAGAGCTTAAGTCTAGACGTCATCTTAATGTCAGGGGAAAAAGTGCTACATTGCCATCCATTACTGGTTGGTGACATGATTTCACTTCTACCATTCTGCTATATAGACCATATTTTCCCTATTTGCTTCACATTGTATGTGCTTGAGCCTCAGAGCAGTGGACCACTGTATTCTTTTTTCTTTTGATGAAGCAACTTCCATCTGTGCATGCTGCAGAAAAGGACTGGGATGACATCAAGTTTGGAGTAGATAATGGAGTAGATTTCTATGCTGTCTCATTTGTCAAAGATGCAGCTGTTGTTCACGAATTGAAGAATTATCTTAAAAGTAATTGTTTGTGCTGATAATTATCAGGTTGTGGATATTGTACTTTAGCTCCTAACCTAATAATTTTATTATTTGGTTCCTAGGTTGCGGTGCTGATATCCATGTCACGGTAAAAATTGAGAGTGCAGACTCAATACCAAATCTGCATTCAATCATTGCCGCTGCTGATGGGGTGAGCATTCATTCATTAGTGCTTAGTAAAGTATCTGGAAAAATAACAAAACCTTTTCAGGGTATATAAAGTTGTGAGTTTCTGACCAAAATCATGTCGTTAATTATGATAATGTGATACGCTTTCTTTAGAATATGATTTTAAAATGGCTTAAAAAATTCCCTCGCACTAATTTAATGTGAAGCAGCAAGCTGCAGTTCCATATCAGATTAATGTTCAATTGATGGCTATATATCATGGTAGGGGTAAGGTTGAGTACATCTAACTCTCCTACCAACCCGAGGAGCCAGGCTCTAAAGGCATAATGTTAATGTTGATCCACCAACTGCTAAAGCTTCAGTTGCTGACTTTGAGGCTATTAATTCTTCTATTTGATCACCAAGATAAACTAATGTGTAGACTTCGGTTGGATGTTCTCATTAATATACTGCACATAGTTGGATAGTGATGGCTAACATATAATTGTGAGAACCATCTATTGGGATGGTGGAAAATAGTAAAAACAGAACAATCCTTATAAATTGTGGGTGGTGGAGGATTGACACTACTAGAGACTTGGTACTGTTTAGATGTTTGTGCTGCTTTGAAATGCTAGATTACCTAACGATTCTCTGCATTTATGTTAAAAGGCTATGGTTGCAAGAGGAGATCTAGGTGCAGAGCTTCCCATTGAGGAGGTTCCTCTTCTACAGGTATTTTTTGGACATTTAGTGTGTAAATTCCTTTTTGAGGCTGGGTCAACCAAGCTACTGGGTTGGAATAAACTTTGTTTTGCTAAATGCAGGAAGAGATAATACGCTTGTGCCGCAGCATGGGGAAAGCAGTGATTGTAGCAACAAATATGCTAGAAAGCATGATTCTTCACCCAACACCAACACGAGCTGAGGTATCTGATATTGCCATTGCTGTTAGAGAAGGTGCTGATTCTGTTATGCTTTCTGGGGAAACTGCTCATGGGAAGTACGTCTCTTAGTCTTTGATACCTTTCTTCTGATTAATTACAATAGAAAGTTTCATTTTCCAGTCATTGTTCACTTTCCAGCAGCTCTAACTTGATCGAACTCATTAAAAATGACCCGCATGCACTTTCTCCAGATTCCCCCTCAAAGCTGTCAGGGTCATGCACACTGTTTCATTGAGAACTGAAGCAACCTTGGATGGTGCTGGTGCTCAAACGTCACTTGGGCTTGGTCAAGTCTTCAAGGTTAATACCTTTTTGCATTAAGCAGATGCGTTTTCATTCACATTTTGTCTTATCTTGAATTGTCCAAGTATATTTAGATGCATCATTTGAGTGTGTGGTATGGTGCTTGCAGAACCATATGAGTGAGATGTTTGCATTCCATGCTACCATGATGTCAAATACTCTCGGGACTTCAATTGTAGTCTTCACCAGATCTGGATTTATGGCCATCCTGCTTAGCCATTATCGGCCTTCTGGAACAATATTTGCATTCACAAATGAGTAAGTATTCTGGTACCGATTGAAATTATATGGGAATATTGACAAAGTTGCATATATTATGGATGGAGAAGTTTCAGCCTTTCAGGTAGGGATATGACTTTTTCTGGTTTGAGTGATGCATGGAGTACCTAAATGAGCATTTTGATTGTAATGCTTTTATGTCGGTGTTATATTTTATTATTACACTACTGATTACTAGAAAATCATTTGCCTTTTGCCATCCAATGATGTTTCTCTGTCAAACACCTCGTATTGTAATGAAATCGTTGTGGCAAAAAGGGCATATAAGAGGTCTAGGTTTTTTTATATAAGATATGTTCCAGCTTAGAAGTTCATGTTGTAGCTTGTTGGTTGCTCTTAGCTAGAATTGAAGGTTTTGGATTATTTCAGATTCTTTTTGACGCCTATATGCTTCTGTTATTATTTGTTGTGAAGTTTGACAATCCTCATTAACTAATTAATGTATGTACTGATCTTGCCTGTGATTGGAGCCTCTTAAACTTACTTATACTGCATGAATGGCATGCTAATTATGTCTTATCATTACAATTTGCAGTAAAAGGGTGCAACAAAGGCTTGCATTGTACCAAGGCGTATGTCCCCTACATATTAATTTCTCCGATGATGCCGAGGAAACATTCTCAAAGGCTTTAACTCTTCTGCAAGTAAGTCATTTCCTTGCTACTCTCTAGACATTGGCTTTCAATGGTCAACATGTCTATTTTTATGATTTATGTGTTCTGTCTTCATACTTTTGGATATATTTGTAAGAGAGAGGTGTCTGTCAAACTCCCAATACTCTTCCGTCCCTCAACCTATCAAAATATTCTATGTTTCGAGTGCGCTAAGATACTTCCTGAATCTCTGTATGGCTATTAGGGGTGTGCACCGGTCCAGGACCGGACCGGACCGGAACCGGCTGGACCGGTGGACCGGAATCCGGGGTTTTCCTGGACCGGGGACCGGACCGGAATCTCCGGTCCGGTCCAAATTCCGGTCCGGACCGGTTTGTGCACACCCCTACTGGCTATATGATGGGCCACATTTCAATTTTAGTCCGTCAAATAAGTCACTAGATTAAGCTAAAATTTCAACTCATCCGTATTACTATAATGATACCTTTGACCAAAAATTAGTTTGTGGAATGGAAATGTCGAATCTTACATAGAGATCAGAGAAGAATAATAATGGTATTTCAACTCAATTCTGTAAAGAAACCCACAATCATCCAATGTGGTCTATTATGTAGGGGTGAAGGAATATTACTTACTCAAATTGATGCTTTAGTATGGTTGTGTGGAAAAGGTCCCACATTGTGATTGTTCTATTACTATATAGTCTTTACTTTGATTGGGAACTACAGACTACAGAGTAATGGTGGAACAAAGCAACCTTTACCTCATTCATTGGATAAACTATCATCCACGTATTTTCTGAGTGCAGCATCCTGTTCCTATGCCCTTTTTAACTTTCTCATCCTCACGAAGAATAAAGATATCCAACATGAGTATATGACAACATTTGAGTCTTTGCTATTGCATAGTTGACATCTTTACATACACATCTTGATTTTCATTGAATGATTAAACAAGGCTTATCTAGGCTAAGTAATTAATGTTTTTGACATATTTTGTTTTACCTGTACTAAATCTTGTTTGACCTGCATTTTGTGTGTGCGACATATTTCTTAGAGAACTGCCGATATATGTGCATTGCTATCTGCTAATATCGAATCATCTATTTACAGAAGCAAGGAATGGTGAAGGAAGGGGATGAGATTGCTATTGTTCAAAGTGGAAAGCAGCCTATATGGCGATCCCCATCAACCCACAATATTCAGGTTAGGAAAGTTTAGACATAAGCAGAGAGGAGACATCAAACGATCGTGCTTTTAAACGTGCACGAATCTAAGGGGCAGAAAAATTGACAGATCTGAAGTTCTCGAGCTGGCAACATCCGTTATGTGGCACAGCTTTGTGACACATACACCGGAAATAATCTTTGTGCTGTCTGTTGGTACTACTGAATCGTGATGGGCATTGTATTATTTGAGATGTGTGCACCGCAGGCATATCCTAGGTAGGGTTTAGTGTTTAGTTTTTCCTCGTGTCTTCGAATAGCTAATTTAGGTCTTGGCTGTGTTTTGTGACCATACTTTTAACTGCATTCTTTCACTATATGTATGAAGTAAGGAGCAAAGTTTTGCACTTCGTTTACTATGGCTGTTAAGGGTATGGAACCTTCAAAATAATTGAAATCGATATGAAAGTACAACTTCAATCGTTACATCTGAAAATTTTGCTTGCAAAACTTTCTGGCACTTGCCCAGTTTTAACCAAAAAAATAAGGTGTGAATTAAATTCAGATAGTCCATATTTTATCATTAACTAGTTTTTAGTCCCGGACAATACCACGGGTTATATTATTAACATTTTCTATGTTATTTAAAAATATCATCTAATATTAGGTAACTTATTGGTTAGAACTTTAGTAATTAACTTAAAGTCATGTGGTCGAATCTTATATGGAGCATGTTTTTAAGTTTTTTTTAGTACGATGATGACATGGAATGAACAACTAAAGGGAGAATGTCACGTGATACGTAGACTTGTTTAAGAACACTTTTTAATATATTTGTATAGATGTAATTTTATACTCGAGGAAAGAACAATGTTCTATATAGTCTTGCACCATCTACAATGAACTGCACTTGTGAACTTATTTTTCCGGTAAAACAAACAATACAATAGCTAGACAGGTTTTCAAGTAGATATGGTATTCACAAAAGGACTACAAATTAGAGAACTATATCCACAAAAACTTACAATACAATGAACAAAGGTAGAAGATACATTTTGATCATTACACACTATCAAAGTCCCACTAACGCCATATTTGGGGGGGGGACATTAATAATCTAATACCATATCTTAGTGAAAATTCAACAGACTAACACGGTAACACCACCTAAGTACTATGACTAATATTCAACTACTACCACTAGTTCTTAATTGGGGATCAACCTACCAACACACCAGAACAATGAATCCATTGAACGTTGTTCAATGTCTCAAACCACATGTTTTAGAGAAATAACCATACTGTAAACCTGTTAACTATGTCATCCAATGGGCATCTCTGACTGTTCGAGATCAGAACTTCTAAGCAAAGCGATAAGACCACCACCATGTACCCTTCCTTCAAGGGATGGTGTATACAAAGATTGACCAGAATGAAACAAGGTCTCGTCGTCATCAGGCAAGACCATCTGCAAATTGAAACCATCCCAAACAGTTGACGTTGCTTCTGTGTTGATCTTATTAGTGCACACTGAAAAGTTTCCAGAGGCAATCTCTTTCATCTTCAGGCCCACAGTACCATTGCCATGGACTCGCTTGTCTTGAACCTGTGCACCATGAGCAGCGCAAAGACCAATTTTACCTCTAGCAAACTTATCACAAGGGCTATCGCCATCTTCACCATATTCCGAACCTTGTTGGCCCCACAAGCAGCGTTTTCCTCCTCCATGTGCTTTGCAGAAATCAGTGCTTCCCTGCGCGCTCTTTTCACATCCTTCGTATTTGCACCTCTTTCCTCCACCATGACGAACACAGAAATTTGTTCGTCCCCTTGCACTCTTAGTGCATCCAAGGACAGCACATCTCTTGCCACCGCCATGTGAAACACAATATAAGGTACCTCCATGGACACTCTTGGTGCAGACACCGCCTCCCTGGAAAGTACATCGCTTCCCACCACCGTGTCCTTTACAGAAAGCTGTGCTTCCCTCAGCTCCCTTGTTGCATCCTAAAAAGGTGCACCTTTTCCCTCCACCATGAGCCTTGCAGAATTTTGTGCCCCCCTGAGCACCTTTAGTACATTCAGGAAAATGGCAACGGCGACCACCTCCATGTGCAATGCAGAGACCAGCAAACCCCTCTGCGCTCTTGGTGCAATTTTCAATCTTGCACCTCTTTCCACCACCATGACGAATGCAAAGGCCAGACTTCCCCCTCGCAGCGCGATTGCAACCTCCATCAAAACCACATCGCTTTCCACCTCCATGGGCAATGCAGAAATCAGTACGCCCTTCAGCACTTTTGGTGCAACCCAAGTGTTCACACCTTCGACCACCACCATGGGCCTTGCAGAATGCTGTCCTGCCTTCTGCTCCTTTCTGACAACCATTTCTCTTACACCTCCGTCCACCTCCATGCGAGATACAATGACCTGAAGCACCTCTTGCACCTTTTTGACAACCTGGAAACTGACAAGTCTTAACTGAGGTCTTGCGCTGCTGTTTCAAAGAAGAAGTAGCAGCATCTATTTCAGGCAGTGGGGAAGAGATGAAGATAGCTGGGACATTCGTGACACCTGAACTTAGATTTGCATTTAACCTATCTATAAGGGGAACAATGGGTCCTCGTTTCCATTTTGAGGATGTTGATCCTTCGTCCACAAGTTGCTCAATACCAGATGTAACATTCTGAACAAGTGATGAATTCAGGGTAACACTTGTCAGATCAGATTCTGTAGCTCCAGTAGACAAGCTTAACTCAAGGTCGACCTTTGCTCTCTCCTTGTCTTGCACTTCAAGACTGCTACAAGAGTTTTTTGTGTCCTTACATGCTCTCTTACTTCCCAAATCAATGTTGAGGTCGAGACAGATATCAACTTGAGACTGAATTTCAACATGTATTCGAGAAATTGTGGCAGTCTCAGCAGCAGCGCAGTTCGTTTTACTACCTAAAGAACTACCTGAACTACCCAATTCAAGGGCCAGAGAGACTTCATGCTTTAAACTCAGACCTTCATCAGCAGCAGCATTCCTTTTTCTTTTGCTAGCTCCTGCATCATACAGATAAGGACCCACAGCCACAAAGTTCTGGGAATTTAGGCACAAGGCAGTATCTGCAGAGTGGTTCGAGTCCACATCACTTTCCTTTGAATCTTTGCAAGTACTCAAGAAAGAATTCCACATGAAAGGCATGCGGATATCGTCCATCTTGTTTTATTTGAAAGAATATATTCATCTAACTAAAGTCTAAACATAAAATTTATAAGCCACTCCAGCTAGTATAAACAAAGGAGGGGTTATATTATGTGCAAAGGGATATATAACTGCATGGACCTCCTCCACTAACAAAACCCGATGTATCCTTCCGGTCCATGATCAAGTCTTGAAGGACAACAATCTCAATCGGCGAGAGATATTTCAGATGGCATCAGCAGAGACTCAGAGTACTCCAAATTGCATTCAGCATTCTGTCAACAAGGAAACAAACTAATATTAAACACACAGGTATAAAGTACAATAAGAAGGGGACCAAAAAGAAACTGAAGCACAAAAGCAGAAAGTGCTTCGATTCAATGTTGTAAGGTACAATGGTGTAAGATAATTTGATTTTTTTTTGTGATTCTACGACTATGCAATCCTCGGAAAAGACCATGAAATGATAACTAATCCTGCCCACTTAAGAACACCAGATACAAAGTTACACAAAGCAATGAATCCATCAATCGAACGAAAATCATTCATAGTTATGCACCTAACAGCTAAACTTAAGAAAAGATTATGAACATTAGTTTAACAAAGAGGCAAGTGTATATATACTAGCTAGGTAAAGAAATGGAAACAAGGCAAAATCTGAAGGCCATGTTTGGTTCATACAATTTCAATTTCGAAACTTCCAATTCTTTTTCCATTGTATGGCTCTATTTGAAACGAAGGGATGGGGATAGAGTGGAGGAAGATAAGGACTGTGGTTTGATATGTGGCCTACCTTAGGCTATGTTTGGTTGGAAAGAAATTAAATCCTTTTCAAAAAAAAAGTATTTTCATTTCCTCTATATGCATGAAATTACATATATTTTTGGGTTAAAGAAGTTTTCCACTAACTCCCTTCCATCTCCTTCTTCCTTTCTTATGCAAAGTTCCATAGCTGAATTTCCATCATAATATTACTTCCAATAAAATTTAAATTCAGTTAAACATGTTTTCCTCGGAAATAGTGTAACATAATTCGCTATATAATTCACTTTTTCAGTTCGCGATTCGCCCAAAATGGGCAAAAAAAATAGGCGAACACCGACCATAATTCGCTTTTTTCGGATCGCAATTCGTGGGGAGATTAGGGAATTATGTTACACTGCTCCGAACCAAACACAACCGGCAAATTTAATCTTATCAACAAACCAGAGGAACCATTATTAAACATTTAAACATACTACTTTACTAGCTTAATTACTACCTTCGTCTGGATTTAGTTGTCACATTGCGAGTTCAAATTACGTGATTAAGGCCGTGTTTGGTAAATTACGCTTTTCAAAGACTTTTGGCAATTAATTAAAATCTCAAATTAATTTTCTAACCAATCATGATCATAAAAATCTACCCTAAACTTTGGCATTGTTATTGTTATATCATATCATAAGTCTATATGAGTGTACTACATACATACAGTGACAATTACTTCATTGTCACATTGAGGGAGTAGGTTTCTTGAAAAAAAATATTCCACCAATCAGACACAATCACTATATAAACAAAAGGCTTAAAAAAAAGTACTAAAGCAAATCTTGTACCAAAACAGGAATATTAAAATCACTTAAATACAGGTCCACAAATCAATCAAATATCTGAGCACACATTCAAGGCCCTTAACATTTATTTTGGAAAAGTTAAAAGAAAAAACACTTTGCCACTAAACTTTGCAAATTCCAATAACTGAACCTTAAAAAAGCAAAAACAAATCTCTCATGACAAACCACATTAAAAAACACAAATACATACTTCCTCCGTTACAAAATAAGTGAAACACTTCTCTCATTTATGTGAGAGTTTTTTAAAACAAGTGTTTTACTTATTTTAGAACGGAGGAAGTATAAGAGAATTAAGAATAAGAACAAAAAAACGCAAATATAAAAATTCCAATAAAGCTGAAGAAGCGAATGAAATCAAATTGTATGTCACACAGCAAAAAGAGAAAATAAATAGATATGATGAAACAAATTGATCAAATATATATATAGTGAATAGATATGAAGAAAAAAAAAATGGTAGAAATAAGAAATTTGAGTACCTAAATTGAGAAGAAAGATTTGAAAGGTATACTAGAGGAAATAGGATAAGAAGAAATGGTATTCGAAATCAGAAATTGCGAATTTTAAGCGGCGGAAGCTACGACACGAGGAGAAAGGGGAGAAACGGTGAGAGTGATGAGTGTTTTTGTTGGTTTTACAGAGGTAAAAGAAGAAGAAGAGAGAAAAAGCAGCTTAAGAATCTGGGGGATGTATTGTGGTGGCCGTGTGTCGTGTAAGCAGAAATATGAAGGGGGATTTTGTTTGGTAAGATTGAATATTTGTGGGAAACTACATAGGACTATAGGAGTAGTAGTGTAGTACTAGTATATGCTAACATTTTTTTAATGGGTTGGTTTAATAGGAGAACACGTACTTTTAATTCAAAATTAGGCGACGGGCCAAACTCAATATTAAAAAGAGAATGAACTACCTCTTTGAATATAATAACTAGTTAAATTAAATTAGTGACGAGTTTAATGCACTAGATAATCACATTATTAAATCTATTTAATGTCTAGTTTAATCCATTTGGCAAGACTGTCGGGTTATTTTTTAAAATTGTCTGCTATAGTATGAGATTCAAGGGGAAACAAAGGAAGGAGAAGATAATGAACGACTAGGTTGATGCTAGATGTCTAGGGATATATAGTGTTGGGTTAGAGTAAAGATGGAATGAGCTTGTTGGTAAAATGTAGCTAGGCTTGGGGTTGTCTAATTTCATGTTAAAATTAAGACCGTCTATTTCCAATATTTTTGTTTTTTTAATAGACTATTTGATGCTTCCCGGTATCTTTTTAGATGCTAACTTTGCATAGTAATTACTATTCACCAACTAACTTGTTCAATTTGTTGTTCTTTTATGTATAAGAAATAACATAATCAAGTGAGATCTTGTTTCATTCATCTATAAAGCATATTTTTAAAATATCAAATTTTTATATTTTCGCTATGTGTAATAAAAGATATTATTGATCAAAGTAATGTATTGGATGGCTTGGAAACAAGAAGTTTGGCAACTAAAAAAACCAAGAAAGTAATGTTTTTTTAAAAATTACCGATCATCAATTTTCTTTCTTGATAACAAGAATAACAATGAAAATTGACTAATGTAAGTGGAATATGCTAAATTGAAAACCCTATAACTTGGTTAACACCCTCCAAAATTTTAAAAAGTTATAATTTAAACACAAGCTAGATAGATGGAGAATTAATAAAGGTGAAATTGATGTTTTGGGAGGTAAAAATAGCTAGAAAAAGGCGAGAATGTGTTTAAGCGAATTTCACAAACGAAAATTCTTGATTTGCTAATCAATTAAGTGAAACCACATATTGTTAAAAGCCAACGTGTCAATTATCCAATGAGTAAAAAAAAAAAGCACCAAGAAATACCAGTGAAGCCTTCCAATGTACAATAAGTTTTTTTTGGTATCTACTCTTTTATGATGACCCTTTTTTTATAAATCATACTCCTTCAATCAGTATGTTCTAACATTAAATTTATATTAATTTAGTAAGAATCAGGTCCATATAAGTTTTTTTTACTTCTTCAATCAGTACCATCAAAACTACAAAATGAAATTAAAATGCCACCCGTTTGTACTAAATTTAAAACATTTTTGGTACCATGACCATCACAGTATCAACCGTTAGTGATCTACAGAGTACAGATTGAGGCTTTCCTCGTATCAATGTAGAGCTGATCAACTCCAGCCCGACCCGATTTTGGGGCGGGCTTGGGCGGTTTTTTGGGCCGGTCCGACCCAAATTTTTTTTTTTGGGCGGGCTTTGGACAAGCCAAAAAAAGTTTTTTTTTGTCTAAATTTTGGGCCCGGTCCGTTTTGGCCCGCAAAAGCCCGCTCGATCCGGCCCGAAATACCGGGGTTTTGGCACAAATTTTTGGCCCGGATTTAAGCCCGGCCTGCACAATGGGCAATTTTTTTTGCGCGGCCCGGCCCGAACCCGGCCCATGATCACCTCTATAGTCTATATCAATGGTAATAGGATCCAAACTTCCAACACACACTGTTACATAAGTATAGTAAAAAAAATACACGTCAGCAATGACGAAATAGATTGATGGTAAAGAACACATGGGCATATGACAGGAAGCGGCTCGCCACCGTCGAAGGTGCGTGATACATAAATAATAAATATTGACAATGTGTCATATACGTGCTATGAACTTTTCCAAATTTCCACCTCTGATAATGAAATCAGAAATAAAAGAGGGATCTTTTCTTACGTGTATGATACAATAAAGTAAGTGAAATAAAATGTTGGCCACGTCAATAATTGTCTTTATTTTCTTACTTTCTTGCCGCCGCCTTCCGAGTTCATTAAGGAATTAGAAATTTTATTTATCGCACTTTTTAATTACCCTTTTTCCCTTTTTTGCTTTATGTTTGCCATCTTATTGCTCACTCAGGTGGATGAGACTTGAACTCTTGACTTTTTATATCACGTTGGCTTTAATAGACCATATTAGACCACAACTAACTCAATTAAAAGTTTAGACTGATGGTTGAAGTTTTAAAAATAATTTTATATTCTATCGGTTAGGATTAATGAAAAAATCACCCCCAAAATTTATATAATAGGAAAATCTAATAAAAGAATAAGGAAAATAGATTATTTTAATTTAAAATATCCAACAACAATTAGCATATAACTAAACCACATCAGAGTTGCATGGTGTAAAATAATTAACATATAATCTCTGTTACACGAACTCTTTGTTTCAGGTGAATGCAAGGTAAAACATAAGGAATATTAAAAAACCTGAGCCGCCCCCTTCCTCTCTTTTTTTCTCTCTCAAACCCTAGCCTTCCCTATCCATTCTTCATCAATTAGGGGCTGCCATGGATGATTTCATCCATGGTAAGCCCCTTTTCCCCTTCTATTTTCTATTTTTAGTTCATTTATTTCTTGTTTTGTTGAATAAATTAGTCTCTCTTTATGAGATTTTTTCAAACCCTGTTATGGGGATTTTAGTCTCTGTTGTGGAGATCTCCTTCGTTCTCCCCTATGGAAGTTGTGAGTATGTTTTTTTTTTGTTTTTAGGTATGAGATCTTGTTCTCATTGGTTGAAGTTCGAGACTCAACATGAAGGTATTGAAATCTCGGATGCGGTCAACATGGCTCGATCAAGAATGCTCTTCCCAAACTATGTCAGAATGATAGACTTCCTCATCAATAGCTGCTTGATTCAGCAAATACAAGGGGGCTGCGCTGCATTGCTCGATCTGGTTTATTGTAGTTTCTTCGAAGACGAATTTGATTTAACCTTGTTTGATTGTATCGTGTTTTTTCTTTAATACCTATTGTAGATGCCGTTTGGCCTTCAATTAATGAAATTTCTCTTTCAAAAAAAAAAACTCTTTATTTCAGGTTAAATGTCTGTATTAGATACTCGACACTCAAACATGGATGAGACACTTTGACACCTTTAGGCCAAAAAATTGAAAAAGTTTCACAAAATTACTGAGTCGGACTCTTAGACACGTATTCGTGTCAGATATTTGGTACCCTAGTCTGAGTAAAATAGCATATGCATGTATTCTAATTTTAATTTGATGTAGATAAATACAAATTATGCTATTAACATTTGTATGTATTGCATAGTTATAAAAACTTATATTGGAATCAAATAAACAACTATACAAGATGTCAACTGTGTAATAAACTAGTTTATCATTAAAATTAGTATATTTTCCACATCATTCTTGTGTGCTTACATTGTAAATCATATGGTTAGACACTATTCTATGTCTTCTACTAAAATATTTTACTACTTAAGGTACGTAGTTATCGTTGTCTAAAAGACTAAAACCCATTATTTTATGACTATAAGTCTATAATTTTTTTTATTATAGGCCTCCATCTAACATACATTATGAGTATTATTACACTCATTATTCTTGGAGTAGAATGAATAGAATTATAACAAGTAGGAGAATAAAATTGTTTTCCACCAGACATAGGCTTCTCAACATGCACGCTCACATGCCCACAAGGCCACAACCACCAAATAACTCCGAACTAGTGTTAAGTGCTCAATGAGTGGAGCTTTAATTCATTGATTATATCATGAAGTATCTTTAAATGATAACATATATACTACAACTTGGACTTTTAAAAAAAATTGCAACACATTCACTATTGCATTATTTATATGTCCTATTTTGACTATAATTTTTTAACTAAAATATAAAATCAAATGATTCTCAAATAATATATCAAATATATATATTTTTCATAATTTTCCTGAAGTTGTGTGTTGACAAAAGTAAAAGTCAAACTTGTTGCTAGTTTTAAAAACATAAAGTATTACTTTAATATATATATAAGTTTTTTTTCGTCTCATTTTTATTATAATTATGAATTCCAATTAGATTTCCATTTTCAATATCATGTCATTATATAAAGCAAAATTTCATGAGAATAATATATTACAGCAATGAAAATGATCATCTTTAAATGATCCCAACAATGGTCAGTCTCATATCAAAGTGTTTCTGATCTATATTTCATCTACAAGGATGCATGTAAATATATGCTACTTAGAGGGCAAATTATATAAAATATCCAAAATGAAGAGAGATCTTCAACTTATATCAGAGTAATTAACACCAACTTGGTAAAAATAAAGCTATAATGATGTACTAGTGTCGTCCAAGAGGAACATAATTTAGTGTCATGCTCGAGGAACTCCATATGTGCTTCCCCAGGTCGTAGGGACGAGGAAGTACTTCTCAGGTGATTATATAAGGTGATAGCATGAATTAGGAGAATGCTTACTAAACTCACTGGGTAGATAACTCACGACTCACAAGATACAAATAGTTAAAAGATAATTTCTGATGCTGAGTTGTAACCAATAATTCTAAATGTGTATTTGTAGTGGGTCATCTACCGACTAAATAGACAAAGTTTTTTCCTATAAATTATGTGATGATACCTCGATATCTTTTATTGAAATTGTGGTGGATTTGGATGGTTAAACTCTCACATTTCATTTCAAAGGTCATGTGTTTGATTCATAGTAGCTATACATTGTTAATATATTGAGCGGCAAATGATAACCTAGTAGTGTTGGCATCACCTACAGGCTCCAATCCAGAGATCTTGGGATCGAGTCTCACCCTCTCCAAGGAGGGATCCCCAATTCCCCCCTTCTTCTAAGGGACTTCATCTTACCTAAAAAAAGTGAAATACCCTCATCATAGCGTCATTATTGGTAATGTTACTAATATTGAGCTTATAATTGTAATGCAGCACCATTTACTATAGTATGTTATAGTACTATATTGGGAAAAAGAACCTTTCGACGGAGGTAACTTATTACTGTTGCCAACATGGGACAAATACTAATAATATCATGCTCGAGGATTCCAAGTGCTTCCTTGGATTAGGAGACTCTGTTCTTAAGGATTGTGGTGTAGTACGTTAGACTGCTTAGCTGGTAAAACATACTAGGGGAATATATTGTTTAAGTTTAGAAATGATGATATCTCCAAATGGTTACGGACTTACGGTAGTACAGACTTATATAGTAGTTTGAAAATGCTTTTTTACCGTATTCTAGAATACTTATGTGATATGATAATTGGAAAAGACTTACCTTTTAACCAAAAAATGGGAAAAGATAATTATTTGAAATTCCCATGATTTCAATTAGCAACCAAACAACCACTAAATCTTCCAAACTTACATCCAATTATTATGAGGATACAGATAAACACAATTTAAGTAATTATTATGGTAATACAAATTCATAATTCAAACAAAGTTGACAATTTGTTGAGTGTAACCACTTTGATCGTCCCAAAACTTGGACCAAAACATAACCCCTCCATATTTGGGTGATCTCTTAATTATAGGAAGAACCTGAGAGATCAATACATCTGGCGGTAGATATCCACTTCCGGCGGCTTGAGGGGCGGCAGGCAACCCCATGAACAACTTCTTTATGTAGTTTTGCGAGCTCCACAAGTTCCATGAGTCGATAAGGTTAGTAATGTTACCATTATAATGACATGGTGGGTTGTTGTAAAATTGGACCCATACGTAGTCAAATAGCCCGGTTTCTAAAGGAGTGCCTAAAAACCTATCAGGAAATGGACATTGAGGGGCCGCACCTAAGTACACCTTCCTCCCTGCCTTCCTCCCTCCCTTCCTATGGTTGTACATACTTAGAAATCGTGCTAGATCATCCCAATATAAGGTTGAACCCGACTCAATATCAAAATCAATGCCATCTAACGCTGCATTTCCTAGAGGCCTAGAGTTGGAATGACCTCCTAGAAAGTTGTCCCATAAATATTGGGCAAAGTTTTTGGCATCCTTTTTAGATGAGAAGGAGTAGTTCCCTACACCACCTCCTAGGGAAAGAAGGAGCTTAATACCTTGTGACTGACAAAACTCGATTTCACTAGATAGGCCAACACACCCACCAGAACCTGGGTCACAATGACCAGCTAGGTTTAAGGAGGGGACTTGTCCCCCTCCAAAAATGTTAAGAAAGGCTAAGTTGACATATTTGTATCTTCCAGTGGCACAAGTTTCATTGAGACGTCCTTCATTTCCATTCTGGCCCCAGTATATGGCTATGCCGCTGCGGCGACCGCCATAACAGCGTGCTTGGACGAGGAAAGGTAGGAGAACAAGAAAGATCAGAGGAAGAAGATGGAGCTTTGTAGTGTACATGTTATGGCTTATTGTATGTGGATAACCAAATATTATTTGATGGTATGTGCATTGGCTTGTTCAAGTGGTCAATATATATTGATTGTAGAGTGTGTGTTTTTTAATGCTCCTAAAGATGGTCAACGTTTGACATAGTGCGGCAGCAACATGATACATGTGTGGGTGCCTAAACTTCCGGATGGTGCACGACGACTCGACGACCTGTATATAAGATGGAGTTAGCACTAACCGGCGGCTTTCTTGCTGGTGCTATTCTTCTATTTAAAATAAGCCTTTTAGATTAGATTATATACTATAATTTTATTATACGAATATTGCTAATGTGTAAAGTAAATAGTAACACATCTTGATGATGAGGAATTGAGTATGATATAGTGTTCAAAAAAAAAAAAAAAACTGGTCGTATTTTGTTCACCTGATGAGTAGTGAAACACAAGTTGATAGTTTATATTGAAAAAAAAAAAAAAGTACCTTTATCTACAAAGTAGAAGTAGAAGTAGAAGTATAAAGAATATGATATTCAAATAATTCAATATCGTTATATCAATTAGTTCATATACTTCTTCTTCACGTAAAATACATCATAGAATTAGGACCTTTGACTTTACATTAGCATCTTACTAGATTTTCATTCTACTAATGAAACATTATAAGAGTATTTTACTATTTTTTTTTTAAAGGTAAGAAAAAAAAAGAAACATTAGAAAATTCTCTCGCGAGAGAAAGCGTTGGATACAAGAATTGGGGAGAGGGAATAATATCAATACTATGACAACTTGCAAAGAGATAAGGTGCCAATGTCGGGATTCAAGTTTGTCACTTGATCAACTTCTCCAAAAATATGCTTGATTTGCCGATTGTCTAGATTACTATGAGTCATGAGGGTATTCCTTGGATATATGAGTTTTTGATGGAATATCATTGCATTATTTTACAATACTATAAAAAGGTATATTAAATGCCAAACACAAAATTTTGAGTTTAATCTATATTATATCATACAAACAAGGTACATGACTTTATAAACATGTCTCGGGCTTTCATATATAGTTTCTTAATTCCCTTGTACACTAGACCATACTTCATGTTAGTCTGTTATGTTGGAAACAAGGCTTGAAAAGCCTTTGTCTTCTTTTCTTTAAATGTCCCACATTGCTTGTGGAAGGGAATACTTCCTTGTTTTTATATTCCCTTCTTCCTTATTCTCATTGAGTTGGTACTTGAGATGCTTTTGTGGTTGGATATCATGCTATGGTTTGGGCTTGCTATCACACACGCGCGCGCCGCCCGGACCGGGCCTTGGGCTTTGGGGAATAAACTTAACTATCTTTTTGTACCCAGGCTGGTTGGTTGCATGTGTGTGATATGTTGTGGGAAGACTGTAACGTTTTGAACGTTACAGTATTTATGGCAATCCCTTGATATCCTCCCCGGATTGAATGCCTTCCGTTTTTTGTCTGATCTCCTCTTATAAGATCAGTTCTCTGTTCTTCAACTGGACATACACAGAAACATTATATTCTTTCTCTTCTCTTCCTTTCTTCTTCCTGGGTACGTGCTAATCTCCATAGCCTACTCTGTTAGTGGTGACAGTTTAGGTTGCTGTGTTAACCTTGGGGAGCTTTCCGGCCAGATCGATTACCACCGTTGTCGGGCCGTAATTGCTTTCAAGTCAGTGGTCTCCTACCACGGCACAGCCTTGAAATCTGTTTTCTCCCTTGCCATTGCGATTGTCAGTTACTAACAATTTGAAAGCAATTATTTTATTTGCAATGGCTGACGGTTCCAATAAATCCATGGCTCATCTTTCTAAACTTGAGTCCCTTGACGGGAACAACTACAAACGCTGGGCTCAGAAACTGCTAATGTTCTTTGAACAGTTGGACATCGACTACGTTCTTTTCAAGGCCTGTCCTGCTGCCGTTATTTCTTCAGGTGATTCATCCTCTTCTCCTTCTGCTTCTGTTATTAAGAAGAATGAGGACGAAATTCTAAAATATGAGAAAGATAATAAAACTATTCGTTTTCACCTCCTTAATCTTATGACAAACAATCTGTTTGATTTATTCATGGTTCATAAATCATCTAAACTGATTTGGGAGGCCCTTGAAAAGAAATATGGGGCTGATGATGCTGGGAAACAAAAGTATGTTGTCGGAAAGTGGCTGGCTTTCCAGATGGTTGATGACAAACCTGTCATGGACCAAGTTCATGTCTACGAAAATTTATGTGCTGATGTCTTAAATGAAGACATGAAGATTTGTGAAGTTTTTCAAGCTAATGTATTGCTGGAAAAATTTCCCCCTTCCTGGAGAGAGTTCCGTAATAATCGAAACATAGGAAAGAGTTTCGTCTCTTCTTCAGAACTCATTAGTCATATGAGGATTGAAGAGGCAAACCGAATCAAGGACAATCAGGACTCTGTTGTTGTTAATGTTACCAAAGCTAACCTCGGTGGAATCTGGCTTTGCTTCATCGGGATCCAATAAGTTTAAAGGTAAAGGTAAGAAGGTCAACAACAAAGGTAAGAAGCAAGGGAAATTCAACAAACCTGATGGTAAGATTCAGAAGAGATCTGTTCTTTGCTATGTATGTGGCAAGCCTGATCATAAGGCTTACCAATGTCCTCAACGCCAAGGTTCTGTTCAAAAGCAAGCTCCTCAGGCTAACCTTGCTGAATCTGATGACATTATTGCTGCTGTGGTTGTTGAAGCAAATCTGATCGAGAATAGTTCTGATTGGATTTTGGATACCGGGCCTCGAGGCATTTCTGTGCAAACAAGGAGCTTCTCCATGACTTCCGGGATGCTACCGAAGGTGAGTGTGTCTACATGGGCAACGCGGCAACCGCCGGAGTGCTTGGACAAGGAAAGGTCACTCTAAAACTTACCTCCGGAAAAACCCTCTCCCTTTCAAATGTTTTGTATGTTCCTACTATGCGTCGCAACCTAGTGTCTCGGTGCCTTGTTAAACAAAGCTGGTTTGAAAATTGTTTTTGAGGCTGACAAGGTTGTAATGACTCGTGGTGGGGAGTTTGTGGGGAAAGGGTATTTAAGTGGGGGTTTATTTATTTTGAATGTTGCTTCTTCTGTTGTTCCTGCTATTAATAAAACTATTTCTGGTTCTGCTTATATTGCTGAGTCTTTAAATTTATGGCATGGTAGATTAGGGCATGTGAATGTTGCTTCTATTAAGAGACTAAGGACCTTAGATTTAATTCCTAATCTGTCCTCAACAGAGTTTTCTAAGTGTCCAATATGTGTTGAAGCAAAATTTACTAAGAAACCTTGCAAAACCGTGACTCAAAGGACCACACAACTTCTAGAATTGGTTCATACGGACTTAGCTGATTTTCAGAACACTAGAAGTAGAGGAGGGAAATTTTGGTACATTTCTTTTGTTGATGATTATTCGAGGTACACTAAGTTATACCTTCTTAAAGCCAAAAGTGAGGCAGGGGAAGCTTTTATAAAGTATAAGACCGAAGTAGAAAACCAACTTGATAGGAAAATCAAGAGGGTTAGGTCTGATAGGGGTAGAGAGTATGAGAACTTCTCTTTGAATGACCACTGTGAGAAATTGGGGATCATTCATGAACTTAGTGCACCTTATGTACCTCAACAAAATGGTATAGCTGAACGGAAAAACAGGTCTTTGAAAAATATGATGAATGCTATGAATGTAAGTTCCGGGTTGCACGATGAAATGTGGGGGAAGCAAATCCTTTCACTCGCCATGTTCTTAACCGAGTACCTCACAAAAAGTTAGATAAGACTCCTTATGAACTGTGGAAGGGGTATCCTCCAAACTTGAGCTTTCTTAGAGTGTGGGGGTGTCTAGCTAAAGTTGGGCTGCCTGATTATAAGAAGTCAAACATTGAACCCAAGACTTTTGATACTGTGTTTATTGGCTATGCTCATGCTGCTTATAGGTTCATGACTTTGAGCGATAGGTCTATTTGTGAATACGAGATGCCGAGTTTTTTGAACATGTTTTCCCTTTGAAAAAGGGTGTTTCGCATCTCGTGCCTTCTTGTTCTTCTCCTACTTGTTGATTTATCTACTTGTTCTACGCATGATGTTGTTTTGTCTACTGGTAATATTCCTGCTGATTTGACTTTAAGTAGTACTTCAGTTGACATGCATGCTAGTAGTTCTTCTGTTGTAGATGAGCTAGGAGAAGTAAAAGACCTAGAGTAGCAAAAGACTTTGGTTCTGATTTTGTCACTGCTTTTCTATCTGAAAGTTCTTGTGTTGACTTGTTGAGTGATGAACTAGTTTATGCTTTCATGATAGAAGAGGATCCAAAGACTTTTGAAGAGGCAATGAGATCTGTGGATGCTAGTTTTTGGAAAGAGGCCATTAAGAGCGAGTTAGATTCCATAGTATCTAACTCTACTTGGGAGTTATCTGACTTACCTAAGGGGTCAAAGACCATAGATAGTAAATGGATCTTTAAAAAGAAGTTGAGACCTGATGGGACTATAGAGAGGTTTAAAGCTAGACTTGTCATTAGAGGCTTTACTCAGAGGAAGGGACTAGATTACTTTGACACTTATTCTCCTGTGACTAAGATAGCCACCATTAGGACCCTGCTAGCTCTTGCTGCTATTCATGACTTAGTTATACATCAGATGGATGTTAAGACTGCTTTCCTGAATGGTGACTTAGAGGAGGAGATTTACATGTCTCAACATGAGGGTTTCGTGGTGCAAGGTCAAGAAGGTAAAGTGTGTAAGTTGAGGAAGTCCTTATATGGTCTCAAACAAGCTCCGAAACAATGGTATGAAAAATTTGACAAGATCATGTTGTCAAATGGCTTCATTGTCAACAACTCGACTCCTGTGTATATTCTAAATTGATAGGATCGATTGTGTTATTATATGTCTTTATGTGGATGACATGTTGATTTTTGGTAGCAACTTAAAGGTTGTTAATGATGTTAAACTTTTCTTGTCATCAAAATTTGAGATGAAGGATTTGGGAGAAGCTGATGTGATCGCATTTCCCTTAGTCAGTCTCATTATGTGGAAAAGGTGCTTAAAAAGTTTAATTCCTTTGATGTTGTTCCAGTGAGTACTCCTTATGATCCTAGTATTCATTTGACCAAGAACTTAGGTGAAAGTGTCTCTCAAAGTGAATATGCGAAAGTCATAGGTAGTTTGATGTACCTCATGAACTCGTACTTGACCCGACATAGCTTATGCGGTGAGTAGACTCGGTCGATATACTCATAACCCTAGTAATGAACACCTGGAATGCTCTCCATCGTCTTCTCGGATACCTTAAAGGAACTCGTTGATTTTTGTTTGCATTATTCTAAATTTCTCGTTGTTCTTGAAGGATTTTGTGATGCAAATTGGGTTTCGGTAATGATGAGATCGGTTCAACTAGTGGTTATGTGTTTACCCTTGGTGGTGGTGCTATATCATGGAAGTCTTCGGCGTACTTGTATAGCACGTTCCACTATGGAGTCCGAATTCATTGCCCTCGAGTTGGCGGGGGCAAGAAGCCGAGTGGTTGAGAAATCTGTTGTCCGATGTTCCCTTATGGGGAGGACAGTGGTGCACCCGTCTCTCTTCATTGTGATTCTCAAGCAGCCATTGGTGTTGCTAAGAACAAGTGTCTACAATGGTAAGAGGAGACACATACGGATCGGACATGGAGTCGTTAAACAACTCCCCGAAAAATGGGGTGATTTCTTTGGACTATGTGAGGTCCGAAAGAAATCTTGCCGATCCCTTTACCAAGGGGTTACCTAGGAGAGTTGTCCTAGAGTTGTCGAGGGGATGGGGCTAAAGCCCATTAGTTGAGATTTTAAGGTGGATACCCTTTTGTGGTCAAACGAAGCCATAGAATCTTAACTTGCACTACATTTCTCATCCCTATGGCACATGGTAGTGCTTCTTAAATCCATAGCCTATTGGTGGTGCTATTGAGACGCACTTGATGGATTTATATTGCGAGGTTGAGCTTTGCTCTTAATGGTTCCATATCCCTTCGGGGTGGTGTTATTGAGAAACACTTGATGGACTACCTACGTAAGTGTGGAGGTTAAGCCGCCTTCTATGAAAGACTGGGCTGTCTTTCTAGAGCACTTATGAGACCCAAGGAATGCGCATGGCTATAAAGCGCTTATGATGTATCGCGGAGACTGCACGATCTTAAGGTAGGTATGTGTTGTGGGGGTCTCAACGGAACTCTGGTGAGTTCAAGAGAAATTCACTCACTAGAAAGTAAGTTGTTGCCTCATTTCACTATGTATCAATTCAAATCGAAAGATATTGATGCTTAAGTACTTCCCTTTCCTTACCCAGGAATTTCTTTTGCTTTTCAGAGCCTTTGTGGGGGATTGTTGGAAACAAGGCTTGAAAAGCCTTTGTCTTCTTTTCTTTAAATGTCCCACATTGCTTGTGGAAGGGAATACTTCCTTGTTTTTATATTCCCTTCTTCCTTATTCTCATTGAGTTGGTACTTGAGATACTTTTGTGGTTGGATATCATGCTATGGTTTGGGCTTGCTATCACACACGCGCGCGCCGCCCGCCCGGACCGGGCCAGGGCCTTGGGCCTTGGGGACTTAACTTAACTATCTTTTTGTACCCAGGCTGGTTGGTTGCATGTGTGTGATATGTTGTGGGAAGACTGTAAGTATTTATGGCAATCCCTTGATATCCTCCCCGGATTGAATGCCTTCCGTTTTTTGTCTGATCTCCTCTTATAAGATCAGTTCTCTGTTCTTCAGTTGGACATACACAGAAACATTCTTTCATAGCCTACTCTGTTAGTGGTGACAGTTTAGGTTGCTGTGTTAACCTTGGGGAGCTTTCCGGCCAGATCGATTACCACCGTTGTCGGGCCGTAATTGCTTTCAAGTCAGTGGTCTCCTACCACGGCACAGCCTTGAAATCTGTTTTCTCCCTTGCCATTGCGATTGTCAGTTACTAACATGTTACATGTAACATATCTTGTCTACATTTTTACACACATTTATTGTATGTGTAAAATGCATTTATGAGACTCTAAAAGCACACAATAACTCAAAGATATAATTTCTTCTTTTTGCGTTCCAAATGAGCAAATTTCATCCCAATGATCTAAATCTACTAATCTAGTGAGCGTTTCTTTTGGCTATGTTGAGTTTGTTTGAAGATAACTAGATGAGCTGAGCAACATCTCCTAATGAATTGCATAGACCTTGACTGTATGTAGGTAATGCATGACTCTAGTAGGTCAGGCATGGCTCTAGTTAGTATGATCATTAGACTACCTCATAATACTTGGTTCGCGGATCTCACTACAATTTTTTTTTAATAAATAAGAAGAAATTCACTGGACTGCCTTCACACAAGTTTTGTCTATATTGCTTTTATAAGCTGCTTCAGAAAATCAGAGTTAATTGCCAACATCATTATAGGGTCCCATTTGTTTCAAACTTTCATGGCCCAGGCCCTGGGATAGTACTCATTCTTTCAGGCCCACATGAATGTTAACAAAAATGCAAAGCCCAGTAAGAGTTATTTCACACTTGGTATAGTTACACAAGAGCTTTGAAAATAAAGAAAAGGTCAACTTTTTTTTTGAGGGGAAAGAAAAGTCAACTTTCTTATACGTTTTGTGCTACATTCAACTACTGAAGTCTAAAGACACTGTCATAGCTGGAATATGGATGATCATATTTTCAAATCTTCCAAACTTACATTTATTTATGATGAGAAATACCAATAAAAACAATATTATAAGTATATTACTTTATGAAATACAACTTCACATTTCAAACAAAGTTGACAATTTGTCGAGTGTATCCACTTTGATCGTCCCAATACTTGGACCAAAACATAACTCCTCCATATTTGGGTGATCTCTTAATTATAGGGAGAACTTGAGAGGTCAACACATTTGGTGGTAGAAATCCACTTCCGGCGGCTTGATTGGCAGCCGGCAACCCCATGAACAACTTCTTTATGTACTTTCGTGAGCTCCACAAGTTCCATGAATCAATAAGGTTAGTAATATTGCCATTATAGTGGCATGGTGGGTTGTTGTAAAACTGGACCCATACATAGTCAAATAGCCCAGTTTCTAAAGGAGTGCCTAAATACCTATCAGGAAATGGACATTGAGGGGCCGCACCTAAGTACACCTTCCTCCCTATCTTCCTCCCTCCCTTCCTATGGTTGTACATACTTAGAAATCGTGCTAGATCATTCCAATGTAAGGTTGAACCGGACTCAATATCAAAATCAATGCCATCTAATGCTGCATTTCCTAGAGGCCTAGAGTTTGAATGACCTCCTAGAAAGTTGTCCCATAAATATTGGGCAAATTTTTCGGCATCCTTCCTAGATGAGAAAGAGTAGTTTCCTATACCACCTCCTAGGGAGAGAAGGAGCTTAATACCTTGTGACTGACAAAACTCGATTTCACTAGATAGGCCAACACACCCACCAGAAGCCGGGTCACAATGACCAGCTAGGTTTAAGGAGGGGACTTGTCCCCCTCCAAAAATGTTAAGAAAGGCTAAGTTTACATACTTGTACCTTCCAGTGGCACAAGTTTCATTTAGGCGCCCTTCATTACCATTCTGGCCCCAATATATGGCGATGCCGCCGTTTCGGCCACCATAAGAGCTAGCTTGGGCTAGGAAAGGGAGGAGGGCGAGGATGAGAGGTAGGAGATGGAGTTTTGTAGTGTACATTATTATGGTTGTGGCTTACGCCTTAGAGTGGATAACAATAATATTTTGGGAGATAAGATGGTATGTGCTTTGGCTTGTTCAAGTGGTCATTATATAGAGTTTATGGTTATTAGATTCTAATGTACCAAAAGATGGTCAACGTTTGACTTAGTGTGGCAGCAATTATTAGTGGGCCTGCTTTTCCATTTGGTGCGCGTCGGCCTGCAGCCTGTATGCTTAAGATGAATTTTATCACTTAGCGATTTTCTTGTTGGTGCAATTTGCAAGTAGTATTTAAATTTTAGATTATTTTATTAATACGATATATTGCTAATGTGTAAACTTAAATATACCTCATATGGCCATCTTGGTGATGAATATGATCCTGATCGAAGATTAAATATTTGACTTCTTGAAATATTAGAAAACTTGACTTTAGTTAGTGTTACTTTTTGAATTTAGTTTATAATTCTAAGCCTGTTCGCGAGCAGTTCGAGATCGACTCAATTAAAGCTCAGTTCGTGGTAGCTCGGTTCGTATTCAGGCCTGGTTCGAGAACTTAACGAGCTATGCCAAATTAGGCGAAGCTCGGATTGAAAAGCTTGTGAACAGACTCGATTATTATTTTATAAAAAAAATTATTATAACCTTAATCACCTAAAGAAGTTATTATAGGCTTAAATACTTAAAAAAGTTGTTACACAAATCCTTTATGCAATTTTCTACGTTGAACAATTCATATCTTTTCTTTTTGCATTGTATCCTTTTAGATTTAGTTTGTCGTTTTTTTTTAAATATATATTTGTAAGTAATTCATTTGGTTAGCATGTAAAAATGAAGTAGAATATGTTTATTCATGTTACTTTTTGAATTTAGTCTATAATTCTACAAGATCTGTCAATAATTTTTTTAAATGTTGAATATGAATTTTTTGTTTGGTTTAATGTTGTGTTGGTTTATTTTTTGTTTTTCTCAACTCGGGCTCGAGCCGAGCCGAGCTTCACTTATCGAGCTCACGAGCTGAGCTAAACAATAAAAGAGTCGAGCCCAGTACAGTTGAGGCTCGACTCGTGCGATAAGCACCCCTAATTGACATACGTTACGTTTCTGTCTGGCAACTAATACCAATTTCAATATTGGTCACACCTTTTCTCATTAATCAATCACGTATCTATACTACAAGGGTAGAAAACTTTATTAAACACTAACTTCTAAAATATATCCAACTAGACTTCTAGTTATATAAAAAATAATATTTATCTTCTAATCATATTTCCTACTACTAGACTTCTGTTTATCACAATACTAATACTATTATAGATGATATATCAACTAGGATACGTTATCCTCAACAAAGAAGTCAAAACATTGCAAGATTTGCAACTATGAAAAAACGGAGAAAATATATTGTGAGATGCTGATGATACAATTACCATGAATCCAAGAGAATGAGAGAGTGGAAGGGTGGTAAGCCCTTTCATCTTCCACCCACATGTTGTGGGTTCGATTCTCATCAGGGGGGTTTGGGGGGCTTTAGGGTAGGTTGTATTTAGGTGCCCTGTAAGAGGGCATTAATGTATTTTATCTTACCAAATTTTTTTTTTTTTAAAAAAATTACCATGAATCCAAAATGTTACTCCTAATGGTCAATTTTAACCTAATAACTAATAAGCAACTTGTTTGAAAATGGCGGGAAATTCTTGTCCAACGCGCAAAAGTCGGAGGCATGCTTTAATTGTGTTTGAAAGACCAATTCAAAGTTATAACCTAATGGTCTTTGATGGACGATGGCCCTAAGGGCCATAGGGCCTTAATATTTTGGACTGAATTTTCCTTTTTGGACTAAATTAATGAAAATTCAGTTCAGTTTAGTTCAGACAATTTCAATTCAGTTTAGTTTATTTCAAACAACTTCAGTACAGTTCAGTTAGACAAATTTAATATGGTTTAGTTAAGTTCAATTCAATTCAGTTAGTTTCCTTTCGCAGTTTTAATCTAGTTTAATTTAATTTAGACATAGAAAGTTCACTTTAGTTCAATTTAGTCCCAAAAATACAACGTTGGTCTAATTACTAGTGGTTGGACATACCAAAACATAAAGGCATGATAAAATGGAGGAAATTCACCATCTACTTTTGATTAGTATCATTACTTTTATAGCTTAAGTCGAGCCACCATTTATTGGACTTGTTCATTAATTTACTTCACTTTTAGACTAGAAGTATATTGCTATTACATTAAAAAATATATAGTACATTTTTTAGATGAAGTGCTATGTAAATCATCATGGAAATAACAAATAATGATAACTATTATAGATGTATTTTAGAATAAAGAATGGATCTTTCTCCTCGTGAAGGCAAGGCTGGTAATTCAGTCTTACGGTTCTTCATTATTTGCATATGGTCTCTTTTTCCTAGGTGCTCATTTTGTATGGGCTTTTAGTTTAATGTTTTTATTTAGCGGGCGTGATTATTGGCAAGAACTTATTGAATCTATCGTTGGGCTCACAAAACTACATTATATCCTTTATTATACACACCAAGATAACTCAATAATTAATGTTAATATTATTGGAAGATATGCATGAAATGTGTTAAATATGAATGAGAGTATTATCAGTATCTTCAACCGCGGCTTATGTTGGAGCAATAGTATTACAAAATAAAGGCTCTCATCTAAAAAGTTGCTGAAAAAAAAAGCTATTGCTTAATAGGTTGACCTAAAAAGTAAATTCAAGTATATTAATATCATTACTATCTAGAAATTATATCAATCTAGGGCAAAATTAATAAAGGTTATTGGAAGACGTACGTTTGACTTATAATACATCACAACATATTGGTGTATTGGCATCCCACTCATACAGCAGTATGTAGTGCAGTACAGCACCAAATTAATATCATCATAACAATATGTTAGCATTTTTTTTTTGTGCTGCACTAAGCTAAGATTTTCTCAGTCTCTATTGTTAAGAACTTCTCTAGAATTAAGCTAAATTGTTTCTCATAAATCATATCATAATGCAGAATATAGCACTCCAAAATTGAACTCAAGGCTGTATAATTTGACCGCACTCCTTGTTATAAACGACCAACTAAGATAATCTCCATTAATGAGCATGAATGCTTGTTTTGTCATTGAAATTATTATTCTACTACCTCCGTTTCTTTTTAATAGTTACACTTTCACTTTTGACACTATTCACAAATTTCACTTTGACTATCATTTGTGATTTATGGTTAAGAGAAAATATACGTGTGAAGTGCTTGTTGATTCGATCCCGATATGTACTTTTAGAATATCGACTTTTTATATTTTTTACAAATACAAAATTATAGATATAAATGCTCAAAGTAGTGCATCTGCATGCGTGAAAAGTGCAAGTGTAACTATTAAAAAGAAACGGAGGTAGTATATATTGCAATACTATTGATATTGCCTAATGCCTAACAATAACAATATAAAATGTGAAGAAATTTCATGTGTGTATATGCTAGTTATGGTCATGATAGTTGTATTTATCCTTAATATTATTTTACTGTTTACTTTCTTTGTTGTGAGATGGTCAAGGGTGGGAAGGTTGATTTTGAATATGTGAAGTTTAGTTGTTTTGACAATTGGTCTTAGGTTGTAAATGATTTTGGTGACATACAACTTCTTTCTTACTGAGCCAAAAAAAAGGTTGATTTTAGTGGTTGGGCCGTTTCTAGGAGATTTTAGACAGTCTCGAACTTTACAAGCCACCCCTCTTCCACTCATAAGGGTTGTTCATATTTTAGGCTTTTTTTTTTCTTTTGTTTTGGAAATAGTCAAATTTCTTTTTTAATATTTTGTTAATTATTAATAATTAATATATATGCACTTTATATAAGTATGAGTTGCTTATTTTTGTTTATTTGTTTCTCTGTTTGTGTCATTGTGTGGAAGTGGTTATTAATCTCTTCTGATGAAACTCTTCTTGATTATACTATGGCGAAAATTGTCTAATTTCTATTTTAGGTGCTTGACGTCCAAGATTAATCTCAAACATGAAATGAGCCTTTGGTTTCTGAACAACTATATCGCGTGATGCTTTGATATATAATTTGATCTCCAATGCTTTTATGAGGACATTTAATCTGTATTGCATGATCCAGGATATGAATTCAAGTATAGTAATTTGGATATGAAGGTTTTGAGAATATCAAATGTTTATTATCAAGCAACTACTTTGTAGCTAGCCTGAGCGATATTCCGGCTGTTGCATAACTTTTGTTTAGATGCTCAAACTTTAAAAATGACGAAAAGACCACCGTCCATAATCCTTTCAACTCCTGATTGATTATATTCACTTTTCGAATTAAGACTATGTTCTGTTGAGTTGAACTGAGCTGAACTAAACTGAAATAGAGCTCAAAAGAATAGGGCGTAATCAGTTTCTTTGGTCTCTTCTACAAGATTTTGCACTATTTAAAACTCGCTAGAATGATTCATATTTTATAGTAGCTAATATCCTGTATGATTATGATCTTTATCCATAGATTATTATTAGATTCCTAAATGACTTTTCAAAGTTGTTTTCAGTTAACCTAGTCCACGTTGACTTCCGTTTCATTTGTTCTATGTTTGAACAATCAAGTAGTAGCTGTAGCTTATAGTCATGTCAAACATTACAAACATTTAGTATAAATCACACACATAATAATACCATTAGTCCATTACACATGTAGTATATTATTTGTTTGACAAACTGAGAAGAAAATTACATTTGATTCATACGCTGCTAACAATTGCTGGACTATACCCAGTAGTATCATCCCAATATTTTGACCACAACATCACTCCTTCATATTTCGGCGACATCCTTATGATAGGAAGCACCTGTGATATCAATATATCCGCCGGAATATACCCATTTCCGGCTTCCCAAGCCGCAGCCGGAAGCCCCATAAAAAGGCTCCTTATGTATCGAGTTGATGACCATATCTTCCATGAATTAATAAGTTTTGAAGTATCTCCATCAGTATATTGGCATGACGGACTTTCATAAAATTGGACCCAAACATAGTCAAATAGCCCTGTCCTAAGGGCTTTATCAAACTTCTTGTTAGGAAATTGGCAATGAGGGGCCGCAGTTAGGTACACCTTTTTTCTTCCAACTATATTATACCGTACAAGATATTTTGCTAGATCATCCCAGTAACGTGTTGATTTAGATTGGTCAATAGCAAAGTCGATGCCATCAAACACAGCGTTACCTAGAGGCCTAAAACTCGAGGTACCACCCAAGAAGTTGTCCCATAGGTAACGTGAAAAACTCATCGCGTCTTTCTTAGAAGACAGACCATAGTTTCCTATAGCACCTCCAAGAGAGAGCATGACCTTTATCCCCAAGGACTGGCAATACTCGACCTGCGGCCCTACGTTCGTGCACCCGCCGGAGGATGGGTTGCAGTGGCCTGCTAGGTTTAGTGATGGATTTAGACCGTAGCCAAAATCGTTAAGAAACGCAACGTTAACAAATTTGTACCTGCCAGTTGCACATGTTTGATTAAGGGTTCCTTCGAAGTCGTTTTGGCCCCAATAGATAGATATGCTTCCAGCATTAGATTTTGTGAATAACAAGAGGAAGGTAAAGGAGATGATCAGAAGAAAAATGAGGTGAAGTTTGTTAGACATAATTGGTCAAGCTAAGGCACAATATGGATAAGTTGTTTTGATAGTGCCCACTAACTTCTATGGCTTGTATGTTCTTGCTTACTTTAGGCAAAGGTGAGGCTCTTATATTTATAAACACCATCATGGTAATCAAGTGTCGTTGCCCCACAAAAAAAAAACATGGTCATCAAGTGGTTATACAATTCTTTTGCATGTATTGACTTTGATCTCCCCCAAACTTCTAATAATATTTTATCTTGTAGGGTCAGGTGATTCGCCACTTGTGATATTAGATGGTGATCTAGATAACTCAACGTGTATTTATTATGGTATGTAGGTTTAGCTAAAGTAATTTTTTCCTCATTTATCGTGGCATTCTCTGTAAGGGTATTTTACTCCATGTAATCTACATATAATAAAATAAAATAGAAATTGAATAATATATACTACTGGGCTTTGGGCTTAATTTGTCATGCAAAAAACTTGGGCCTATGCCCAAAACTTGGGCCTATCTTAGGGTAATGCATGACAAAGTCCAAACCATAGCCTAACCTGGGAACAAACCCACCTGGTAGATCGGGCCGAGTCATGTTGGCCTACTAATTTTTATAAATTAAGCTTGTTCGAATAAAGTTCAATAAGTATCTAAAAAAAATGATACCGATGATAACTTATTAGTAGCTAGAAAAAACTTGAATGGGTTTGATGCGCAATAACTTATTGTGTACCAGATATCATTTTTCCTTTATATAGTCAGTTTGGGTTCACAATAAATTTTTGTGAACCTAGTCCACCTAGATGTTTGATTTATAGCAACATAAGGTGATTTCGTATACGTAATGCAATTGTATAACCTGTTCCATTATTATGTCAACTTGACTTGTTCTAAATATACAAAAGTTAACTACCTCAGGCTTGAGTTCCAGGTTGAGCTCCTGCTTGTGCTCCTGGTTGCTCAGCTTGCAATCCCTGCGCTCCAGCAGGCAATCCCGGAGCCGCAGCTTGCTCCTCCAATTCCAGTTCACGGTGGTCAGCCAGCTCAAGTGCCCACCTGAACCTGCTAAAGCAGGTCGGGCACTCATGTCTCCAATGGTTATGCTTAGTCCTATTATGACGTATAATGTCATTTTTCCTCGTGTATTCAACATCGCAAGAAATGCAACGATATATGGCCACCTAAAACGAAAAACAATCCAAGAATTGAAAAACACTACATAAGATTACAAAACTTTAAAATTAGAACGACTTACATTAGTGGGAATGTGTGAAAACTTAACTGCGAAGAAATGACGAGAAAAAGCGCCCAGAAACTGAAAACTGCGAAGAAATGCGAAAAAGAAACCCTGGAAAAGTGAAAACTACGAAGAAAAACGTCGAGAAAGTGAAAACTGCGACGAAAGGCCGAGAAAGAAGACGCCGAGAGTGAAAACTAATGAAAACTGTGAGTAATATCTATCTTTAGTGGATTACCTAGTCAAAGTTTTTTCCTACTTTTGTAGCTTAAGGCTATGTTCGATTCACCTTATTTTTACTTATTTCATATCAGATCAGATCATATCAGACCAGAAAAATAAGTTCAGATCAGATCAGATAAGTTCAGATTATACTTATATTTAAAAACTTATTATTATTGTTATTATTATCATGATTATTATATGATTATTAGTATTACTAATGCTATTATTGTTATTGTAATAATTATTATTATTATTGTTGTTGTTGTTGTTGTTGTTGTTGTTGTTGTTGTTGTTGTTGTTGTTGTTGTTGTTGTTGTTGTTGTTGTTGTTGTTGTTGTTGTTGTTGTTGTTGTTGTTGTTATTATTATTATTATTATTATCATTATTGTTATTTTTATTGTTATTATTATTGTTGTTGTTATTATTATTATTATTATTATTATTATTATTATTATTATTATTATTATTATTATTATTATTATTATTATTATTATTATTATTATTATTATTATTATTATTATTATTATTATAAATATTACTTTATACGATTACTATTAATATTAATATTACTATTTACTAGTACATTTGTTCAAAAAGATTATTATTATTATTGTTGTTGTACTTATTAATTATTATTATTGTTAATTATTATTAATGTTGTTGCTATTATTATAAATGTCATTGATATCACTATTTGAACCTATTTGTGTTCAAGAAGAAGGATGTTCTTTTGTCATTTGGACGTGTTCTTATTTATATTTGTTCTAATTAATAATTTTGATATGTGATGTTCTTTTTGATGTTGTACATGTAACGAACATGACAATAGTATACGACGTTTATTTTTTTTAAATAAATTTGGTAGAATAATATAAATTGTATGTTATTAGTTTATATAAAATATGAGTGGCATGGGATAACCTAATGGTGTTGGCATCACGTTTAAAATTTTTCCTACAAAGGATTTCAACGTATCTTTAAAAATAAATTTTATATAGAACAAGACAACGTTATAAGAAGAATATTTAACCATTTTGTTCAAGATCATATGATTATATAATCTATACGTTTATTTATAATAATAAAGAACAATTTATTGATATAACAAAGAACATGTTGTTAGTTAAATCCAAACATATCATCAATATAAAAATAACATCAATCTTTTATTTTTAGAATGTGTTCTTTAAATAGATTTTGTATGCTTTTTCAGTGTATGTTCTTTTTATAATATCATTATATGTTCTTTTCATTACTACCTAAATTCTTATTATTAACGGACCTTGAACATGAACAATATGTCCTCTTTACCATGAATAATATGTTTTTTTTTACCTAAAATGTGTGTTATTTTATTTTTAATTTTTTTTGGGCCCCTTTCGCGAACCCTGTGGTAAGATAAATTTCCTCCAGGCTCGCCGTGTGGTCACTCGCCCAAAGACGCAACAAGCCCCAAACCCCTCCCCCACCCACAACAATATTGAAATTTATGCTTCCACAAAGATTTGAACCTTGGTCTCCCATGTGGGAGATAGGAAGCCATACCATTGGACCCAAGAGTCCTTGGTCTTTTATTTTAATTGTATGTTCATATACTAATGTGTTCTTTTGCAAAAAAAAAAAAAACTAATTATGCTATTATTATTATTATTATTATTATTATTATTATTATTATTATTATTATTATTATATTATTATTATTATTATATTATTATTATTATTGAAAGTTGTGCATAGTAATAGAATGATAGTAATAGTAATACTAGTAATGAAATACAAAGTAATAATAATATTAGTAATAATATGTTTTATAAAAGATAAGTGCAGATCAGATCAGTTCAAATCAGATCAGATCAGAAAAAATAAGTTCAGATCAGATCAGATAAGTTCAGATCAGTTAATATAAGGGGAACTAAACGTAGCCTTAGTCGACCCACCATTATTAATTTACTTCACTTCTAGACGGGAAGTATATTGCTATTACATTAAAAAAAAAAGCATATTAAGTGCTATGTAAATCATCATGGAAATAACGATAACTAAGCTAAGATTTCGGATTTTCTCACTCTCGATTGTTAAGAACTTGTCTAGAATTAAGCCAAATTGTTTCTCATAAATCATAATGCGGACTATAGCACTCCAAAATTGAACTCAAGGCTGTATAATTTGACCGCACTCCTTGTGATAAACGGCCGACTAAGATAATGTCTATTAATGAACATCAGAACATGAATGCTTGTTTTGTCATTGAAATTATTATTCTATACTACCTCCGTTCCATAATAAGTGAAACACTTACTATTTTAGAACGTTTGAAATAAGTGAAACATACCATAAATGGAAAAAGAAAAGTGACAAAATAACAAAAGCGCCATCATAAAGCTTGTGTGGTTTCTTTTCTACTCCTCACTTTTGATAATGTAAAGGGTATTTTATGAACTTTTTGGCTTTTGAAAGTGATGTTTATTAAATCTTGTGTCCAATTCCTATGTTTCACTTATTATGGAACGGAGGAAGTATATTACAGTACTATTGATATTGCCTAATGCCTAACAATAACAATATAAAATGTGAAGTTGTTTCATGTGTGTATATGCTAGTTATGGTCATGATTAGTAGTTGCATTTATCCTGATTCCTCAATATGATTTTTTTTTTTTGGTGTTTGCACCCGGTTCACCCTTCGGGCTACATCCGGATCGAGGCCAAGTTCGGGGTGGTTAGGTTCCATTCCTCTCCCAAGGGTGTTGCGGGGATTCGAACACGGGTCCGTCCTACCAAAGCCAGTCCCCATCACCACTGGGCCAACACTTACTTGGTTCCTCAATATGATTTTATTGTTTACTTTTTTTGTTGGGAGATGGTCAAGGGTGGGAAGGGTGATTTTAGTGGTTGGACTTGGGCCGTTTCTAGGAGATTTTAGACAGTCTCGAACTCTACAAGCCGCCCCTCTTCCCTCATCAAGGTTCATCATATTTTAGGCTTTTTTTCTTATTTTGTTTTGGAAATAGTCAAATTTCTTCTTTATTAGTTTTGTTAATTTTTTAATAATTAATATATTTGCACTTTATATAAGTGTGAGTTGCTTATTTTTGTTTATATGTTTCTCTCTTTGTGTCATTGTGTGGGAGTCGTTATTCATCTCTTCTGATGAAATTATTCTTGATGTATACTATGGTGAAAATTGTCTAATTTCTATTGTAGGTGCTCGACGTCCAAGATTAATCACAAACATGAAACGAGCCTTTTGGTTTCCGAACAACTATATCGTCTGATGCTTTGATATATAGTTTGATCTCCAATGCTTTTACGAGGACATGCATTTAATTTATATTGCATGATCCAAGATATCAATTCAAGAATGCATTAATTTGGATATTTCAGAAATGGAAGGTTTTGAGAATATCAAAGGTTTATAATCAAGCAACTACTTTGTTGCCCGAGCGGATGTTGCATAACTTTTGTTTAGATGCTCAAACTTTAAAAATGTCGAGAAGACCACTGTCCATAATCCTTTCAACTCCTGATTGATTATATTCATTTTGTGGATTAAGACTATGTTGTTTTGAGTTGAATAGTGTTGAAATGAACTAAACTAAACTGAAATAGGGTTCAAACGGATAGGGCCTAAATCAGTTTCTTTGGCCTCTTTTACAAGATTTTGCACTACTTTTTTTTTTGATAATTTGGGTCATTTCATTAATAATGGCAGAGCCATGTAATCAACTCCAAAGAGAAGTTTTAAAAGAGTTACAAGCAGTATAAATCTTTGCAATAAGAACATTAAAATCATGACAGTACTGCATCCTCAACCACTAAAATAATTAGCACCATGCAAGAAATTCATTCAATCTCAAGAGACCCTGCTTAGCTAAGGCGTCTGCGAAGAAATTGGAGTCCCTTTTCTTGTGATGAATACCGAACTTCCACGCACCCAAGGAAACATTTCGATATGGTTGAGGATAAAAGTCAGGTTCCACGGCCCAACATTCTTTTCTTTGCTCCATGTAACAGCGTTCAATGAATCAGATTCAATGATGAAATCAGATGATTTGATGCGATCACAACTGAGCGAGATTGAAATGGCTCTATGAATGGCAAGAACTTCAGCATGGTTGATGCCCATGAAAGGGATTGGCCGAGAAAAAATACAAATCACATGGCCATTGAAATCACGAAGGACCCCCCCTATTGAAGATTGCGATTGTAGATGGTCCACCGACGCATCTACATTCCACTTGAGAATATTTTGGGGAGGAGGAGCCCAATGCATCACAGAGGGAGGAGGCAGGGCAGACCTCGAATTAGATGCGCACTCAGACCATTGAAGACACGAGGGACACCGAAGAATATCTTGGGAATCATATGGGAAATTGACGTTCCATCCCTTAATCCACCAGCTTAGTCTGAGTAGGATTAAATCCTGAAGTTGGGGAAGGGAGCAGTGAACATTCTCAAATAAGCGGGAGTTACGCTCCTTCCATACTGTCCAAGAAATAATGAAGAATATTGATGACCAAATTTTCTGAAAAAAAATCCCACGCTTTGGATATTTCCATTGCTCAAACGCATCCTTTAGAGAGAATGGAAAAACCCAGTTAAGACCCCACAAGCGTAGCCACCAACGCCAAAGTTGGCTAGAGAAAGAGCAGTGAAGAATGAGGTGATTGTGGCATTCCGGGACTTCATTGCACAAGATGCACGTTGTGTCCTCAATTGGTATTATACCAATTCTAGCTAGTTTCACTTTCGAATTGATTTTACCCAAGATTGAGAACCACATAAAGAGTTCGATACGAGGTGGGACAAGACCTTGCCAGATTCCCTTAATTGCGTCAAGTCCAAGGGAGGAGGAGGATTTATCAAGCTCCATGCTGAAGGATTTGACAGAGAAAGACCCATGTTTGTGGGGGGTCCATATGAGAGAGTCATTATCCTCTGATGAGAGATTAACTCTATCAAGAATCTGGAGAAGCTTTTGGCGCTCGTAGATATCATGTGGCCTTAAATCCCGCTTCCAAGTGAAGCTCCAAATCCATTGGAGCCCATCCCAAAATCCAAAGGATGAGACCGTAGCATTGGGTGAGGTAGTAAGAAGATAGAGGCGGGGGCAAACATGCTTCAGAATGTGCTCACCCACCCATAAATCATGCCAAAAAAGTGTCTTGAGCCCGTTACCAATTCTTTTCCGAATCATCTTTGTAACAAGATTCTTGGCAGGTTCATGTTTCATAATGGCAGAGATAATAAATCTCCACGGACCACCACTCGAAGGAGTGCATAGGTCATGAATTGTGAAGGACGAGTTATACTCGTATTTCTGCTGTATTGTTTTCAGCCATATTGAATCAGATTCTGTGAATAATCGCCACACCCACTTAAAAAGAAGAGCAAGATTTCGGTGATGAAGATGTCCAACACCCAATCCACCGAGGAGTTTCGGGAGTTCTATGATTTTCCAAGAGACGATTGGGAACGATTTTTGCCCAGAGTTACCATTCCACAAAAAATTCCTCTGTAATCTGCTAATTTTCTCAATTACAGCCTTGGGGATAGGAAACAGAGACATATAATATAATGGCAGATTAGCAAGAGAAGCTTTCAAGAGAGTTAAGCGTCCTCCTATTGAAAGGATATTACCTTTCCATGATGAAAGTTTTTTCTCCAAGCGATCTATGATCGGGTCCCAGAACTTGATCCGAGAGGAAGCCCCTCCAATTGGAAGTCCAAGGTATGTGAAAGGTAAACTGCCAGTTCTACATTGAAGCTTATCGGCAAGGTGGAGCAAGTATGAATCATCCACATTTATGCCAATGAGTGCACTTTTGTAGAAATTAACCTGCAACCCAGATGAGAGTTGGAATAATATTAGGGCCTTCTTAATGTTGAGAAGAGAACCCATGTCGGGGGGACAGAACATGACGGTATCGTCAGCATACTGCAAGTGAGATAATTTGAAGCCACCAGGGCAAACTTCAATTCCCTGCCATAACTCAAGTGATGTCGCTTTGTGAATCAGTAAATTAAGTGCCTCCCCAACAAGATCAAAGAGAAAAGGGGACAGAGGGTCCCCCTGTCGCAGCCCCCGTTGAAGTTTGAAGGGAGGGGTAGGAGAGCCATTGAGTAGAATAGATGCTGAAGCAGTCATCACGCAAGACCTTATCCAATCACGCCACTGGTCTGGAAAATTCATTTGCATAAGAACCCAGTCTAAGAAAGTCCAGGAGACCGAGTCAAAAGCCTTATGAAAGTCAAGCTTCATAATCGTGGCTTTTATATTGCGCCTCTTACATGAATCAATAAGTTCGCCGACAACAAGAGCGCCATCTAAGATTTGTCGGCCTTTGATGAAGGAAGATTGATGTGGGCTAATGAGGGAATCAATCACCTGTTGAAGCCTCCGAGTGAGTATCTTGGTGATTATCTTGTAAATGCACCCCACCATACTAATGGGGCGATAGTCTTTAAAGCCTTCTGGGTGATCAGATTTCGGAATCAAGGCTATAAAGGCGATGTTGCAGCCCTTAGGTAGTTTGGAAGAGGCCCAAAACTCTTCAACGATGTTGTAGACATCCATTTTTATGACCTCCCAAGCACTCTTCAGGAACTTAAAGTTATAACCATCGGGTCCAGGCGCCTTGGTCCCGTCACAAGAGGCGACAGCCGCATCAATTTCCTCTCTGGTTACAGGAGCAATGAGACCAGCAGCCTGATCAGTATTCAATTTTTTGAAATTGAGGCCTGTGAAGAGAGGTCGAGTGTGGTGGTCCTCCTTAAATATCGATTTGAAGTATTGTATTGCTTCAAGTTTGATTTTCAACGGGTCATCAGTTGATTCACCATTGACAACAAGATGCTCAATTGAATTTTTTCGGCGACGAATTGTTGCAGTGGTGTGAAAAAATCTGGTGTTCTTGTCCCCCTCCTTCAACCACTTTATTCTGGATTGTTGAGCCCAGTACGTCTCTTTGCGTTTCATCCATTGCCATAATTCCATTTGAGCAGATTTTCTTTCGCATATTTCATTAGAGTTTAGGACTTTTTCATTAGCAAGTTGGTCCAGGTCATGGATTTTAGTCTCGAGCCGCGTGATATGACTTTCAATGCTTCCAAATTCCTCAATATTCCATCGTTTCAAGCTGGACTTGAGAAGTTTAAACTTCTCCTGAATTGGTCTACCATTGGAGCAGAGCCATGAGTCTTTTATTACTTTCATGCACCCAGGGTGAGACAACCAACAATTAAGGAAGCGGAAAGGCCTTGGTCCCCAATTTTTCTCGCTGGTGTGAGCCAATAAAGGACAGTGATCCGAGAGACTGCGCTTCAAGAGAGTTACTTTCAAGTGAGGAAAGTGAGAGACTAGCTCTGAGTGAACAAACATCCTGTCCAGTTTGCTACTTGAGCTCCCTCTAAACCAAGTAAAGTTGCCATTAATAGATGGGATTTCCATGAGTTGCAAAACCTGCAAAAAGGATTTAAAATCATTTGAACCGTTAGAAATCCGTTGGCTACCCCTATCCGAAGAGATAAGAGTCTCGTTGAAGTCTCCAATTACGATGCACATCAGTTTCGAAGAGTTCCAGAATTGAATAATGTCTGACCACACTTGTACTCTAGCTTCTACCGAGCAAGGGTTATATATGTTAATGATTCATACTAAAAAGTAACCGCCTCACCTCTCTCTCTCTCTCTAAACTTTTTCTCTCGCCTCTTTCTACTTTTTCCTTCGCCCAAGGGTTTGCTCCTCTAGGGGAGCTCATTGTCACGACACCTCTCAACCACCGGCGAGCTCCCCTCCCGCCTTTTCCAAGGTAAGGTTCGTTGGCTCTTCTCCCTATTGTAGCAGGTTGGCGGTGGCGAGTTCGTTTTGCTCTAGATCTGAGTGAACCGACCTCCTTACTTTGGTTTTCTTTGTTCTTCGCATGTCGTTGTTGTTTTTTTTCAATAAGTCCCATCTATATGATGGTTTTTTTTCTATTATATGGGTTTCGTAGTCACCCCCTTCATGATGGGTTTGTTAGCTTGATTTATGTGTTTGTGTTGTTGTTTAGTATCTCCGGTTCCAAGAGCTTGGAGTTTTGAATATATGGGGAATTGTACTTCTTGGTTGAAGATTAAGAAAATTAGGATGAAGGTCCAATTCCAATTTACTATACCATCAGGCATAAAAGACGTTGAGTCATCGAAAATCGAACATGGTTAGAATATTATAATATCAAAAAAAGGGTACTGAAACGTCTATATTAGTAAATTGGATGGAAAATCTTAGCTTGATGTTTTAGATTATATGTATGGGTTCTTATTGTTGTAGATGTCGTATGACAATTTATGAATGATAATCTATCAGTTCACTTTTTAGAAAAAAAGAACGATTCATACTAGCTAGTATCCTGTATGATTATAATCTTTATCCATAGATCATTAGATTCCTAAATAACTTTTCAAAGTTGTTTTCAGCTAACCTATATATAGTCCACGTTGACTTCCGTTTTCATTTATTCTATGTTTGAACTTTGAACAATCAAGTAGTAGCTGTAGCCTGTAGCATACTCAAACATTACAAACATATAGTATTAAATATAAATCACACACATAATATAGAGTATAGACCTTCACAAATCACACATATATATTATTTGTTTGACAAATATCAAACTGAGAAGAAAATTTCATTTGATTCATACGCTGCCAACAATGGCTGGACTATACCCAGTAGTATCATCCCAATATTTTGACCACAACATCACTCCTCCATATTTCGGCGACATCCTTATGATAGGGAGCACCTGGGATATCAATATATCCGCCGGAATATACCCATTTCCGGCTTCCCAAGCCGCAGCCGGAAGCCCCATAAAAAGGCTCCTTATGTATTGAGTTGATGACCATATCTTCCATGATCTTATAAGTTTTGAAGTATCTCCATCATTATATTGACATGACGGACTTTCATAAAATTGGACCCAAACATAGTCAAATAGCCCTGTCCTAAGGGCTTTATCAAACTTCTTGTTAGGAAATTGGCAATGAGGAGCCGCAGTGAGGTACACCTTTTTTCTTCCAACTAGGTTATACCGTACAAGATATTTTGCTAGATCATCCCAGTAACGTGTTGATTTAGATTGGTCAATAGCAAAGTCGATGCCATCAAACACAGCGTTACCAAGAGGCCTAAAACTCGAGGTACCACCCAAGAAGTTGTCCCATAGGTAACGTGAAAAACTCATCGCGTCTTTCTTAGAAGACAGACCATAGTTTCCTATAGCACCTCCAAGAGAGAGCATGACCTTTATCCCCAAGGACTGGCAATACTCGACCTGCGGCCCTACGTTCGTGCACCCGCCGGAGGATGGGTTGCAGTGGCCTGCTAGGTTTAGTGATGGATTTTGACCGTAGCCAAAATCGTTAAGGAACGCAACGTTAACAAATTTGTACCTGCCAGTTGCACATGTTTGATTAAGGGTTCCTTCGAAGCCGTTTTGGCCCCAATAGATAGATATGCTTCCAGCATTAGATTTTGTGAATAATAAGAGGAAGGTAAGGGAGATGATCAGAAGAGAAATGAGGTGAAGTTTGTTAGACATGATTGGTTAAGGCACAATATGGATAAGTTGTTTTGATAGTGCCCACTATTCCACTAACTTCTATGGCTTGTATGTTCTTGCTTACTTTAGGTATAGATGAGACTCTTATATTTATAGACACCATCATGATAAATGGTAATCAAGTGGTTATACAATTCTTTTGCATGTATTGACTTTTCCCCAAACTTCTAATAAAATTTTAGATATCTTATAGGGTCAGGTGATTTGTCAATTGCGATATTAGATAGTGATGTAGATAATTCAATGTGTATATATTATGACATGTAGGTTTGCCTAAGGTAATTTTTTCCTCATCTATGTATACTAATATATTAAAAGGTGTTCCTCAACAAGGAACTGTACCACGTGGCGCTATCCCTTAGAGTTTTGAGTTCATGTACTTAACAATCAATAAAAAAAATTTAGATTATGCATGATATAAGATTTAATCCCATGACCTGAAGCTTGTGTACTAATGTCTTAACCACTAAACCAAGTTATATTTGGTGTTATAATTTCAATGTAAAATACTAAAAAATGAAATATATAAGTACCCGGGGCATAGCCCGGACCTAAAAACTAGTTTGTTTATTAAAAAAAGTGCTTAGATAAATAAAGAAGAATATAACCTAAATTTTTGTTGCGGCTGCACCCGATTTTTTTGTTAGACTATACAAAATTTGATGGTTGACTTTCCTCATCCAAAAGTTAAAATGTCAAATCGTAGCTTGAGGAACTCAAATTGGTTTTTTTCTAGTTTGGCCTTCTAGATATACTTATATCATTTCAAGTGCTCATTTAGTGCGTGACTTAGTCCATTATTATGTTCTTTTTTTTTTTTTCCTTTTTTGAGGGAATAGTCCATTATATTCTTGATATACCCAAAGTTAGGGGTGTGGTTTTGAAAAAATAATATATGAGCCATTTATTCTTTATTCAATGGTTGATATTGCTCAAACTCTACTTTGTAAAGTTTTTTTAGAACTCTAGAGGATCCAAACACGTGAAGGTGAAAATTGTGCTCGTATTGTAACTACTACGTTTGGGCATTGTCGGGCATGAAAAGGTTATTTGGGCCTATGTCGGGTAAATCATGATGAGTCCAAACCATAGCCTAACCATGGGAACATGCCAATGTACCTGGTAGATCGGGCTGAGTCATGTTGGCCTACTAATTTTTATAAATTGTGGTTGTCCGAATATAGTTCGATAAATATCTACAAAGATGATACCAATGATAACTTATTAGTAGATAGCAAAAACTTGAATGGGTCCGGTGCACGATAACTTATTATGTATTAAGTATCTTATTTTTTTTATATAGTTAGTTTGGGTTCAGAACAAATTATTGTGAACCCACTCCATCCAAGACTTGCTGATTAGTAGATATGTTGCACAAAAAAATTAATTTTACTTTACATGATCCATTATGGCTATATTATTCATTAACTGAGTTAAAAAACTTGATCACTCTTAGGCTTTGTTCTTTTGGACACGGTCGATTAGTTCTGTTTAGCTCATTTCAGTTTAGTTGTAGCTAGCTTCCAGTCACAATTTTAATTCAGTCGAATTTAGCTCACTTCAATTCAGTTCCACTCACTTCAGCCTAACACTTCTCAATCAAACTCACAACTCTTCTCACTTCTTCATCTGCCCTCATCTTCTTGTTTTTTCTTCGTTTTCATACGTCCTTACCGATATATAAAAGACATTAAGCCATATAACTCATGATTCATAATACAATAACTCATTCAATTATCAACTCAAGGAAGCATCTAAGGCTTCTTATTACACGTAATCAAACTAAGCCATGCTAAATCATGCCTTCAGTTTAGATACATGACAAAACAACCACCGGAAGAGAGAGAAAAAAAATCAATTGCATGAAGTAAGTCATTGGTGCTTAAGGGATACCACCAATGACTGGTATGCTAATTGAGACATCAACTCCATTACTAGATCCGCCATCCAAACTACCCTGGATGGCGGAACTATATCCGTCATCATAGAACCTAGACCAAAGCATCACCCCTCCAAACTTAGGGGAATCTCTAATATTTGGCAAAACATTAGATATAAGTTCATCAGGTGGAATATACCCACTGCCTGCTGCAGCTGGTGCAGCAGGTATTCCGAGGAAGATCTGGGGAGCGTCGACTCCACTCCATGTGTTCCAAGAGCTTATGAGGTTGTCCGCGTTGCCATTGGCATATTGACAGCCCGGATTGTTGTAGAATTGCACCCAAACATAGTCGAAAAGACCGGTGTTTATGGCTTCACTAAGTAGAGCATCAGGGAAAGGGCATTGTGGTGCTGCTGATAAAATTGTGCTGCGACTGTTGAGTGCTCTTGCTAAGGCATCCCAGTTCTCTCCTGAGCCGAGCTCAATGTCGAAGTCTATGCCATCCAGAACTGCGTCCCCGAATGGGCGTGCGTCTGAGGATCCACCGAGGAAGTTGTCCCAAAGGTAGTTTGCTACCTGTTGAGTATGAAGTATAAACAACAGTAATTTGATTAGTTTACAACAGAGAGATCCTATGTACCTAAACATAGACCATTAGTAACAACGATGATGTGGTATGACGATGATTGAAAGTCTTGTTTCCACTTCCTCTAGATTTCTAATACTTCCTCCGTTTTTGTTTTACATGTTACACTTTCACCCTTCACTTTTCACGCATTTTCATGCAAAACTGTAAGGATATACTTCATCCGTTTCACAATACATGCACCATTTCTCATATGGACACTATTCATCAACCAACTTTGACAATCTCTCTCAAAATTATGTAAGAAAAAACATAGTCAAATGGGGTCTTGTTAAATTCGTCTCAATGCGAAGATTTCAAATATCAATTTTTTATAATTTTTACCTATACACAATTAAAGATATTATTATCGAAAGAAGAGCATTGGAGTGTGTGAAAAAGCAAATGGTGCATGTATTGTGAAACAGATGTAGTATATCTCTAATTTTGTATTTGTAAAAATTATAAAAAGTACATAGTAAAAAATACATATTAAGACAAATCTAACAAGATCCTACATGACTATATTTTTTTATTCACGTATAAATCACAAATGATGGTCAAAGTGAAATTTGTGAATAGTGTAAAATGTCAAAGTGTAACATGTAAAAAAACGGAGGAAGTGTATACTCCATCCGTTTGCTAATAGTTGTTTTTTCACATAGTCTCGGATACACACCTTTGTCCTTTGACCACATATATATTTGATTACGTATTAAAGAAAATTCACATTGAGATGAATATAACAAGATCTTGATCATGTTACATTCGTGGGCTCATGGCAGAACAACATCCGATCAAAGTTAGTATAGAAACAATAATCAATGCAAAAGTGACAATGTTGCAAGATATATATTATGCAATATGTAGATTAAAAGCATATAAATAGAAATGCATATATATATATCAGTAAGAAAGAAGAGAAGTGACCTGTTGTGCATCAGCAGGGGAAGAAATGGAATAGGTACCAAGGCCACCACCCAAAGAGAGGAACACTCTAATTCCCTGACTTTGGCAGGTTGTAATATCATCCCCTATGCTACTGCAACTTCCTGGAATGCTTGGGTTGCAGTGGCCAGCTAAATTCAGCTGAGGAGTACGGCCACTGCCAAATACATTTAGGAAAGCAATGTTAATAAACTGGTAGTTCCCGGTGGCGCAGGCGGCGGCTAAGCTGCCTTCGTCACCGTGCTGCCCCCAATAAGTAGCAATCCCTGCACCATGGCAGAGATTAATGAATTGGGATGTCAAGATGATTAATGTGACTTTAAGGAAAGACATCTTTAGTTTGTAGTATCTGATCTTAAGGATGTATGTTTGGTTTTTGATGCACATTATGTACAATGTTGTAAGCTATTTATATGCACAAGCTACAAAGAGGTCATGTACTTAATTAGTCCAGCTTTCTTTCCTAGAATTATGGATGACAAATTAATAAGAAATGTCCTACATTATTCAATGTTTATTTTGATTCTTAACTGGTGAAACTTATTAGGTTATAGCTAAAGAGGTGGACCAATCAATTGTTTTTTTCCCTTTTCTTAGAGGATATATAAAAATTATTAGTAATAGAGGGTCATATGGTACCTAGCTAGTAACCTACAATAATAATTGGTTAATTACTTCTATGATTGTATTATGACTTGTTAATCGAGGCTAAACTCATCATGCTCATGTTTAACTATTTAAAGAGGATCCTATTGGAGGCTCGTACGAAATTGTATGCTCTGCCAAGTGGCAAGTAGATGTGGCATAGTACTAGCTCCATTGTGATTCATGGCCGGGCAAGCGCGTGCAAATATAAGTTGTGCTTGGTCGAGCACGAAATGTTGCCTTTTAATCCATATGTTTTGGTGGGGATAAGGCCCACTTAAGGCCCCTGTTTTCATACGTAACTTAATGCTACTCTCTTTTCCGATTTGATTGCAACACTTTAAATTTTTCCAGTCAATCTAATTTTGCAACACTTCTACTTAGCTTATGGATTATGGACTCACTATGTTTTTATCATTTCTCACTCTATCATTATACCATATATCTTTATTGAAAACGATAAAACAAAAATAGAATAACATTTATCCCCACCCAATTAAAGGATCCACGTAATTTATCTATAATATATTTTACATTTTTTTTTGCTAAAATCAAGTTTTACATCAAAATATTATGCATCACTTTGTTTGTCTCGTAAAACTGCGTGCATAAACCATATTATATAATTATGGTATTCAATTTGTATAAAAGAAGGGCAATTAAAATGAACTAAAGGCACTATGTTATTATTATGATGCATGGCAATATGGCATTTGCTTCATTCTAGCACTTTGCATTTCATACCAAAAGGGTCAATTGAGATGGACCTTTGGGATAGGATGCAGGATGCTGACCTTAGTTTTCAGTTGTTGTTTTTTTGGGTGAAATTAGTTTTAATTTTCACAAAAAACAAAAAGTTAAACAAAAGTAGTTTTTTCTTTGCAAGGTAATGAAAAGCCCAATCCAGGCTGTCTCCTGGAGGCCCAGATTGGGTTGATAATCTTTTTTAGTTTTTGTTTTTTTTTTAACGGGAAACAAAAAGGGTGGTCGGTGGATAACAATTTTAAACTTAACATGAAAGACGTTTGACCTAATAATACTGCACCCAAAAAAAAATAATGCATTATGGTATTCTGATAATACGACATCAAATCTTAAAAATAACGTTGACGTACATAATTTTTTATCTGCATTACATTCTAACTAATAATTCCTTAATCCCTCCAAATCTTAAAACCAGATTATTCCTTAATTAACTACTATAGATGAGGCTGCCATGTTGTTAGGTTAAGGCCTAGTACATGTGCATTTGATTTTTGATCACCAATGAGAGGAAGAAGACATGCATATAATCGCGCATAGACAAAATTTTCCCTCTTTACTAGAAACAAAGAGGAAAAAAAAATCATGTCGCGAGTAACCACATATATTTTCTTAGTTCTTTATTAATTGCAGTATTGCAACAATTGAATTTTACACTATTCACACATAAACATATCACCATCAATTATGATTTTTTACGTATGGAAAAATATAGTCAAGTAGGTCTTGTTAGATTCATCGTGATATGTAGTTTCAATATATCAACTTTTTGTAATTTTTTTTTGAGGAAATAACTTTTTATATTTTTTTACCAATAAGGTAATTAAATATATTAATGGTTAAAGTTGTGCATTAGCAAACATTAAAGCTCGAATGTTGCAATTAATAAAGAATGGGGAAGTATGCTCTTCACTCATTTAAAGGATTGTTCTGTAGGTGATAGTAAAAAGTTCATGATCGCCCTCATACAACTATTGTACTTCTTTCGTTCTTTTACAATTACAAAGTTCTGAATTTTGATGACAAAAGATTAAGAAGCTTAATTACATGAATAGGGCATGCTTCTTAGTTTTACATGTAATCAGGCTAAGGGAAGAGATAATCTTAGAGAAAAGATTTCAACTAAGTGTATTTAGTTTAGGAGACTAAGCCATGCTACTTCATGCCTTAGTTTAGATACATGACAAAACAACCACCCAAAAAAGAGAAACAAAATTGCAAGTGACTTAGATTGAGAGAAATCAGAAAGGAAAATAGAGCACAAGACTTTCTCAATTAAGGTAGGATGCCTACTGCCTAGCCCAAAAAAATGTAGTTAAAGTTTCGACGATTGGGATGTCAATTGACACTAGAAGTCCATAGCTAGATCCGCCATTCACACTATTCTTGATGGTGGTGCTATATCCATTGTCACGAAACCTCAACCGTATTGGGACAATCCCTAATATTTGGTAAAACCTTAAGAGCATCAGGTTGGACATACCCAGCATTGGCAGCATCTCGAGCAGCAGGTGATCTGAGGAAGATTTGGCAAGTATTGACTATAGTCCATGTGTTCCAAGACGTTATAAGGTTGTTAGTAATCCCGTTGGCATATTGGCAAGGTTGATTGTTGTAGAATTGCACCCGAACATAGTTAAAGACACCAGTTATTTATGGCGTCACATAATGAGCATCAGAGAAATAGCACTCTGGTGCTGCTGATAAGTAGACCTCCTGAGGAAGGTGCTTCGTCTATTGAACCCCCTTGCTAGAACATCCCACTTTCCTCTGAGCCAAATTCAATGTTGAAGTCTATGCCATCGAGCACCGCGTTCTTGAAGGGGCAGCGCATGTTTGAGGTTCCACCTAGGGAGCTGTCCCAAAGGTAGTCTGCTACCTGTGTTGGGAGAAGACAACAGTAATTAGTTGTAACTAGGATCTGTTTGGTTGGACAGAAACATCTTCAATGGAAAACGGTTATTTCCATAAAAAGATAAACATTTAACAAGTAAAGATAAAATAGTTTTCCGTTGTTTAGTTCCTTACCAAAGAAAAAAGGAACATGTTTTCCATTCTTGGGAGAACAAACTATTTTTTTTTCCATCCTTGGAAAAACTATTTTCACCCTCTACAAACCAAACATAGAAACATGAGAGAACTGCTTTGATTTTCTGGGAAAATATTTTCCTCCAGACGAATACTCTCTGACAACACAAAACTTCTACCAAAACAAGGTCATTGTTAACGTCTTACAGTGAATGTATCAATACAGACTTGGTTCTAACTCAATTTGCATGAAGTGGCTATAGATAGAGGATTGAATTGATTTCAACAATAAAAGAAGGGTGAAATAACCTACCTGTTGTGCATCAGCATTCAGCAGGCGAAGAATAGAGTAGTTACCAATGTCACCACCGAAAGAGAGGAGCACTTTGATTCCTTGACTTTGGCAGGCTGCAATATCATTCCCTATGCTTCTAGAACTTCCACGCATGCTTGGATTGCAGTGGCTGCCATTGCCAAATACATTTGGAAAAGCAATGTCAATAAACCTTCTTGTAGAAATCAAGACCAAGAAATTGAAGAAAAGGTCCAGGAATATTCAGCATCCTTGCTTATAATAATTTCCAATGAATAAAAATATAGGTTGAGCATATGTCTATATGTTGTCACCAATAATCACCACAAGAACAAACCCCATTCTTGAAGGTGTGAAACCTATTGGTATCTCTAACAAGTATCTCCCTCTTAGTGATCTTGGATATGAGCTTGATTGCAATATGGCAATCTCCACAGATACGAAGATTCTTAGTAATTCTAATAGCTGTTGGTGGTCTCGTATTTATAAGGGCAAATACTATAGCCAACTTTTCACTGTGGACTCTAAGATGGCCTTCTTTATCCTCCTCCTCCACATCATGAAGAGCAAAATCTGTCTCAGGAACATAACCTTCCTCCTTCATTTTCCCCACTAACACATCCAACTTATCATAAATCTCTTTAGACTGTGGATGTGATCTGTCCCCCTGCGAGGAATGTATAAACCTGACCTTCGTGCTCCACGTTACTAATGCCTGGTGTTTTATTCATGCCTTTGTTCTTCATTAATGATCTGATTGTGCTAACTTCCTTCCATTTTCCAGCTTTAGCATAAATGTTAGACAGCAACACATAAAATCCAGCCTGCTCAGGAACCATATGGAAAAGATGGTCAGCAGCTATCAGCCCAATACTCATATTAGAATGGACACGACAAGCACCTAATAGAGCTCCCCATACTCTTTCATTTGGCTCAATCGGCATCTCCTTGATGAAAGAGAGAGCCTCATTCACTTTCCCTGCGCGCCCAAAGAGATCAACCATGCAACAATAGTGTTCTACTCTTGGAGTAATATTGTACTCTTCAGTCATTAATTTATAGTAACTCTGTCCTTCTTCCAACATCCCTGAATGACTGCAAGCTGACATGACAGCAACAAACGCAATGGAATCAGGATTTAAGCGCTCCTTTCTCATTCGAGAGAAAAGAACAACAGCTTCTTGACCTTGTCCACTCACACCATACGCAGAAATCATTGAAGTCCAAGAAACAACATCACGTATCAGCATAGTATCAAATACATCCCTTGCTTCCCTTAGGCAACCGCACTTGGAATACATGTTGATTAATGCATTCTCCACGGACAAATTTGGAAGAAGTTTCTTCCTTTCAACACATTTGTGAATCTTCCTTCCTAGTGAGAACGCAGAAAGATCTCCACAAGCAGGTAGAATACTCGTAAAGGTGACCCCATCTGGCTCAATTCCACTAGCTTCCATTTGAGAATAAAGATCAATGGCTTCTGCAGCCATGGAGTTCTTCACATACACCGCTATCATTACATTCCAAGATACCAAATTCTTCTTAGCCATCTTTTCAAACATTTCTTCGACAAATACAACATTCTCAGAAGAAGTATTAGAAACTGCTGGCAGTAAACTTGCCATAGTTCCAGCATCCGCATTCAACCTCATCGACTCCATTTCTCTACAAACGTTCAGGGCGTCGTCAAAATGCCCTCTTTGCACATACCCAGCAACCATAGAATTCCAGGAAACAACATCTCGAGCAGGCATTTCATTAAGAACTTGTCTAGCATCCATCAAACAACCACACTTCCCATACATAGCAATCAAACCATTCCCAACAAACAAATTCAAGTTAAGCCCAACTCTATACACAGTAGCATGAATCTGCAGACCAACCCACAAATTCTCTGAACCAGAACAAGCTTTCAAAGCGCACGGGTACGTATAATGATCAGGTCTAACTGCAAGTCTAGACATACTCTTGAACATCCCAAGAGCATCTTGGTACTGTTGATGGGTCACATAGCTCCTGATCATAACATTGAAAAAAATAACATTTCTCTCAGGACTTTCATCGAACAGATGGCGGGCAATACCCAATAAACCAAAACCAGCATAAGCCCTAATCAACTTGAGTCGAATATGAGGGCTTGAATGAAGATCTTGGTGGGTTAATATTTTTGCATGAAGCTTTTTTAGGGTTTTGGGATCTGGGTATGAATTTAAAATGTCGTTACACAATTCCTCGGTGACAATTACATTTTGGCGGGTAAATGTAGTTGAGATATGGGATTCTAGTTGAATGACCGTTGATAAGTTGCGGGACGAACAATAACGCCCAATATTCATTAAGAACAATTTTTATTTCTATGGGAGTATAATGTTACAGCTAAAGTGAATTGAAGTTGAGCAGATTGAATGTGGTGCTGGAAATCAAGGATGATATACAGGGGTTATGCACTTATGCTACAAGTTTTCTATACATAGACACGAAAAATGATCATATTTAATCAACTATGAAAACCTAATGGTTCAAAATGATTATGGAGTTGGAACGGATCTTTTATTTCAAAATTATTATGGACCAATCAATTATCTATAATCATAGTTAATATGACCACCTAAGAATTGTCAGTGTAGACAAATAAAGGATGTGTAATTGTGCATGCATGATGAGAGAGAGAAAGAGATAAACTACATGCCACATAACTACATAAGGTATATTGCATTTATTTCAAAGCATCCAAATATAAGAAGTGTTACACTTTATATAAGAACAAAGAAAATTTATTTGTATGGAGCTTTCATCTTCATCATAAAATAACGATATGTATTTGCAACTCTCCCGCTGAACTGATACACTGAATTTGTTGTAAAAAATGTGCCTATAATCTAGATAACAAGAGCAACATATTTTATCACAACGAAATTACAAGGTTCCTAGCACCTTACTGCTAAAAACACCTAATGATACATTTCCTTATAAATATACTTTACAAGTCTATCGTATTAGATTTTGTGTACAAGATTAAGGTAGTCCAACAAGAGGATCCTGTTGTATTGCTTCAGGCAAAGCTTCTGTTATACACAGTTACCTGTTTCATATGTCTAAGTCAGCTAGTGTAGACAAGCCATTGTCCGAGACTAACATACCTCGTCAATCATAGCCCCCAATCATGATGCCAGGATTCATCCTGAAACAAAGCCCTGTGAACGGAATTGCTTGAACTTCCCCCTTGATCCCTACCTTCATCACCAACACTACCATCTGAAGGGAATAAGCACTTTTTTGCCCCACTTGTAGGGGTTTCGCATACCATATCATAGCTTTCTCTATGTCGGCCCTTCCTCTTAGACCTACGAGATGAGTCTGATTTTGACCTAGATAATTTTGGAGGTTTAGGGGCCCACACTCTCTGCAGTTCTGGCATGGCTCTTCTTGAAAAAGATGAAAACCTTGAAGCTCTTGCTCTCCTCTCTTGAGCTTCAATTAGTTTGCGGTCATGATCAGTGCTACCAGAGTGAATTGAATCATCAGTAGAATTGGGTTCACTTCCTCTATCATTATCCCCTACTTTCCATGATTGACTGCTGTCTTCACTGTTGAGAAGTAGGTTGGGGGATTCATCATCACCATCATCAAACAATAAGAGATCCATATGATCATATATCTTATGGACAACATCTCCCAGCTTTTGCGAGTACCTGGACATTGCCCACAAATAGTAACATAAGATAAAACTATGCCGTTCAAAACAGCTTTTTACACCAAAAGTCCAAAATAAACCAGACATCAAATAATATTGAACATATGAGTGAGATGTCAAAGGATCTGGACACCTCTTAACTAGAAAATAATTACTCGATAACCTGGTACCTAAAATTCTAAAATCAGAGAACCAGCATGTATCTTCAACAACTAATTGCAAAATTCCTGTTCAAAGTCATTCCAGTCGTAGTTTGATTCATGGCATAAACAGGAATGAGGTTGCATATCCATTGAGGCTAACATCAAATGAAATACATGAAATAGGCTATCGCTGAGCATGTTCACTAGTGAGCAAGAGAGAAGAATGGGTGTGGGGCCCATACCAAGTGGATTTACCATATTACTCCCCTCTAGTATGCTCACCAGTTAACAGTTCTCTATTTAGCCTCACTGAATACATTTTCATCTAGCAGACAAGGGCGGTTTGACGCAAAGATGCAACAACAGTCGGGCCCTAAACTATAGAATCATCAAGCATTCAAAAATAATAATCCAGGACATACTTGATTATACACTTTAAAATCAGAAAAGGTTACCCCTAATCTACATCACATAGAGCACAAATTGCAGTACAATTTTGTGACAAATGGCAGTACAAAAACACAAAAAAGCCCAAGGGCAGAGGAAATAGAACACAATGATCATCATCGAAACCACTGAAAAGAAGAGAGAGTGGCCCATCAATCCAGGAGACATTGTTCGAGTATAATGTCAAGGACAGGGTGAGAACCTTCTTTAGCAGACACTAACAACAACTTCTGACATCCTAGATCAACAAAATCCACCACCTAGATTGGATAGCGTCATTCACATTAACTTGGTAGATCCAGATCAACTCATCCATATTCCTGAACACTAATAAAGGCTAGTGGAAAGGATGTTTGCAGGAAGAAAAAAAAGGCGAAAAGTGAACAATTTCAGGGAAAAGGAAAGCAGAAAAGAAAACAGTCAAACCTTATACAAAGCAATCAGCTGGAAGGCAGACCAAAGAAAAGCTAGAAAAAATGTAAATTGGAAACTTATGAAGACATCTCCTTGTCTGCCAAGACCCACATCAATGATGCTGCTGATATGGTAAAGCTTTTCATCTATGAAATTTGTAAAAGATGGCATTGCCCCTTGGTAACATACGAACACAAAATAGTCAATATTGTGGTTATACATGCTGATAGCATTAGAAGTGCATATACCTGCTTCTGATGGTCCTGCCCACATAATCATTAAGGTTGAAGTCTCCGAAAAATCCATCCTCCATGTTACACTGAATAAACTCTAGAAGACAGCAAATCTGCTTAGCAAATTTGTGCTTAGTAGAATCTCTTATACCAGCCACAATATCTGATTGAAGTATCTCCATACGAAACAAAATCTGCAGCTCGTATCTGGAAGAATCTTAAGGAACTACCCTGAGAACCCAATTAAATGTTCCAACCAAAAAAAGAAGTAAAATCATCATAAACATATTAACTACCAAGTATTATATGGAAGAAAAGGATACTCTCTAACTCTATCTTCAGAGGACATCTTGGATGATTGTGCATCTGGTGCTTTAGAGGACAGACTACCATCTTTGTGCTTTCCTACTATGTCTTTTGGATCAATTAGTAACATTTTCACAAGTTCAGCCGCCACTAGCCCTCCATGACTGTTACCATCTGATTTTTCAAGGGAGGCTTGACTTTCTTCTCTGGTATCTGGTCCTAGTTTTACCTTTAACCAATAAATACATGACCGAACAACCCGCTGCGCAAAAGCCACCAAGTCAACTCCTGATGCAATCCCATGTTGGATTCTCTGAGATAAATTACTGAAGAAAGCTTCTGCAGCTTCTTGCAAAGAACCTCCAGCTATTTGAGGAGGTTCCTTAACAGCATGTTCTTCAGCCAAAGAGGGAAGTGGCTGTTGACTTTCGTGATCCAAATGGCATAATCTCTCTCTCGTTTTCTCTAGAATTTTAAATGGGTCTGATTTACATGAAATAGATGAAGGACTTCTAGTGACCTGTTTCATCCAACACTTCAGAAACTTCAACTTCTTTGAAGTATCCCATTCCTTGGAAAAGTAAGCTTCTTCAAGTTCCATCTCACAGAGTTCAAAAGCTGCTTTGCAGAAAGAGCTCCACGAGAGATCCTTGTATCTGTGAGGATGCTTTCTATGCTTTATTCTACTCTCATTTCTAATTATCCCACTTACAGAATCCATACTAGTATCAGCACCAACAGTTTTATTTCCTGTCCTTGAACTATCCTGTCCAAGGTTCAGTTTATTTTCACCATTTTGTGCTCCACATTGAGAGTCAGAGTTACTTTTCAGAATATAGAGAAAAGCTGAATGAGTACTAAATGGTCTAAGAACCCCCATCTTTTTGCTGCCATTGGCATTTGACAGATGCAACAATGCCAGGTAATCATTCCTATAGAGGAAGCACAACAGAATTTGCCAAAGAGGTGGTGGTTTCCTCTTCATAAACTTGCCTGTTTCTTCCGAAAGCAAGTCAAGAACTCTGTCAGCGAAAAACTTTTCAGATGATTTTTCTTTCTTTTTCTTTGCATCTATTGGAAGCTCATCAACTAGAACAACATCAGAGATCTGCCCATTGATTCTTAATAGTTCGCTGTGTCTACAGAGAGCTTTAACATCAATCTTCACAACTCCATCGCCAAAACTCCCCAAAGTTCCGCAAGGTCGTTCAGAAAGTTCTGCTCCTGCTTTTTCACACGCTCCAGCAAGTGAGAGACTGTTAAGCCTCTGCCCACATGACATATTAACATCAAGCAGTTGGAGATCACAGTATGTGCACTCCATCGGCTTACCACTCACATCCAATATCTCAAGATTCAGTTGCCCACTAACTTTCTTACATGTATCATTCAATTTACAACAAGTCGATGACACCCCAATCATTGGATAAATTAAGCCAAACGAAACAAGAGCGGAGCCTAATACAATCGAATTACTAGAACAAAAACCCCAACCTAAACTTTTAAGCCCACATTGGAAAAACCCCACCAACCTACCAATTTCATCAACATTGTCGTTTCGTTTATCATTTCCTACGTTATCATCATCATATCTCACATCTACCCAGCTAAAATGGATATCCCTACTAACAAAAGCATCTCTCACATTCCCAAAAACCCCTCTAAATTTATCACAAAATGTATCACTGTCACATATCACATCATCAACACCCATAAAATCATGCAAATCCTCAAGAGACTTACAAAGAGGAGAGAACAACACAACCAAATTTGACCTAACATTTCCTAACAAATCAGAATCATCAACACAATCACACAAATCCCAACCATAATCATGAATTACCTGCGCAATCGAGCTGGAAACACACGAAGCCTTCGAATTCGACCCCGAAATCGAAGATTTAACCATATCACAAACCAATTTAAGGGTCTGTGAGAGTGAATCTAGGGTTTCATCGGGGCGATTGAAAGAGAGAAAATTAGGGTTATACGACGAAATCGGGAGCTTGAGGATAGAAGAAGACGAAAGAAGAGGAGAGAGAGAGGAGAAGAAAAACTTGAAAGAGGAGAGAGAAAGAGAAAGAGGAGGAAAAGAGAGGAGAATTTTGGCGGAAGTGAGAAGAGAAGTGAGGTAAGAATTAGGGTTTTGGAGGTGAATAAGAGGGTGAAGATCGATTAGAAGAACGATTCTCTGAGTTTTCGAGTAATCGATCGGATTAATTCCAACCATTTTCGCCGGAAAATCGCCGGCGTTTGATGAATTTGGCTGATGAAAATAGAAATGGCGGAAATTTGTTGATGAAATTGGGGATTTTGGAGGAGAGAGAAAAAAGTGAGGAAAGGAGGGAAATAAAAGTTGAAATTTGAGGGTTTGGGCGGGAAATTTATGAATAATATGGATATCTGATATTGTGATGTCTCCTTTGTTGCTATTTTATTGTTTTTTTTGTCTAGATGTGAATATTAGATCGTGTTATTTTGAATTGAATCGGGCGAAAAAGCTAAACAAATGGCGGATGTGTATTTAAAGTAAAATAGATTATGTTATTTCATGGAAAATCACTCTACATTGAAGATGTAATCTTGCCATGTGTATGATGATCAATAAATTTTCCATTTTAATTTCACAATTTTTTTAAAAAAATATTTTAATTTCAAAAATGCAATGTCATTTCTTGTAAATTGTAATTATTCTTACTTAATTAGATTTTAGATATGATCCATCAATTATTAAAATCAAATTCAATACCAGAGAAATAAGGTCAATGTCGGAAATATTTCGAAATATTACTCCATCAACACCAAAATATAGTTTAGTTTCTTTTTGCACTTAGATTAGATATGATCATATGACCCATCAATTATTCAAATCAAATTCAATGCTAGAGAAATAAGGTCAATGCCAGAGCCCATAAATATTTTAAAATATTACTTCATCCGTCCCAAAATATAGTTCACGTTTCTGTTGCACAGTCTCCAGCACGTATCTTTGACCATCAATATCTTTAATTATGTACTAATAAAAATTATACATTAAGACGAATCTAACAAGATTCCACATAAGTATGTTTTCTTGTATATATCGATGAGAATATTAGGTCCAAAGTTTTAAAGTTGACCATGAAAAATGAGACATGAACTATATTTTGAGACGAAAGTACTAACATTTTTCCCAATTTCAATCAATTTAACTAATAATGTTTCTGAAATGGCGTTTCTGTCTTAATTTAATTTCGTCTATACCTTAGGGCTTTGGCCTTGTGCCCTTGTCTATAACTGCCGTGTGGTGTGAATGTGCGATATCTCTCTGTCGGGGTTTGCCCACTAATTTAATCATCAGTATCATATTACAGTAATCCTCTGACATTAAAATCCCATAAAATCCGAAAACAAAAGTATGCATTAAACATGAGTGTACTGTGTACTTGCTAATTAATGTGTTTAGTACTTAATACGTGAAGTTTCTCATGAGACATGAACTTAATGGTTAGTTTCTTTCCATAGCATCAAATTTCCAAGAAAAAAAAGAGCTTCTTCTAAAATTCTTATGAACTTGTAAAATTTGAAGGTAAGAATGCAAGCATACTTTATTTCTGTCCACTTCTGGGTTTATATCTGTTTAGTTTGTCATTTTTGCGTAAATCACAAAATGTGTGAATATTGCAAATGTAGTTTTTCATGTATTGGTTTTTTTTTTCTAGGAAAAATTTGCCAATTTTTACCATTGAAGAACTCAGCTGCTATAAAATGCTAAAATCTACATAAAAGTTCAAACTTTCAACTGCTTTAGTAACTGCAAATAATTGTAAAATCACCAAAACACTGCATTATATCTGATGATTTTGTTGTACTATATGTTAATGCAGAGAAAAGTTGGTGAAAGATGATGATGGAGAATCTATGGGCTATGTTTTGTGGGCAATCTACTTGTGCAAGAAGCAGTTATAAGCTTTGTAATGCTCGGTTCGTGCTTATTACTCATCCTTCTTCATGTATCAACCATGCTTCCATTCTTTGTTTCGATACACTGCTTCTAGTTATGCTCTTATATAACTTCATTTGCAATCATTTTTCAAAGAAACTTGAGCTACGAGCTCGTAGTACACAGTTCTCAGTCTTGCAAATACTGTCAGCTGTTTTTAATGGCAGTCTTGGACTTGTTTACTTGGGCTTTGGTATTTGGAAGCTGGATAAAAAGTTAACAAATGATCATTCTAATTCACCTAATCATTGGTGGATCCTGTTTTTCTTTCATGGAGTTACATGGTTGTTAGTGGGACTAACAATAAGCCTCAAAGGAGAGCTTTTCACGAAACTCCGATTACGAGTCTTGTCTATCTTAGCTTTCCTCTTTACTGGGATTTTCTGTTTTCAAGCAGTTTTTACCACCACAGTATACCATAAGGTAACAGACAAGGTGGTTGTAGACATTTTATCTTTTCTAGGAGCAAGTTTGCTCTTGTTGTGTACTTACAAAGGGCACACTCCAAACATGGTGGAAAATGACAGCAGTAAAATTAATTCAACTGCCCAAGTTACCCCGTTTGCTAAATCCGGGTTGTTCAGTAAGATGTCATTCTGTTGGTTAAATCCTTTGATGAAATTAGGCAAGAAGAAGATTCTAGAAGAAGATGACATACCCAAATTACGAGATATAGATATGGCAGAACCTTGTTATTTGCAGTTTATTGAGCAGTTGAATAAACATAAGCAAGCTAAATCATCATCAGAATCCTCCATATTGTGGACTATTGTTACCTGTTACCGGAAGGAGATTCTGAAATCAGGGTTTTTCGCGTTACTGAAGATACTATCAGTTTCAGCTGGACCTATTTTGCTGAATTCCTTCATTTTGGTTGCTGAGGGTAAAGAAGCTTTCAGATATGAAGGTTACTTTTTAGCATTTTCGCTCTTCTTTTTGAAGATCCTAGAATCTTTGTCACAAAGGCAATGGTACTTCAAGACCAGACTGATTGGCCTAAATGTCAAGTCTGTTCTTACAGCAGCAATTTACAGGAAGCAACTACGATTATCAAATGGTTCGAGGAAGATTCACTCAGGTGGTACAATAATGAATTATGTAACTGTTGATGCATATAGAATTGGGGAATTCCCTTTTTGGTTTCATCAAACTTGGACTACAATCCTCCAACTCTGCTTCGCATTAGTTATTATGTTCCATTCAGTTGGACTTGCAACGATTGCATCATTAGTCGTGATTATACTAACCGTGATTTGCAATATCCCGCTTGCCAAATTACAGCATAAGTTTCAAAGCAAATTAATGGCGGCCCAAGATGATAGGTTGAAGGCTTGCTCCGAGGCTCTTGTGAATATGAAGGTGCTAAAGTTATATGCCTGGGAGGTGCACTTTAAGAACGTCGTTGAAGCATTGAGGAAAGTGGAATACAAATGTTTATCAGCAGCGCTGTTGCAGAAAGCATACAATAGTTTTCTCTTTTGGGGCTCTCCTATAATCGTGAATTGTGCTACATTTGGTGCATGTTATCTCCTCAAAATTCCTTTACATGCTAGTAATGTTTTCACCTTTCTTGCAACTTTGCGACTAGTGCAAGAGCCTATCAAACTTATTCCAAATGTCATAAGTGTAGTGATTCATGCAAGACTTTCGTTTGCACGAATTGTGATGTTTCTAGAAGCGCCAGAGCTTCAGATTGAAAATGTCAGGAAGAAGAGTAATTTGACCAGCACAAACCTGCATGTCATCTTAATGAAGTCAGCAAATCTCTCGTGGGAGATGAATCCATCAAAGCCTACATTGAGAAACATAAATTTAAATGTTCGTCCAGGTGAAAAGGTAGCTATATGTGGAGAAGTTGGCTCAGGAAAATCAACCTTGCTAGCAGGAATTCTGGGAGAAGTACCATATATTGATGGAACTGTAAGCTTCTTCAAAAACCCTCATACTTATTGTATCGTTGCATGACTTGCATCATTTTAATCATTTTATGGATTCGCATATCTAATCATTACGGCGATATATTGAGAGATTTCTCCTTAACCCCCTTTCTTTCTTACAGGTGGAAGTTTATGGGAGGATTGCATATGTTTCTCAGACAGCTTGGATCCAATCAGGGACAATACGTGAGAATATTCTTTTTGGATCTGCCATGGAGGACCTGCGATACCAAGAAACACTTCTTAGGTGTTCATTAGTAAAGGACCTTGAACTTCTTCCCTATGGTGACGAGACTGAAATAGGGGAAAGAGGAATCAATCTAAGCGGTGGTCAGAAACAACGAATTCAACTTGCTCGTGCGTTATACCAAGATGCTGACGTATATATTTTGGATGATCCATTTAGTGCTGTTGATGCACACACCGCAACTAGCCTCTTGAATGTAAATTATTAGGCCTTGACCAGTATACTCTTTGTTCCTTAATATTTCACTTGAAGTACAATTTGACCTTTGTACATTGTTGCAGGATTATGTCATGGAAGCTCTTTCTGGAAAGACTGTCTTGCTTGTAACACACCAAGTTGATTTTCTTCCCGCATTCCATTGTTGTATGGTGAGTGCCATCACTTGCCTTGCTAGTGAAAGTTGTCTAAAATATTACGCATATTTTCTTTGCAATCATCGATAACAGAAATCTGTTCCTTTCTGCAGCTAATGACAGATGGGGAAGTTCATCATGCAGGGCCTTATCATGAGTTATTGGCTTCGAGTCAGGAATTTTCGGACCTTGTAAATGCGCACAAAGAGACTGCTGGAACTGAATCACTGGCTGAAGTCAGCACACCTGAAAGACGTAAATCCTCTGCAAAAGAGATTAAGAGACCCAACATGAACCAATATGAAGCAATAAAAGGGGGTCAGTTGATTAAACAAGAAGAAAGGGAAATTGGAGACACTGGTTTAAAGTCATACTTACTATACCTGAATCAGAATAAAGGTTGCCTGTATTTTTTTATTTTTGCCCTTCTTCATCTCGCCTTTGTGTCCGCCCAGATATTACAGAATACTTGGATGGCCTCTGGCATTAACAACCCACATCTCAGCAAACAAAAATTGATTGTCGTTTATGTCATAATTGGATTCTGCATGACAGCATTTTTACTGATGAGATCTCTTGCAATAGTAGCATTAGGGTTAGAATCATCAAAAGCTTTATTTTCTCAGTTGCTGAACTCTCTCTTCCGAGCTCCAGTGTCATTCTACGACTCGACACCTCTCGGAAGGATTCTAAGTCGGGTGTGTATCAAGTTCTCATAAGTTTCACTACACATTGATTCACATTAAAATGACACTGCAGTAATATTTCTTTATTTCTTTAAATCCTGCAGATTTCATCTGATTTAAACATTGTGGATGTTGATATCCCCTTCAGCTTCCAGATAACCTTCGGATCTACTATTATTGCATATGCTACTTTCGGAGTAATGGCTGTCGTCATCTGGCAGGTCTTATTTGTCACAGTACCTGTGATCTACATGGCAATACAATTGCAAGTAAGTGACTATAGGATCTTCTTTAATACAGCTTTACAGATTATATATAAATCTACGTTACTCAGACTCTTCATTTTACCTCGATACTCTTACATGAATATAGACATTTCGACATTTTATTTGCACTAGAAGAACGGAATTATCCATAAAATAGCTGAGTCAAATACTTCAGCACATGGCTTATCCTTACAGTAGTTCTGGGTATCTGCTGATAAATCATTTAAGAAAATAGTCTTGCTCTGGTTTCAGGAGAAACCATGGTTTTAGGGTTTCAGTCTTTCAGATACATGATGATATGCATTATAGAGCATGAAAATTGAAAAATACTGCTTTTCTCAACTTTTTAAATTACTTATTCTGGAACCTGCACTATATTTAATGGGGAAATCATAGCTTCAGAAAAAAAAAAATTGTAGTTCATTTTTCATTTTTTAGTCAGCAATTCAGCATTCATCTTCACCTCCAGCTCTGGTGAACTGTTAACTGTATAATATGTTACTGGAGTAAAGAGTGTTTTTACATTTTCGAACATACTGCTAGGTTGAACACCTTACTGTTTTATGAAACATGTTTGACAGCAGTACTACTTTGCAACTGCAAAAGAGTTGATGAGACTCGAGGGTATAACCAAGTCCCTGGTCGCAAACCATTTAGCTGAATCTGTAGCCGGTGCCATGACAATTAGAGCTTTCGAGGAGGAAGATCGTTTTTCTGCTCAAAATCTTGATCTTATTGATACAAATGCAAGCCCATTCTTCCACAATTTTGCAGCTAGTGAATGGCTAATACAACGGATTGAGACCCTCAGTGCCATAGTTCTTGCAGCTGCAGCACTGTGTATGGTTTTGCTTCCTCACGGTACTTTTAGCTCAGGTGAGATATTATGTCTCTCACTCACTCCATATCATCAGGTTACTATTGCTGCATAGCAACTTCTGCAAGGAAATTCTTACACAAATAATAATACAGGCTTCATCGGAATGGCACTATCATATGGTCTCACATTAAACATGGTTATGGTGGTCTCAATTCAAAATCAATGCATTTTAGCTAACCATATTATTTCCGTGGAGAGGCTTAATCAATACATGGATATACCAAGTGAAGCTCCAGAAGTCATCGACGATATACGCTCCCCACAAAACTGGCCATTGGTTGGTAAAGTGGAGATATGCAATTTGCAGGTATATCATTGTGTATTAGGATTAAGTTTGATAATATTCAGGTAAGACGACTGATATGAGAAAATTTCATGTTCAATACAGGTAAGATATAGACCAGACACACCACTGGTTCTTCAAGGAATCAGTTGTACATATGAAGGGGGAGATAAAATTGGTATTGTTGGTAGGACTGGCAGTGGAAAGACTACCCTGATAGGGGCATTATTTCGCTTAGTCGAACCAGTAGGAGGGAAGATAGTAGTTGATGGCATCGATATATCTTCAATCGGACTTCATGATCTAAGGTCTCGTTTTGGGATTATTCCTCAAGATCCTACTCTCTTCAATGGCACAGTACGATTCAACTTGGATCCGTTAAGCCAGCATAATGATGAAGAAATCTGGGAGGTGCTTGGCAAATGTCAGCTAAAAGAAGCTATCAAAAAGAAAAGTCACGGGCTAGATTCATGGGGTAAGTGTTCATCCTTCCCAAGAATCCATCAGTTTACTAATGGTTGCACTAAACAATTTTACCATCAGTTGTGGAGGATGGATCGAATTGGAGCATGGGACAGCGGCAACTCTTCTGTCTAGGACGTGCTTTGCTGAGAAAAAACAAGGTATTGGTCCTTGATGAAGCGACTGCATCCATCGATAATGCAACTGATATGATTATGCAGACAACAATAAGAACAGAATTTGTTGATTCCACTGTGATCACTGTAGCCCACAGGATACCGACAGTAATGGACTGCACAAAGATCCTTGCCATTAGTGATGGTAAATCCTTTTCTTTTATTGTCTTCTTAGCATTTCCAATATGTTCACATCAGCTCAATTTCAACCCTAGCCATGTAGTAACGAGTGACGTTATTCAGAATGTCGAACTGATCTCAAAAGAGGGTAAAACACGGGCTGGAGAATTCATAAAATACCCAAAAATGACCTCACTAATGTTGTAAATTACCAGGATGAGATCAAATGCTTAAAGTTACCCTGATTCTATTACAGGAAAACTGATGGAATATGATAAGCCAATGAAGCTAATGCAGAAAGAAGGTTCGCTATTTGGCCAACTTGTCAAGGAATATTGGTCTCACATGAGTCACATCCATGCTGCTGGTTAGCCGCATAGCACAAAAGGCATTTAGGACCCAGAACTTCTACTAACAGAGAATAAGGAATTGGGCATTAGATAGGCTGAGCAGTTTCTTGTTTTTGGGTGAAAAGAGCAATATATTAAAGCAATAAAGGAGTTATGGCACGAGGCCGGGTGAGCAGTTTAGAAGCTATGCAATTGCGATGATGTGGAAGTAACTAAAATTCATAAATCTTGAAACCATATAATTCTTCATGGATTCATCCGAAAACCATATGTCACCTGCGTTGATCTGTAATGTTTAGCTGAGAACAAGTAAATATGCCAGGTCATGGCAACAGTGTGATCAATGCAAGTAGATTTCCAACATGAACAATTATAGAAAGAAATTCTTTAACTGAAACTTTTATCCAACAAACCTAATTAAGCAGACGATGCCTTTTGGCATTTCTATACCATTGGATGATTACAGACTTACAGTATTCATTTCTTACGGTCCTCCAAGTACAGCATTCTCGATATCCTCTCGATATCTTTTTCTAAATTGCCTGGTCCATTCTTCAAATATCTGCGCGTAAAAAATGCAAGATCAGAGAGTAAAATTATTACAATCATAAGCTCAAGTTAAGACCTACATCTAGCTTAAGGATGTACAAACTATAAGCAAGCCAAGTACCACATAATCCTACATTTAGAGCAAACAGAATTTAAGAAACTAAACATCCACAAAGAAACCAAATTTTTGAAGTATATAACGTGATTTTGATTCCGCATTCTTACTACAACCTTAACACAAATAACAATGAAAGTTATAGCATCCTAAAACTACCCATATAGCTTAAGAACATGTTCTTCTCATGCTCGACACAATTTCATTTCAAAGGAAACATAAACACTCACACTTGGTATGTTCAAAGGAAACCATGATTGCTGCAATTATGGGTCGAAATTTAGAGAATTAAAATTCGGGAATTTGGGGGAAAAAACCCTAGATTAAGCTACAATTGACAATACTGAAAAATGTAAGAATTTAAAGAAGAATTGTTACCTTATGTTCGTCGACTTGGCTTCAATTGAAGTTTCATGTGCTTGAATTACAAAAACAAGGAACAAATTGCTAGCTTTTGATGAATCATGAAGAATGGTGGGGTGCAGCACTAGGGAAGTGACGAGAAGTAGAGGGTGAGAAATGGAGGGAATTCTGGTAAAAAAAAATAAAGAAATAAGGAATGCACATGGCAAGTCAACGCCGAAAAAATTGGGTCGATACCAGAAAATGACTTCGTTTCATTTTACAAAGGAATTTTTTTTTAGAGTTTTTATGGTGCCAGAATTTTTTTTGAAAAATTTATTTCTTACAAAACTTACATTTAGAAGTTTTTTTCTAAGGAAAAATTGATTCTAACAATCCAACATTTGAGCCCTTCGCTCAAATTAATCTCAACTTTTAATTATTTTTTAATAATCCGACTTTTTAGCACGATTCGCTCATATTGAACTGTGAGACTGGTAACTTGATTCTGACAAATAGGATCCACTGAAAACTGAAAACCGGCCTTTTTGCTCATTTTGCAGATTTTTGCTCATTTCATGTTTTTGCTCATTTTAGCAAACTTTTGCTCATTTTACGAAGTTTTTGCTCATTTTACGAAGTTTTTGCTCATTTTACAAACTTCTGTTCATTTTATGTTTTCTTGCTCATTTTATATTTTCGCTTATTATAAGAAACTTTTGCTCATTTTACAAATTTTTGCTCATTTTAAGAACTTTTTGCTCATTTTATGTTGCAGTTTTCAGTTTTCAACATAAGGAGTGGTTTTCACGTGATCCTATACATATACTCGGACCTATAACATCTCATTTGAGATACAAATGTAATAACCAACTACTATACAATCTCAGGTTAGTCTTGGTGGGGAAAAATCATTTAAAGACAAGATAATTTCTATTTTTAGATCAATTAAATACAAATGTATATATTAATACTCACCGATATATTGCTAATAATAATTAGCCTACCTTTCAAGATCTTTTTATATTAAAAAAGTTCTTCAAATTTTTATAACCTCATTTGTTAACACTACTACACCACTGAATTGCATCTGTTATATTCTTACACATTAACGTTAATTTTAAAAACAATATTGTATTATATTCTTTGTACATAATTATGTATTTATATATATGTACTCTCTTAAAGTCGAGTGTTATATTGATGAATAATTTATAGGAAAAATTGACATGAATAATCTCAACATTCACTTGTCTTTTTAAAATAATCCCAACTTTGGATTATTCCAGAATAATAATCCTAACTTTTGAGGGGATCTTCTCAAAATAAATTAAACTATCACTTTTCTGCCTCTACTAATCCGTTTTAGGTCTATAATATATAGAAAATTAATAGTTCGGATTATTTTGAGAAGGTACCCCTAAAGTTGGGATCATTCTAAAATAATCCAAAGTTTGGATTATTTTTGAAAGACCTAAAAGTTGAGATTATTCATGTCATTTTTTTCCTAATTTATATTATAATTTATTATGTATAAAATTTAAAAGCAACTGCAAGATCATCTTTAGATCACAATCAATACCTACAATTCCTTTTTTCGAATTCTCTCAAGTTTTGATTTAAGACTTCAATCGCATTGGTAAATAATTTGAGACATCGCCCGCCCGGGACCAGAACTATTTTTCCAACTAATAATTCTCTGTGAAATGGCGTTTCTGTCTTACTTCGTCTATACCTTTGACCTTGTATAATTGCCGTGTGATATCTCTCTCGGTGTTAGCCCACTAATGACTAATATAATCACCAGTATCATATTACAGCTATCCTCTGACATTATATGATCTTAAAATCCCATAAAATCCGAAAATAAAATTATGCATAAAACACGAGAGTACTTGTTAATTGATTTTTATAGTACTTATTAATACGTGACAACGTGAAGTTTTTTCTCATGAGTCATGAACTTCATGGTTAGTTTCTTTCCATAGCATCAGATTTCCAAATAAATAAAAAGAGAAATTCTTCTAAAAATCGTATTAACTTGGAAAATTTGGATATGTAAGAATGTAAGCATACTTTATTTCTGTCCACTTCTGGGTTTATATCTGCTCAGCTTGTCATTTTTGCGTAAATAACAAAATATGTGAACATTGTAAGTATAGTTTTTCATGTATTGATGTTTTTTTCTAGGAAAAAGTAAGCCAATTTCTACCAGCTTTGAAGAATTCAGCTGCCAAAAAATGCTAATCTCCTACAATAGAAGGTAAAATGATGAACTGCTTTATGAACTGCAAATAATTGTAAAATCATCAAAACAATGCATTATATGTTGTGATGATCTTGTTGTAGTAATGTACTATTGTATATTTGTATTACATGTAAATGCAGAGAAAAGTTGGTGAAAGATGATGGAGAATCTCTGGGCTATGTTTTATGGGCAATCTACTTGTGCAAGAAGCAGTTTTAAGCTTTGTAATGCTCGGTTCGTGTTTATTACTCATCCTTCTCCATGTGTCAACCATGTTTCCATTTTTTGTTTCGATATACTGCTCCTAGCAATGTCTTATTATATATAGTAGAGCTGATCAACTCCAGCCCGGCCCGGCCCGGTTTTTGGGCGGGGTGGGCAGTTTTTTTGGGCCCGCGGGCGGGCCGGTTTTTTTTGGGCGGGCTTTGGGCAAGCCAAAAAGGACTGTTTGGTCTAAATTTTGGACCCGGCCCGTTTTGGTCCGCAAAAGCCCGCTCGACCCGGCCCGAAATACCGGGCTTTGGGCACAAACTTTTGGCCCGGATTTGGGCCCGGCCCGCACAATGGGCAATTTTTTTGCACGGCCCGGCCCATGATCACCTCTAATATATTGCTTCATCTAAAATGGGAAAATTTGTCAGAAAACATTTTTAATAAAAAATTGAGTTACGAGCTCGAAGTACACAGTTCTAAATCTTGCAGATACTGCAGCTGTTTCTAATTAATGGCAGTCTTGGACTTGTTTACTTAGGCTTTGCCGCTTTGGTATCTGGAAGCTGAATAAAAAGTTGATAAATGATCATTCTGATCAACTTATTCATTGGTGGATTCTATTTTTCTTTCAGGGAGTTACATGGTTGTTAGTGGGACTAACGATTATCATTCTCAAAGCAGAGGTTTTCACAAAATTCCTATTACAAATCTTGTCCATTTTAGCTTTCCTCTTTACTGGGATTTTCTGCTTTCTAGCAGTTTTTATCACCACAGTATACCATAAGATAACAGAAAAGGTGGTTTCAGACATTTTATCTTTTCTAGGAGCAAGTTTGCTCCTGTGTCTGTAGACTGTACTTACAGAGGGCACACTCCAAACATGATGGAAAATGACAGCAGTAATACTAATGCAACTGCACAAGTTACCCCGTTTGCTAAATCCGGGTTGTTCAGCAAGATGTCATTCTGTTGGTTGAATCCTTTGATGAAATTAGGGAAAAAGAAGATTCTAATAACAGACGACATACCCAAATTACGAGACACAGATATGGCAGAATCTTGTTATTTGCAGTTTATGGACCAGTTGAATAAACATAAGCAAGCTAAATCATCTTCAGAATCCTCCATACTGTGGACCATTGTTTCATGTTACCGGAAGGAGATTCTGAAATCAGGGTTTTTCGCGTTACTGAAGATACTATCAGTTTCAGCTGGACCTATTTTGCTGAATTCCTTCATTTTGGTTGCTGAGGGTAAAGAAGCTTTCAGATATGAAGGTTACTTTTTAGCATTCTTGCTCTTCTTTTTGAAGATCCTAGAATCTTTGTCACAAAGGCAATGGTACTTCCGGACCAGACTGATTGGCCTAAATGTAAAGTCTGTTCTTACAGCAGCAATTTACAGGAAGCAACTACGATTATCAAATGGTTCGAGGAAGATTCACTCGGGTGGAACGATAATGAATTATGTAACTGTTGATGCATATAGGATCGGGGAATTCCCTTTCTGGTTTCATCAAACTTGGACTGTAATCCTCCAACTTTGCTTCGCGTTACTTATTATGATCCATTCAGTTGGACTTGCAACGATTGCATCATTAGTCGTGATTATATTAACCGTGATTTGCAATACCCCGCTTGCCAAATTACAGCACAAGTTTCAAAGGAAATTAATGGCTGCTCAAGATGATAGGTTGAAGGCTTGCTCTGAGGCTCTTGTGAATATGAAGGTGCTAAAGTTATATGCCTGGGAGGCTCACTTTAAGAACGTCATTGAAGCATTGAGGAAAGTGGAATATAAATGTTTATCAGCAGTGCAGTTGCAGAAAGCATACAATGCTTTTCTCTTTTGGACCTCTCCTATAATGGTGACTTGTGCTACATTTGGTGCATGTTATCTTCTCAAAATTCCTTTACATGCTAGTAATGTTTTCACCTTTCTTGCCACTTTGAAACTGGTGCAAGAGCCTATCATACTTATTCCTAATCTCATAAGTGTAGTGATTCATGCAAGACTTTCATTTGCACAAATCGTGAAGTTTCTAGAAGCGCCAGAGCTTCAGATTGAAAATGTCAGGAAGAAGAATACTTTAACCAGCACAAACCTGCACGCCATTTTAATGAAGTCAGCAAATCTTTCGTGGGAGATGAATCCATCAAAGCCGACAATAAGAAACATAAATTTAGATATTCGTCCAGGTGAAAAGGTAGCTATATGTGGAGAAGTTGGCTCAGGAAAATCAACCTTGCTAGCAGGAATTCTTGGAGAAGTACCATATATTGATGGAACTGTAAGCTTCTTCAAAAACCCTCATACTTATTGTATCGTTGCATCATTTTAATCATTTTATGGATTCACATATCTAATCATTACGGCGATATATTGAGAGAATTCTCCTTAACCCCCTTTCTTTCTTACAGGTGGAAGTTTATGGGAGGATTGCTTATGTTTCTCAGACAGCTTGGATCCAATCAGGAACAATACGCGAGAATATTCTTTTTGGATCTGCCATGGATGACCTGCGATACCAAGAAACTCTTCGTAGGTGTTCATTAGTAAAGGACCTTGAACTTCTACCTTACGGTGACATGACTGAAATAGGGGAAAGAGGAATCAATCTAAGTGGTGGTCAGAAACAACGAATTCAACTTGCTCGCGCATTATACCAAGATGCTGACGTATATATTTTGGATGATCCATTCAGTGCTGTTGATGCACACACCGCAACTAGCCTCTTAAATGTAAATTATTTGGCCTTGACTATTATACTCTTGGTTCCTTAGTATTTTCACTTGAAGTATGAATGACCTTTGTATATTGTTGCAGGATTATATCATGGAAGCTCTTTCTGGAAAGACTGTCTTGCTTGTAACACACCAAGTTGATTTTCTTCCCGCGTTTCATAGTTGTATGGTGAGTAGCATCACTTGCCTTACGCTTGTGAAAGTTGTCTATAACATTTATGCAATTTTCCCTGCAAGCATTGATAACAGAATTCTGTTCTTTCTGCAGCTGATGACAGATGGGGAAGTTCTTCATGTAGGACCTTACCATGAGTTATTAGCTTCAAGTCAGGAATTTTCAGACCTTGTAAATGCGCACAAAGAGACTGCTGGAACTGAATCATCAGCTGAAGTCAGCACATCCGGAAGACATAAATCCTCTGCAAATGAGATTAAGAGACCAAACATGAAGAACCAATATGAAGCAGTAAAAGGGGGTCAGTTGATTAAACCAGAAGAAAGGGAAATTGGAGATACTGGTTTAAAGCCATACTTACTATACCTGAATCAGAATAAAGGCTGTCTGTATTTTTCTATTTTTGCCCTTCTCCATCTCGCCTTTGTTTCCGGTCAGATATTACAGAATACTTGGATGGCCTATGGCGTTAACAACCCACATCTCAGCGAACAAAAATTGATCATAGTTTATGTCATAATTGGATTCTGCATGACAGTACTTTTACTAATCAGATCTCTTGCAGTGGTTGCATTAGGGTTGGAATCATCAAAATCTTTATTTTCTCAGTTGCTGAACTCTCTCTTTCGAGCTCCAGTGTCATTCTATGATTCTACACCTCTCGGAAGGATTCTAAGTCGGGTGTGTATCAAGTTCTCATAAGTTTCACTACGTACTGAATCACATTAAAATGACACTGCGGTAATATCTCTCTGTTTCTCTAAATCCTGCAGATTTCATCTGATTTGTGCACTGTGGATGTTGATATCCCCTTCAGCTTCATGATAACCTTCGGGGTTACTACCATTGTGTATGCTACTTTTGGAGTGCTGGCTGTCATCATCTGGCAGGTCTTGTTTGTCACAGTACCTGTGATCTACATGGCAATACGATTGCAAGTAAGTAATTACATGATCCTCTCTCATATAGCTTTACAGATTATCTGTATCTATGTTACTCGTACTCTTCATTTTACCTCGATACTCCTACATAGGATATAAACACTTTGACTCTTTATCTTGCACTAAAAGAATGGAATCTATAAAATAGCTGAGTCAAATACTTTGACACATGACTTATCTTTACAGTGGTTCTGGATTATCTGCTGATAAATCATTAAACAAAATGATCCCACTCTGGATTCAGGAGAAACCATGGTTTCAGGGTTTCAGATATACTCTACAATGCTACGCATTATAGAGCATAAAAAATACTGCTTTTCACAACTTTCAAGGAACTCCACAAGCTTTTGCTCACTAGCATTTACGTTAGTATTAGTTATTCTGGAAACAACAAAGAAAACTTATATTATACTTCATCTTTCATTGTTTAGTCAGCATTTTTCTTTGCCTTCAGCTCTAGTGAACTGTTAACTGTATAATATGTTACTGAAGTAAGAATGTTTTTCAATTTTCGAACGTACTGCTAGGTTGCACACCTAACTGGTTTATAAAACATGTTGACAGAGAAACTACTTTGCAACTGCAAAAGAGTTGATGAGACTCAACGGTATAACCAAGTCCATGGTCGCAAACCATTTAGCTGAATCTGTAACTGGTGCCATTACAATTAGAGCTTTCGAGGAGGAAGATCGTTTTTTGCTCAAAATCTTGATCTTATTGATACAAATGCAAGCCCATTCTTCCACAATTTTGCAGCTAGTGAATGGCTAATTCAACGGATTGAGACCCTCAGTGCCATTGTTCTTGCAGCTGCAGCATTGTGTATGGTTTTGCTTCCTCGCGGTACTTTTAGCTCAGGTGAGAAATTCCGTCTCACACTCACTCCATATCATCAGGTTACTGTTGCTGCATCACAGCTTCTGAAAGAAAATTCTTATACAAATAATAATAATAATACAGGCTTCATCGGTATGGCACTATCATATGGTCTCACATTAAACTTGGGAATGGTGGTCTCACTTCAAAATCAATGCATTTTGGCCAACCATATTATTTCCGTGGAGAGGATTAAGCAATACATGGATATACCAAGCGAAGCTCCAGAAGTCATCGACGATAGACGCCCCCACGAAACTGGCCATTGGTTGGTAAAGTGGAGATATGCAATTTGCAGGTAAATCATTTTGTATTAAGATTAAGTTTGATATATTCAGGTTAAAAGACTGATATGAGAAAATTTCATGTTCAAAACAGGTAAGATATAGACCAGACACACCACTGGTTCTTCAAGGAATCAGTTGCACATTTGAAGGGGCAGATAAAATTGGTATTGTTGGTAGGACAGGCAGTGGGAAGACTACCCTGATAGGGGCACTGTTTCGCTTAGTCGAACCAGTAGGAGGGAAGATAGTAGTTGATGGCATCGATATATCTTCAATCGGACTTCATGATCTAAGGTCTCGATTTGGGATTATTCCTCAAGATCCTACTCTCTTCAATGGCACAGTACGATTCAACTTGGATCCATTAAGCCAGCATAATGATGAAGAAATCTGGGAGGTGCTTGGCAAATGTCAGCTAAAAGAAGCTGTCAGAAAGAAAAGCCACGGTCTAGATTCCTGGGGTAAGTTTTCATCCTTCCCAAGTACGAATAACCATTTTCCCATAAGTTTATTAGAGATGCTCTAGCATGAGAGCTTTTTATTAATGGTTGCACTAAACAATTTTACCATCAGTTGTCGAGGATGGATCAAATTGGAGCATGGGACAGCGGCAACTGTTCTGTCTAGGACGTGCTTTGCTGAGGAAAAACAAGGTATTGGTCCTTGATGAAGCGACTGCATCCATCGATAATGCAACCGACATGATTCTGCAGAAAACAATAAGAACAGAATTTGCTGATTCCACTGTGATCACTGTAGCCCACAGGATACCGACAGTAATGGACTGCACAAAGATCCTTGTCATTAGTGATGGTAAATCCTTTATTTTCTTCTTAACATTTCCAATGAGTTTAGATCAGCTCAATTTCAACCCTTATAAACGAGTCATGTAGTAACTAATGGTGTTATTCAGAACGTTGAACTGATCTCGAATGAGTAAAACACAAGCTGGAGAATTCATAACACCCTAAAACGGCCTCAATTATGTTGTAAATTACCAGGATGAGATCAAATGCTTAAAGTTACCCTGATTCAATTGCAGGAAAACTGATGGAATATGATGAGCCAATGAAGCTAATGCAGAAAGAAGGTTCGCTATTTGGCCAACTTGTCAAGGAATATTGGTCTCATATCCACGCTGCTGGTTAGTCGTGTAAAGAATTGGGCACTAGATAGGCTGAGCAGTTTTCTTTGGTTGAAAAGAGCTATATATTAAAGAGGTACGAGGCCGGGTGAGCAGTTTAGAAGCTATGCAATTACGCTGAATGTACGAGTAACTAGAATTCATAGATCTTGAAACTATATATATAATTGTTCATGGAGTCATCCGAAAACTATCTGTCACCTGTGTTGATAGCACCTGTAATGTTTAGCTTGAGAACAAGTGAATATGCCAGGTCATGGCAACAGTGTGATCAATGCAAGTAATTGCCAACATGAACAATTATAGAAAGAAATTATTTTACTAAAACGTTTATCCAACAAACCTAATTAAGCAGAACATGCCTTTTGGCATTTCTATACCATTGAATGATTACAGTATTCATTTCTTACGGTCCTCCAAGTACAGCATTCTCGATATCCTCTCTACTCAGTGCATAGCTGAATCTCCTCTCCATATCTTTTTCTAGATTGCCCGGTCCATTCTTCAAATATCTGAACGTAAAAAATGCAACGGTCAGAGAGTAAAATTATTACAAATATAAGCTCAAGTTAAGAACTACTTCTAGCTTAAGGATGTACAAACTATAAGCAAGCGAGGACCTTAAAAGCCAGATACCTCAAGTACCACAGCATCCTACAGTTAAGAACAATAATCTCAAGAGATTCTTGAAAGGCCAAGAGCTATATTATTTGGGTGTTCACATTATCTAGAGCTTGAAAGTTGAAAACAACTGTTAAAACAACAAAACTGGCGAGCTTTATACAACAGCATCCATGGAGAAAAGAGATATGATATAGGAGAGACCAGCCAAAATTGTTTAGCCAAAGTTCTATCTTTTAGCCAAGCCTTACCATATTTCAAATCCCTCCTTAATGCAACTTGTAGAAAAGCCACATCTCATAGCAAAACTATTGGCCACATCTAAGTGTCATGGCACGCCATCCCTCAAACATGAGTGTCACTTTCCATCTCAAGTCGCACACGTCAGTTTACCTAAGTGCGTATTTATCTATATTTTCATGCCACACTTCTTTCAAGGCTAGTCATAATAATTCAAAATGTTATAGGAAGAGTCACATGTCAATTAAACTTAAAAACATCATGCTGCTTTATACTATATTATGCAGAATGATGGCTTCTAAACTAACACACAATCAAGACACATTCTCTAAACCACCGATATACGACCTAGAGTGCAGTTGGACACTTAATTCAGATAATCACACTGCTTATTTTTTACCAACAAACAAGATTCAACAAACATGTCCAGCGTGGATAATTTAATAGTCCTTGAGCAATCATATGACCGTAACTTACATAACCTCAGGCAGTCCTCAGTTGCACTTCTTCCAAGCTATCTTTTATGTCTGGTTTAAATGCCAACCAAAATGAAAAATAATCTTTAATTTTTTTTGTGTGTCAAGCAGAGTGAGCAGGAAATGTACTCTCGTTGATAGCACTTTCCAGCCACAAATCTGACAAGATTTACATAAAGGCCTCTGATTCGTAAGCTCACAAGAGTGCCAAGTTTCTCACTTTCACGTGATAAAGATGACTAATCCAATATGCACTTTGTAGCCTCATTAATTTCTTAGGGAGTAGTTGTCAGCTTTCTTAAAATCTGTAGTTAACATGGTTACTCCGGCATGCACAGAAAATTCTTTATAGGTGGTAACTCACCATGAGGTGAGAAACTTCTATCCTGTAACTTGGTAACTCAGCTAATTTGTGGCAGGTAAATATCAGAATTTCTAGCCTGGAAAATTATTGCATAAAGGTAAAAGCTATTACATTAAGGTAGCAGTTCATTCAACTTCTTGGTGTTGTATGTTTTATTTGAGATACGGTGCAGGGAATTGGACTGCTAGCATCACCTATCTGGATTTTCCGGATTTTGGAATTGCTTTACCAAAACCAGGGAATTACTGAACCAACAGACAGCAAAAGCTTCCTCTGTTGACGAGCTTAAGTGCTGCGAGAATGCTGTTAAGCTCAAGTTGGCCAATGTTTCATTACATGGAAGTAAGCCTGGGATTAGGTACATAGAGCAGTGTCGACCTCTATGAACAACCAAGACATACAATAATTCTTTGGCTTGCTATTGATATAGCTGATACTCAGAGAAAAAGAAATACAAAAATTTTCTGTCAAATGTGTGTTTGTAATTCAATTTGAAATACTATTCATCTCTTTTTTTACATATGATTGACATATGAACTTTCCTATTAAATTTGGGCTTCAGTTCTCGATTGACTAGTTTTTGATCCTACATGTTGAACTCTTTCTCATGAGATCAAATATTATGATTCAATGCATCATTAATGAAACTACTAATCTACTATGCATTCATCTTTCGAAAAATTAAAAAAAAAGAAAGAAGGATGCATGAATCTACCCTGAAAACTAAATCCAAACAGTAATCCCAACACCATCAGTCCATAACTCCCATACACTACACCAATCACTAAAGTTCCAGCTTCCAAGTCTTAGAATTTTTTTCAGCACAATTCTTCCAGATTTCTCCCCATCACACAAATGATTATCAATAAAGATTACCCAAAAAATTGCAAGACATATACACAACATCCTCTTTCTTTCTTTTTTTCACAATTCTAGACAACAATCTTATTCTTACCAATCATGAATCAACTTACAACAGTAATTCCAATTATCCCTAAACTAAAGTGCTAATACTAATTACTAACAAGAACCAAAAAAATACTAGTTTTTTCATTCATTCCCATCAAACAATTCAAAGCAATTGCCAAAAAAGATAAAAAAAACCAGGATTCCAAGAAAGAAAATTGTAAAATACAACAAAGAAATATTATCAATGAGAAAAACCCAAAATGCAAAAATCAAAGAAATACAAACCTTATATTAAGGTCAGTGATATCAAGAGAAAGTTGAGCATGCCATTCAGATTTTTCAATAAACCAAACAGCCCTATCATCAGAACTTTGATAAAAACCTAAGCTTTTTAAGCCAAGCTTCAATGCAGGGCAAACTATGAGCATATAAAGGTTTCTTTTTATCAGGCAATCTGCTAATCCATTCATCTTCAACTGTTGTAGAACCTTCTGGTTCTGAGTCTGAAGAAACTTTTGCTATAAAAATTGGAGATTTTCTTGAGGAAAAGAGGGGAAAAGATGGGTTTTTTGAGAAATTTAAAGGGTATTTAAAGGATTTGTTTTGAGTACCAGATGATGAAGAAAAAGAAGTGGGTGAGAGGAAGAAGAAGAAGGTGTTTTTTTGGGTGTTTGTGAGAATGAGAGTGTTGAGGGTGTTTGAGAGGGAAGAAATGGATAACATTTTCATTTGTGTTGGTTCATTGGAATTCCTATTTTTGTATGTTGATCCAATTTCTAGAACTAGAAGTGTAGAAATTTTTAGGGATGAGTATGACCCGGGCTAGATTTGTAGATTGTGCTTTGATGTCCAATGATTTGGGTCATGCCAAATCTCGAATGGTTAATATACTACATCTGTTTCTCAATAATTGCACGACTTTCTTTATTTGGAGTACTAGCAATAAGTGTAATCAAGCTTAAAATGGTAAAATAACTTCAATATTATTATAAACTAGTATTTGGGCCAGGGTATTGCCCCGGGTGGTATTGTTTTCCAAACTTGATATGTATTTTTTTTTCCATTCGCATTAATATATATTAAAGAAAACTCAACATTTAAAAGGGTACAAATATAATACTATGGACATTTAAAGCATGATTAAAAGTTGGTTGAGATGGTAATTGTGCTATGTATAATAGTAAGAGGTCACGTGTTCAAATCTTGTTGCAAACCAATTTTACTTTTGTTAATTGACATGACATACGTACACATTGGACAATTCTAGTAGAGTAACATAGGTGCCACGTGGCGTGTATACGTTGTCACGCACGCCTTTTAATATATTAGTATAGATATGCCACAAAAAAGCAAGACGGGACAACAATTTTTTTGTTCCACTACTTGAATTACCATACTTTGTACTGGTCTCAACTTTCTCACTCTATATTTCTTGGTATTCCTTCACTTTCTCTATGATGTGCTTATTGAGATACGGAGGAAATATTACTCATAAATATATCAGGGGCATTTTGGTAAATCTTAATATTTGAAACACACCATTTATTTATAATTTGCAACACGAAATTTGTAAATTAATATACAATATTTATTGATTTGCTTATGCCTATGAGAGTAAATATAATTGATGACTAAATAAACATATTATATGGGTACTTTATATACAACATTTTTTCTCCGAAATGCAACTTCGGTGTTGGAAAATGCAACATTTATAAACTACATTACAATAGTTGGAAGCTAAAGCTTCCTCCATTCAAATTTACTTGCAACAATAATATTTTCATGTGTTGCACGACTTGTTTGATAGTTGGTCATAAATGGTGATAATGGAAATGTATTTGTATGTAAATTTGTAAAGAAAATTATTTTTAATTCCCATGGTAATGCTAATTTATCCTAAAGTGTCTATTTTCCTTCTTAAATTTCCATGCCCATCCAATACCATCTTGTAGGTGATAGTGAGTGGTAATGAAAATTGTTTCCCTTGGAGAAAAAACACAAGATTATGGGTGAGATTGCTTCCGCTTGGAGAAAAAAGCACAAACTTGGCAGTTGAAATTGCCTCCCCATGGAGATTTTGAAAGTATTTCCCTTGTAACATCTATATATATATCTAAAACCCAAGACAAACAAATGTCGTATTTACGTATCTTTCTCCCTCCCCTACACAATCAAATGAGACATTAAGCAATAAAAATGTGTGTTTTAAGACTCGAACCCATAACCTCTCATTTGATATCTTGTCTGCACTAACCAACTACGCTACAATCTTACGTGTTTTGGTCTTTATGAGGAAAAAAATCATTTAAAGACAAGATACTATTTTTATTTTTGAAGACTTCAAATACACGTTGGTAAATTAGTAAATAATCCGGGGCGTATCGTCCGGGACAAGAACTAGTTACAATTAAAATTCAATCCCATTATCACCATTTACTAACGGTTACTAAACGGGCCACCATTAATGACCATTTATATATATTTTATTATTTATAGGTAAAAATCATAAAATCTTGATATTTTGAAAGTATCCACAAATCTAATAAAATCGCACATGATTATGTTTAACCTTACATGAGCAGCAAGTGATAGCCTAGTGTTGTTGACATCATCTCTGATCCCAGATATCCTGGGATCGGGTCTCACCCCTTGCGAGGAATGATCCCCATTTCCCTAACAGCAGGAACATCTTACCTTAAAAAATTGTTGAACCTTACATATTAATCATACGAGATGTTCAAAAGCGAATATATTATGGTCAAGCCTTTTCAACTTATCATTGGTTATTTCAACTTAACCGAACTTTTTAAAAACTTATTTGAACTTATTAGTCCTTATTATACCTTATTAGTCCTTATTAGACTTTGTCTTAACTTATTCCACCTTATTTTATGAGTATGTCAAACCTTATTTTGCTGAATATAAGTTAAAAGAACTTATTAGTCATTATTAGATCTTATTTTAACTTATCTGAATTTATGTGAACTTATTTTTTCTTATAAGTTTTGAGAATAAGGCTTTGTTCTTTTGGACTGAATTAATGAAAATTCAGTTCAGCTTAATTCACAAGCATTCAGTTCAGTTCAAACAGTTTAATTAGTTTTCTCTCATACTTTTAACTCAATTAAGTTTAGTTAAGATAAATTAAGTTCAATTCAATTCAATTCAATTCAATTCAGTCGAACAACACAAAACCTAAGTTGATAGGGCCAGTCGAAATTTGGCATTTGGTAGAGAGAGAATATAAGCAATCCGCGAAGCAGAGATGTTTCCACTCAATTACTCAAATTTATGAGTTTCGACAATGGTTTTTCGCCATATCCTCCCCTTCCAAATCCTATGAAACTACTCTCTAGAAGAACCAAGAATCATTTTTCTGATGAAATTTTAGTTTGACCCAACTTTCTAAACATTGTGAATTCGAGAAAATATTTGTCTATGTTTGCTTATTGGCTCTAGAATCGTGATCTTCTTACATCAGTGAATTTCAATCTTGCAATTTATCTTGTAATCATCAGATATAAGTTTCAATTTCTTTCTTTTTTGCTTTATTTTTTTATATTTGTTACCAATTATTATAACTTTATCATTTTTTTTCTGTTGTCAGGAAGAAGGTGCAAGCAAACTAGAACTATGCTTTATGTTTGATATTACTAAAATCCTGGTACAAGGTATGTCCTTCATCTTGAAATTATTGTCACATATTGCTCTTTAAAAATGTTTGAGGAAAAGTTGTCACATATGCTATTTTATGTTCGACTCCACTTATTGCCAATTGATTTTAGGATGGAACTCTGTCGAATTCGTATTTGATCATATTACGAGTCTTAGAATGTACGAATCGACTAGTATATGCTAGTCCTTGTAACCTGTGACCTTGTTAGGTGTTAAGAGAGAGCGCGTAGAAGAGCAAGGATAGAAATTTTCTTAGGCTACTCCAAATGCAGTTGCACTTAAGATTTAATTAGCCTCAAATACCCTCCCTTGATTTATATATAGACCTTTTTTGTATGTAAGTATGTTAACAAAATACCAAGGACCCTTGGGTCTCAATGGTATCGATTCCTATCTCCCGTGAGAGACCAAGGTTCAAATCTTGGTGGAAGTAAAATTTCAATGTTGTGGGGGTCGGGGGTTGGGGTGCTTGTTGGGCCTCTGGGTGAGTGTCCTATTTGAGGGCAGGCCAAAGGAAAATTCTTCTTACCACGGGTTCCCGAAAGGGGGCCCAAAAAAAAAGTATGTTAACGAAATTTATACACTCGCTACTTAGAATACTCCTAGGAATACGAAAACATGTTGGATTCATATTTAACATAGATATAAAGTTTATGTGCTTTTAATGACATTTCAGTTGAACATGGTATAGAGGATAAAAGATACTAAAGCATATAACAAATTCCATTGGCATAAAAGTTAGTCTCTTCCAAATGAAAGCAGTAGATGAAGTCTTGTATGCTGCTGGATTTTGATCATTGTGATTGATCAGCGGAGTGGAAATGAGACCAATATTCTTTTACAAGTTGGCCAAATAGTGAACCATCTTTCCTCATTAGCTTCATAGGCTCATCATATTCCACCAATTTTCCTGCAACAACATAACATTACATTCTAATTTAACACATTCTTTAGAACTTGACTTGATCTTGGTAACCCAAAATATCATATAGAGTTTGCATCTAAATTCTGCAACTCTTGCTTCAGATTCCTTATATATGGCCCAAAAATGTGAGATACTGCACTATTAAAGAAAACTCACCATCACTAATGGCGAGAACCTTTGTGCAATCCATCACGGTTGGTATCCTGTGGGCTACTGTGATCACAGTGCAATCTGCAAATTCTGTTCGTATTGTCTTCTGCAGAAACTTGTCAGTTGCATTATCAACTGATGCAGTTGCTTCATCGAGCACCAATACCCTGCTTCTTCTCAGTAAAGCACGGCCCAGACCAAAAAGTTGTCGTTGTCCCATGCTCCAGTTTGATCCATCCTCCACAACTAATATAGAATGTTTGATACAAGAAATGATAAGCTCATTATTGGCTTAATATGTCAGAGAATCCTTGTGAGAAAAATGCACCCGAGTCCACTATCAGATGAAAGTTTTTACCAAAGGAATCTAGGCCCTGCTCCTTCTTTTGCACAACTTCTTTTAGCTGACATTTCCCCAGCACCTTTGCAAGAATTCGAGAAAGTAGCGTGAAAATATCAGCTGTTGTCATGCAATTTTCAAAATGTAGAAATTCCAGGTATTACAGAAGAAAGGGAAACTATACCTCCCAGATTTCTTCATCAGTATGTTGATTCAATGGATCCAAGTTGAATCGTACACTGCCATTGAAGAGAGTGGGATCCTGAGGGATAATCCCAAAACGCGACCTTAGATCATGAAGTCCTATCAAACATATATCCACACCATCAACTGTAATATTTCCTTCTGCTGGTTCCACCAGGCGAAAAAGTGCCCCTATTAAGGTAGTCTTTCCACTGCCTGTCCTACCAACAATACCAACTTTGTCGCCCCCTTCAAATGTGCAACTGATTCCTTGAAGAATCAATGGTGCATCTGGTCTATATCTTATCTGTTTAGATTATGAAAATTCTTAGTATGTCACCTTTCCAGAATACATGTTAATCCAATTGTAGAATGGCTCACCTGTAGATTTACTATTTCCACTTTACCAACCGATGGCCAGTTTTGTGGAGGGCGGCTACCATTGATGACTTCTGAAGCTTCACTGGGTATATCCATGTACTGATTAAGCCTCTCCACAGAAACGATCTGGTTGGCTAATGTGCATTGATTTTGGATCGAGAGAACCATAGCCAAGTTTAATCCAAGGCCATAGGATAGTGACATTCCGATGAAGCCTGCATTATTGGTTGTATTAAGATTTGCATCACAGAAGTGCACATGGAAGATTATTAGCCTCTGAAATCCCCTGAAAGACAGAGAAAGAGAGAGACCCTCACCTGAACTCAAAGTTCCGGGAGGAAGCAAAACCATGTAGAGTGTTGCTGCTGCGAGAACAGTGGCACAAAGGATCTCAATCCTCTGAATTAGCCATTCGTTCGCTGCAAAATTGTGGAAGAACGGGCTTGCATTTGTATCAATAAGGTAGAGATTCTTCGCAAGGAAACGATCTTCCTCCTGAAACGCTCTGATCGTCATGACTCCAGCTAAAGATTCAGCCAAGTGGTTCGCAACCATAGACTTTGTTGTCCCATTAAGTCTCATCAAATCTTTTGCAGTTGCAAAATAGTATTGCTGTCCACATGTTTCATAGAGTAAATAGGTTTTAAACCTTAAAATAAGTTCAAATATTCAATACACACATTTAACAATATATTTGCAGTTAAGAGTTTAACAAAGATCGAGATGGAAAAAATTCCTTCTGTACCATGAGTTGTGCAACTGCTAAATCATGGCTTCTCCTGAATATATAGTCAACCTTAAGAAAAGCTGTTAACTAATTTGTAGAGTAAACAGATACATGTAAACTTTCTTGAAGCTTAAGAAGAGCACCTACTATATGATGGAACTGGTTGATTTCCTGTATTTATTACAAAACCAAAGCAGGAACTTTACTGAAATGATTTATCAGCAGATACTTCCTCCATATCAGAGTTGTTCGACGATTTGTGATACAGATAGCGATAATTTTGGGATAGAGTATTGCTGAATAGGTATCTAATAATTACCAATGGTTTTTTTAAAGTGTGGCAATGTAATGTATGACAATCTGTTGATCCCTATATGTGTGCACATGCATGTTATCCCACATTGGAGAAAAGGAGAGATAATTACCAACTTATAAGCTCGAGGAGTTTACTCTTCCCAGTTCCCATTGCCAATGGATTTTGGATTGGAACCTCGTTCAGGCTTGAAATGGTGTTACTCTCATCCTCTTTCATTGGTTGCCAACTCTCCTTTTCATACTTTTCAAAGTTTAATATATTCACTTTTAGACAAGCTATAAATGACTAATGTGGACTTTTGATTACATAGAAGGGTTGAGACGTAAGTTACATTTTGGGAGATCCTTCAAGAATTTACCTGCAGCCGTATTGCCATGTAAATGACTGGTATAGCGACAAATAAGACCTGCCAAATCATGACAGCCAACACTACTAAACTAGCATATGCAGCTGTAGTAGCTCCAAAGGTTGCTTGGAAGGTGAAGGGGATATCAAGATCAATGATGCTCAGATCCGAAGAGATCTGCAGAGTTTTAAGTTACAAGGGAAGTTACTGTAAAATCATACTATAAGACCAACCTGTGTGATCATAGCTGAATAGCGTATGTCAACTTTATACTTATTACCCGACTTAATATCCGCCCGAGAGGTGTGGAGTCATAGAAGGCCATTGGAGCCTGAAATAGAGTGCTAAGTAACTGAGAAAACAAAGATTCTGATGAATCCATCCCTAATGTTACCATTGCAAGAGATCTTACAAGTAAACAGGTTGTCAAGCAGAATCCAATAATGAGGTAAACCGCAATTAGTTTTAATTTACTGATTTGAGGATTATCAACACCTTTGGCCATCCAAGTATTCTGAAATATTTGGCCTATCAAAAAGGTGAGAGATGCAAGAGCAACAATAGAGAAGTAAAAATAGCCTCTTTTCTGATTCAGATATATCAGGTATGGTTTAAAGCCCGTGCCTCCAACTTCTCTTTCTTCTTGATCTATCAACTGATCCTTGTTCAATGCTTGATATTCGCTGTCAACGCTGTCAATGTTGGCTCTCTGGATCTCTGTAGTAGAACAGTTTTCTCTCTTAAATATGCTGACTTCAGCCAGTGTCTCGGTACCTGCAGTCTCTTTGTTCGCATTTACTAGATCTTTAAATTCCTGACTTGAAGCTAATAACTCGTGATAAGGGCCTGACTGAAGGACTTCTCCATCTGACATCAGCTGCAAACAAGAAGAATCACCTTTCATGGATGATTAAAATAGAAGACAACTCTACCGTATACAAAACTAGTGCAGCAAAGAACTCTGCATGTATCAATTAAGAGGTGGTTAACGTTAATCGAATCCCTTTCGCAGTTCGCACCTACCACCCCTTCAAGTCTATTTTCACAAAGGTATGTATAATAATATGATGCTTGCTAAGAGTTAGTTAATGTTAATCAACGTGAACACCTTTTAAGTGACTCAAATCAATGAAGGGGTGTTACCGTGTTATACAGAAAAACATTTCTAGGTGTTTGTTTTAATAAATTTACTTGCAGGTGTCGGGAAAATAATGACTTGTACTTTGGGATGTTTTTCTAGTAAATTTTCCTAAAGATTAAGTATGCTAGTTAGGATATGATTTGGATGACAGTATGATAGAACAATGCATATGAGGACTGATAAACCTCCATCAGTTAGTGTCCTTTTTGGACTCTATCGAGGGCATTGTTACTAAGAAGCCTTCTAATATCGAGGGCGTTGTTACTAAGAAGCCTTCTAATGGTACTGGCCTACTACTACAAGGTTTCAATGGTAGTTGGTACACATGTTAGTACCATGAAAAGTAGAAACTATATACAACATATATACTTGTTTTCTGTATAAAGATTATATTTTAATGGTGATGCAATCCATTTTGGACTATCTGATAGAGGTTAAGATTTCCTCATGCCATGGGTAGCATACATAATATAGCTCCTTTTATTAGTTTTAACAGCGCAGAAAGTCTCTAAGCTTAATGAATAGCCTGCTTTTGAAGATGAAAGCTCCACAAGCGTTGTCAAGTGAGGACTCACCAAACAACAATGAAATGCAGGAAGAAAATCAACTTGGTGTGTCACAAGCAAAACAGTCTTTCCAGAAAGAGCTTCCATAACATATTCCTGCGACAACGTAAAAATTCAGATAAGGTTAACATTTAGAAAGATTAAGATATAAGAATTTCATGGTTGAGGTCTAAGAGTTACATTGAATAGGCTAGTTGCAGTATGTGCATCGACAGCACTAAATGGATCATCCAAAAGATATATGTCAGCTTCTTGGTATAATGCCCGAGCAAGTTGAATCCGCTGCTTCTGGCCACCACTTAGATTAACTCCTCGTTCCCCTATTTCAGTCATGTCACCATAAGGAAGAGGTTCAAGGTCCTTTAACAATGAACACCTACAAAGACTTTCTTCATATCTTAGGGTTTCCATGGCAGACCCAAAAAGAATATTTTCGCGTATTGTCCCTGTTTGAATCCAAGCTGTCTGGGAAACATATGCAATTCTCCCAGAAACTTCCACCTATAAGAGAAACAGATGTTAAGAAAGAACAATTTTCAAAATTATCTTCAGAAAATCAACTAGCTATTTTTTAACTCTAGCTGCCATCACTAGGTTTACATGGAGCTGGATAAGCCAAAGTTACTGAAGGAACTTACTGTTCCTTCTATACATGGTACTTCCCAAGAATTGCTGCTACTAATGTTGATTTTCCTGAGCCAACTTCTCCACATATAGCTACTTTTTCACCTGGATGTACATTGAGATTTATTTTTCTCAGTGTCGGCTTTGATAGATTCATATCCCATGAAAGATTTGCTGACTTTATCTGAATGGCATGATTTATGCTGGTCCTATTGTTCATTTTCCTGACATCTTCAGTCTCAAGCTCTGATGCAGCAAGAAACTTCACAACTCTTGCAAATGCAACTTTTGCTTCAATCACCGCGGCAATGACATCTGGGATTGCTCTGATTGGCTCTTGCACCAAACGCAATGTTGCGAGAAATGTGAATACATTACTGGCATGTAGAGGAATTCGGAGGAAATAACATGCCCCAAAAGTAGCAGCAGAGACCAATACAGGTGACATCCAAAAGAGAAACATGTTGTAAGACTTTTGCAAGTGCACTGCTGATAGCCGGTTTGATTCCACTTTCCTCAGTGCCTCGACTACATTCTTGAAGTGAGTTGCCCATGCATATAACTTTAGCACTTTCATGTTCACAAGAGCCTCTGAGCAAGCTTTCAGTCTCCTGTCTTGAGCAACCATCAACTTGGTTTGGAACTTATACTGTAATTTGGCAACAGGCGCGTTAGAAACCACAGTTAATACAACCACAAGAAATGATGCAACAGTTGCGAGTTTGATGGAATGGATCAGAATAATTAATGCAAAACAAAGCTGGAAGCTTGTAGTCCAAATTTGATGAAACCAAAACGGAAATTCCCCGATCCTGTAAGCATCGACAGTTACATAATTCATAATCTCACCACCCGAGTGCATTCTCTTGGTAACATTTGATAGTCGTAGTTGCTTCTTGTAGATTGCTGCAGTGAGCACAGACCTGATTTTAACACCGATCAATCTGCTCCGGAAGTACCATTGCCTTTGTGACAAAGATTCTAAGATCTTTGAAACGAAGAGTGCAACTGCTAAAAGATATCTTTCATATCTGAAAGCTTCTTTACCCTCAGCAATCTGAATGAAGGAATGCAACAGAAGTGGTCCAGCTGACAGCGCGAGTATCTTCAGAAGAGCAAAGAACCCGGATATCAGAATCTGCTTCCTGTGGCATGCAACAATTGTCCACAAGATTGAAGATTCTGACGGCGATTTAGCCTTTTTATGTTTACTCAATTTGTCAAGAAACTGTAAGTAACAATATCCTGCTTTATCTATGTCTCGTAATTTCGGTATGTCGTCTACCTCGAGAGTCTTGTTCTTTCCCAATTTCATTAAAGGGTTCAACCAACAGAATAGCATTTCACTAAACAACCCAGCTTTAGCATATGGGGTAACTTGGACAACTGAATCATTTTTACTGATGTTGTTACTGTTCTCAGTTCTGTTTTTTGCACAATCAGATTGCCAACAAAATATCGTCCACAGAGCCTCCATAATTTTTCAGCTATCTTTTCTCTGCAACAATACATACCAAATCGTCAAATAGATACCTTTCTTCTGATGAGGCTCATGATCTTTATTCTTTTTGGTTTGATTTTACAAGGAAAAAAAAAAACCCTTTGCCTGATTAAAACTGAGTTTTTACTGATTTGCTGTTGGATTTGTTATGTGAAAAACCGGATGTAATAAAGAGTTATAACATCAATTTTCAAGACTTGAGTTAATGAAGAGCTCATACAATTCGTGCTCATATAATTCAAACTAGTAACGTGACAACTAAACTTGGATGTATTAACTATTAATATACATGGAAAAAACAAACGGAAAATTTAACTTTAAAAGATGATAGAAATACAACCATCTTATTTTTTCTAATGAATAATACAGTTTATTCTACTACAATTTTTATAAACTTGAAATGAACCAAATAATAAGTTGCAAATACAGTAAAAACTCAGAAGTAGAAGCAACTTAAGTAGACATTATAGTGTAGTATTACTTAGTTGCTTACATGCAGAGGTGCATTGATTTTTTTTTTTTTCTTTTGAGACGAAATCATACCCTTTACTTATTAAGTAACTGAAGCACTCCCAGATTTTATAAAGTAACTTTTTTCTGTAGAGATTTTAAAAGTAACTTTGTTTATGAAACTTTTTTCCCAAATATTTTTATCAAAATGCATGAATGTAAACGTTATGAAAGATTTCAGATCTATTACTTCATTAATAATCTGCATACTTATGAATTTTGATGATATAACTAAATTTTTAATGTGTAAAAGTGAACGTTCCTTGAAATTTCAAATGGAGAAAGTAATATGTTACAATAGTGAGTATTTAAACTTTCAATTTAGCCAAAGAAACAAAATCTTTTATGCCAATTTTCTCCCTTTTTGGGAGAATGATAGAGGAGCGGGAAAATGGGAATGAGAACAAAAAAGAGAACGAAATAAGGGAGTGTCTAGAATAAGGGATGCGGTTTTTATACTTAATTTTTCCGAACTTATCTCGATGTCAACTTGTTTGAACTTGTTTGAACTTGTTGGAATCTATCCGAAATTATTCAACTTATTAGAACTAATCCGAATTAATATAAACTTATTATTCAAGCTTATTTCATAAGTTGTTAGAACTTATTATAAAATTGGAACTAATTTGAACTTTTTTTTTTGAGGGGAAAAGCCAAGCTATATTAATCCAAGGACAAATTGTCCATGAGTACATAAGGAGCCACTTCCGGAGGACAAATGGTTCTCCCAAATTTGTTCGATCAAAAAGGTATTAGCTTAGGCTAAGGTGATGAGCCACAAAGTTCCAATCACGCTTAACATGAGACCATAAAATAGAGGGGAAAGACAAACAAGCAGATAAAATGTCATACAAAATAGTATCTAGATCAGAGAGGAAAACAACATGCTTGGATAGGCGATTAATGACCACTTGACAGTCCGACTCTAGCACAATATTCTGAAGGCCATACTTCTTCCCCAACCGCAAAGCCATGGCAATAGCTTTAGCTTCGGCCATCTCCGGAACCCAATACGCTTTGACTCTTCGGGTAGCAGAAAATAGGACGTGACCAGCTGAGTTTCGGGCTACAACACCCAACCTACTGTGGCTAGCGAGGCATCCACGTTAATTTTTGTCGAATCTGCAGGTGGTGCTACCCATCTTCGAGGGCTAGGAATGATGCACGAGTGAGGTTTAGGGTAAATTTGCCCCGCATATTTGCCATGTTCTTCCACCATTCTTCGAACACGGTCCACAAGCACTGGATTTGGAGTGGTTTTGTTGTTGAAAACACGCTGATTTCTTTCGCCCCAAATACACCAAGCTAGGAAGATGCCTCTCGTCCTCACCTCTTTAGCAATACTTCGCCAGTGAACAATCAGGTCACACATTGTAGGGGAAGCAGCCCAGTCCCGCATAGCCTCACAATCACACGTACTCCACAAATCAAGGACACGGGGGCAGTCAAAGAACGCATGGCTGCTCGTTTCCACCTCCCCACAGCCCCAAGGGCAAGAGTCATCCTCAATGAGGTGGCGAAACTTCAGGAGAGCACGCACAGGTAGAGTATTAGAACACAACCTCCACAAGAAATGGTGAGCTTTTGGGCTCACTTCAAAGCTCCATAAATCCACCCAAGCATGATGGAAGGCATCCAAGTTGCACCCCTTGCCAAGCATGTAGGCGCTTTGACAGTAGAGCCCATCTTTTGTGAGGCCCCACGTGACTTCATCCTCAATGTTTTCACAACCGACGGAGAGCAAGAATACAAGTGTTGATCTCTCTCGTTGAACATGTCTTCAATTACATCTAATTTCCACTCCCTACGTTGATCATCAATAAGTTCGTGCACCATAGAAACGAGAACATTTTTTGCGGTGGTGATGGTTTTTCCATCCTCCATCAAGGACCCACGGGTCCTCCCGCATTCGCACCGGTCTTCCCATTACCTATGCGCCATAGCATGCCCTCTTTTATAAGAGCCTTAGAACTCCATATGCTCTTCCATGAATAGCTATAAGAATAACCAAGAGAAGCATTGAGGAAATCACTTTGGTGGTAATACTTGGCTTTCATAACTCGCCCAAAAAGAGAGTTGGGCTCACGGATTAATCTCCAAGCTTGACGGCCGAGCAAAGCATCATTAAAGACTTCAAGGTCCTTAAAACCCATACCACCCGGGCACTTGAGAGTGCACATAGAATCCCAATTTTTCCAATGAGTCTTCCGATGAGAATCAACGCTACCCCACCAAAACTAATTTGAACTTATTAAACCTAAAACAATTTTTTACAAGTGAAGAGAATACACCTTAATTATGGTAAGTAATTTGTAGTTATATTTAAAATAATGGTTCTTTGTAGATTTTTCAGAAGAAAATGGAAAACATAATCTAAGATATTTTTCTTAAAGACATGTTTTACCAAATTAGTAATTTTTTGGGACAAATTATCTTCCATTATAGTTAATTTGGATTTATTCCATATAGAATTTGGATTTTTGCCAAGTTCACTTATGTACATCTTGAATTACGTCAAGTGCTCAAGCATTTTGATCATGATCATATAAACTTTGATTGAAGATTATCAAGAACAAGAAACGTTTTCTCCCAAGTAACTTACTACTATGTAATAAGCTGTAAAGTTTTCAAATTGCAAACTAACGTAATTGTGTTACTTTTCTTACTTTGTCTAATAGAAAAAGTTTCCTAGCATGTTGGCAAGTTTACTTTCCATATTTCTCTTAGCTTGTTCGGGTTTTTCATTTCCCTTTATCACGTAAAATTTATACAAAATTTTATAATTGGTTAGTCATACCATTAGACATTAGTTACTGGTGTAACTTGATTTAGTGAATGGTGTGAATTAATAATTAAGAGATGAATTAATAATATTGTTAATGCATATATAATGAAACTGACAATACAGTATAAACAATGTCGAATGAGTATGACCATTTAAGTTTCTTACGTAGTATCTCATACTTTTGCTATTTCGGAGGGAACATGATTCTCCCATCTTTGCTCTGTACCAAAAGGCACTAGTCTAGCAAGGTGATGGGCAACACAATTTTCATCCCTACGCACTTGAGACCATAATACTACATCGAAAGATCTCGCATAAAGACAAGATATCTTCAACAATAGAGATCGAGATCAAGGGACTGACAATCCGTCTCAAAGATGACTTTCGGATGATTAGGGAGACGAGCCAACTTCGCAGGTAAGCATAGCGTCTTTCCTTCCGCTACTGCCACCGGCCACGAAGCACGCACTATACGACACTCTGACCACAAAACCTGCCTCATCTCATTCCTTGCGACCACACAGAAACCCACCCATCCATCCTCCCCTACCGAAGCATCCAAATTAATCTTAATCACCCAATCCGGGAAGGGAGGCAGCCATTGCCTCGGAGTTGCTTTGGATTAGGGTGCCATGTGCCCTACTATGTACTCCTGTTATAATCATCAACATTATGATTTATGACTACTAACCACCATAATACCATTTATGACCACTAACCAAACGACTCAATAGAGTGATAAAACTTTATACCTTGTAACTCTAAGGTACTTTTGTTTTACAATGGTACTTAGAAGATGATTACAGTAAAAGTATTTTTGTGAGAAACAATATCAAACTTGATTCTTTGTAAGTTATAAAAATTGATGTTAGACTGAACCATTACTAACAGATATGGATACAATGGATTGTCTATTCACTTTAAACTTGAACAAATGATTTTAATGAATTTCAATTTTAATGAGCAAAATATATTTCAATTTTAATGAGCAAAATATATTTCAATCATCAAATAGTCATTACCAGCATAGAAGCAAAACACTAGAGAATCAGCAGAAATCAATTTCACTCTGTAAAATCTCATCTTTCATCAGCAAAAATCAGTTTTAATCTCATCTTTCATCAGCAAAAACCAGCTCGACTGCGAAAGTTTCTAATAATGGCAGCGACCAAAATCATCAGAAAGAGAGAGCTTTGAACTTTGGTGCCCTATCATATACCAAGCTCCAATATGTACAAGAGTCCAAATTTGTAATATGATTTCTTGAAAAATGAATTTGAGGCCAAAATATATGTGACATATATCTTCATAATCAAAGTAGTAAAATGAAGTATGTGTTGCTGCTGCTTTTTGTTCAATATGACTGATCTGCAGAGTGGAAATGAGACCAATATTCCTTCACAAGTTGGGCAAATAAAGAACCTTCCTTCTTCATGAGATTCATTGGCTCATCATATTCCACTAATTGTCCTGCAACAACATATATAACAATACATTCTATCATAACATATTCTCTAGAACTTGGCTTAATCTTGGTAACCCATAATATAAAGGTCCCAAAGATGTAAGGTATTGTAATATTGGAAAAAATAGAGAAAAGAAAACTCACCATCACTAATGGCAAGGACCTTTGTGCAATCCATCACGGTTGGTATCCTGTGGGCTACTGTGATCACGGTGCAATTAACAAATTCTGTTCGTATTGTTTTTTGCAAAATGGTGTCAGTTGCATTATCAATTGATGCAGTTGCTTCATCAAGCACCAATACCCTGCTTCTTCTCAGTAAAGCACGGCCTAGACAAAATAGTTGCCGCTGTCCCATACTCCAATTTGCTCCATATTCCATAACTGATACGAAATGTTTAGAACACTTAACTGATAAGCTCATTTTGAATTAGTCTGTCAGGACAAATATCTGATATAATCTTCTTAGAAAAGGCTAAGCCCGGAATGAGGAGAAAGATTTACCTAGGGAATCCAGGCCCTGATCTTTCTCTTGGACAGCCTCTTTAAGCTGACATTTCTCAAGCACCTTTACAAGAGTATGAAAGGGGGTTTTTCATGCATTGCACAAATTTTATACGCTAGAAACTACTACAGGTTTGAAAAAATAGGGTATACCTCCCAGATTTCTTCATCATTATGCTGACTTAATGGATCGAAGTTGGATCGTGACGGGTGCCATTGAAGAGAGTAGGATCTTGAGGAATAATCCCAAAACGTGACCTTAGATCATGAAGTCCAATTGAACCTATATCGATGCCATCGACTATAATCTTCCCTCCTACCGGTTCCACTAGGCGAAACAATGCCCCTATTAGGGTAGTCTTCCCACTCCCAGTTCTGCCAACAATACCAATTCTGTCTCCCCCTTCAAATGTGCAACTGATTCCCTTTAAGAACCAGAGGTGTATCTGGTCTATATCTGATCTGCAGTTAGCAATTAGTTAGTGTAAGATTCTTTTGTAAATTCAATCTAATAAGAATCCAAGAGCACTTAAATTACCTGCAGATTGCTTATCTCCCACTTTACCAACTGTCGGCCAGTTCTCTGGGGGCGACAGTCTTCAATGATTTCTGGAGCTTCACTAGGTATATACATATATTGGTCAAGCCTCTCCACACCTATAATATAGTTGGCTAATGTGCACTGATTTTGAATAGAGAAAAACCAGAGATATATTTAACGTAAGACCATATGATAGCGCCATTCCGATAAACCCTGCATTAGGGGTTGTAAGAGGGATTTAGGATGATCCCGAAAGGGAAGAAAAAACTTACAGCAGTCAAAGTTATCCATCTCCACCATTGTATTATCCTAAAAAAGCAATACAGAAATGAAAAAGAGAAAATGCCTCTCACCAGAGCTAAAAGTTCCAGTAGGAAGCAAAAACCATACACAAGGCTGCTGTTGCAAGAACAGTGGCACTGAGAGTCTCCAGTCTTTGAATCAGCCATTCATTAGCTGCAAAATTGTGAAAGAATGGGCTTGCATTTGTATCAATTATATCAAGATTCTTAGCAAAAAATCGTTCTTCCTCCCCAAAAGCTCCTAATTGTCATGGCTCCAGCTATTGATTCAGCTAAATGGTTTGCAACGAAAGACTTTGTTGTACCATTGATTCTCATCAACTCTTTTTGCTGTCGCAAAAATAGTATCTCTGCGACATTCATTAGGTCGAAACATAGAAATTAATACATACCAAATACTTTGTTTTAGCCAAGATGGGGCAATGGGGGTGGAGAAGAAGTATTATTAGAAGTTAAAACATGATCAGTCCTTGGTTCTTAATTAGCTTTTCAGCCCAAAAAATCTGAATACGACAGTTGGTAGAACTATATAAAGTAACCTAGATGTTCAGAACCCCAATTTTTTCATACTTTATAATTCAACTATCTGAAACCATGGCTTTTTCTAAAAAACAAAACAGTCCCTTCTGCTAAATGATATCAAGACCGTACATTATTGGGCACTACGCACTAGCTGTCTTACACTCTTACTGTGAAGTCATCCCAAAGTGTGAAAATTATGTTTGACAATTGACTCTCACAACTCTGTTACAGCATATTATAATTTGTTCTGGTAGACTTTCTTAGATTTATTGATGAAAGAACAAAAATGGATATAAAAAGTCAACTCAAGTTAGATCGTTCAGAAACTTGTTTACCTGCAA